>CAMTDV010000011.1:73208256-73808256 GCA_947069175.1 Scalesia atractyloides | reverse complement strand
AAAGTTGTCTGGATTTTTGGCGCCTGAATTTGAGCAGCAGAACTGTTTTTGAAGTAAAGATTAACATCTTGTTGAACTTGTACAGTCTTGTTCTTTGCCATTTTTTAGTTCATGACCCTCCAGTCTTTCTATGAAACGAGGTAGCGAGAAATTGCTATACTCGGTTCCATTCTTTAGTATGGTCAAATAAGTAGACTATTCGCCTTGCGGTAGAGAATCAGCCAATTTGTTAACAAGTTCTTCATTGGTTTTTATGATTCCCATTCTCTTCATTTGAACCACTAAATGACAGTATATCTCAATTAGCTGCTTCACAGTTTAACCTTTTATGAGTGTGAAAATATCAAACCCTTTGCTCAGTAACGCCCTTTTACTTTTTCTAAGTTGAGCACTTCCTTGGAACTTCAGTCGGAGAGCATTCCACAATGATTGAGCATCATCCTCGTGTTGAAGTAAAGCCAAAATATCTTCTTTAATCGATGTTGCAGAATGTTCATCATTTTCTTTTCATTGATAAACCTTTCTCGTTTGACATCTGAGAATTGAGCAAGGGTCTTCTCAAGGCCATTTTCACCAACTGGCGTTATATATTTCGCTTCAATTGCAAACAAACAAGTAAAGTGATTAGCTTGCACCCAGTTCATGAAACGCTCACTCCAGCTATCAAAATCTTCTAAGTTCATGAGCTTTCGCGGTTTCGTCATAGTGCCCATCTCGTTCTCAAGATTGATATTCTGAGCCGCTGTGGTTGTGACGACTGATGTGGCGAATGCGTTATAAAATTGTTCAGACATTCTCCTGTGAAAATTTAACAAACACACTTTCGAAACAAACTAATTAGTGCAGAAAAATCTTTCGTGAGGATGATAAATACTTCGTGCGAATGAAACTCGTTCATACGAATCACAAAGTTCAAAACAATATGAAATTCTTACGACAAAAACTTGTGCGAACAAGTTGTTCGTGCGAACAAGTTGTTCGTGCGAGCAAGATTCTCGTACGATTGTCAAGTTCGTACAATCGTCAACATGATTTAGTCCAATTTTAGGTCTGAATTTGTTAAAATTGATTAGAATGTAGATTAACGTAAGTTCCTAGAATCCTACTCCATTTCGTCCACAAATTTATCCAAAATCCAGTTCAGTTTGGGAAAGTGATGAAGATGAAAGTGAATCCAAGTCTGAAACAGTTGGTAGCCTGCAACTACTTGTCATTTGTCAGTAGATCAGATCTCAAAGCTCTGATACCACTTGTGAACGGGGATCGTGCTCCCAAAATGAGCAACCGACCTGATCTCGCTCAGCTAGCAAAGGCGGAATTCATTGCTAGAGAGGTAGACATAACGAACAAGATGGTACTTACTGTTTAACTGCTTCTGTTGCTAAAAGACGTTCAAGTACAGACGCGAGTAAACAAACTGCCAGAGCTTCGCCGTACCAACTGACAAATCACTCACCAGCTCTAACACAACACTCCTCTATCTATAGGTCGACATGACTCGTACTGGAGTGCGTGTTGTAATAGTAACTATGCTTCGTACGAGTATGTGCTTCGTACGAGTGAGACACTCGTACGAACAACTTAGATTTGCTCGTACGACCCAATCTAACAAAACATATAAAATTTACATTTTAACATATAAACATTGACATGAAAGCTCTATATACATTACAGACACATCCTTGACTCATGCAACAGACATTACACACCAACACTACTGTTTCAGATTCAGATTCACTGTTGCAGCTTTCTACTTCTACACTTTCCCAAACTGATCTCGGAATTGGACGAATTTACGGACAAATGGACTAGGATTCTAGGATATCACGTTAAAATCAATTCTAATCAATCCTTAACAATTTCAGATCTAAAATTGAACTTAATCATGTAAAATTTGGTAAATTTATCCGTTTGGTGACCTAAGTTGTTTCGTACGGGTAGAGAGACCACTCGCACGAACAACTGACTGTACAACTCAAAGTCATCTGTACGAACGAAAAAATAGAAGTTCTTAAAAATTTACAAGTTTAAAAATTAAAACTGTGATTCGCATGAGTTGCTTACTCTTACGAGCGACTTACTCGTACGAACAAAGGTTTTTCATTCATACTAGCAACATGTTCGTACGAGCATTTTCTCCATACAAATCATCTCGATTCACACGAATCTCTGTGTCGTAAGAATTCACCTTGGTCGCACGAACTTGTCTGTATCCGCATGAAGAAATTTTTATCATACTAATCATTTTTTCGGAAAGTGTGTTTCTAAATTTTTGCTGAAAAATGGCAGAAGAGTTCTATAACGCATTGCTACATCAGCGGCCACGACTACTGCAGAAAACATGAACCTTGAAAACAAAATGGGTACGATGACGAAACCGCCAAAGTTGATGAATCTCGAAGACTTCGATAGTTGGAGTATACGTTTCATGAATTAGGTTCAGGCGAATCATTTTACCTGTTGGTTTGCTATCGAAGAAAAGTATCAATCTCCTGTTGGAGAGAACGGTCTCGAAAAAACATTGGCTCAACTTTCGGATTTTGAAAGAGAGAAGTTTATAAATGAGAAGAAAATGATGAACATTCTACAACAATCCATCAAAGAGGACATATTGGCGCTGTTACAACATGATGATGATGCACAATCATTATGGAATGCACTTCGATTAAAATTCCAAGGTAGTGCACAACTGCGAAAAAGCAAAAGGGCATTATTGAGTAAAGAATTTGACATCTTTACTTTGATCAAAGGAGAGACAGTAAAACAACTGATTGAAAGATATTTTGTCATCTTGCTGTGCAAATGAAGCGAATGTGAATCATAAAGACGAACAGAGAACTTGTTGAGAAACTCGCAGATTCCTTGCCACAAGGAGAATGGTCTACCTTATTTGACCATTTTGAAGAATGGAACTGAATATGGTAATTTATCATTACCATGATTCATTGAAAGATTGGAGGGACACGAACTAGAAATGCAGAAGATGGCGAAGAACAAAGGCGTCCAAATGCAACAAGACGTCAATCTTTATTTCAAGAATAGTTCTGCCGCTCAAATACAATCTCCAAAGATCCAGTCTGCCTTTGGCGATTATAGCACACCGAGTTCCCCGTCAAATCAAAACATTAGTTTTCAATCATTTGCTACGGTCAATCCGAACATGTCTCAAAGCCCAAGTCATCACATGGATCGAGCAATCCCCACCTCAACCAGAACAATCAATCAAATCCTACTCAAAGGGTACTAAAGTGCAATATCGCTCTTGATTTCCAGAATGCACAAAACTTTGATGAGAAGACCGCTTAGCAGCAGATGTCAATATTAGCATCGGTTCTCGAATCTTATACAGTCTTGTAGAAGGAAAGATTAGAAATTCTGAAATGACCAGAGAGGACTATGCTCAGATTGATCCAGTAGAGATGGAGTTGATCGACATAAAATGGTGTATGACATCTATTGTTAGACGTGCACAACGCTTCATGGAAATCACTAGGAAGGAGAAATTGGGAGGATTGGATGGCAAACTTGGATTTGATAAATCCAAAGTTACTTGTTTCAAGTGTCGGGAGAAGGGAGATTTTAAACGTGAATGCCCAAACAGAGAAGCTCAGGGCAATCAAAACACATTTGCCAATGACTACTACAAGAAAGCCATCTACCATCATCCCCAACCAAGAACTCGAATGGTGCAAATCGAAGATAGACAGCCAGAGACCAAAGAGAAAGCGCTAGTGGTAACTCAAGAAGACGAGGGCTTTAACTGGAACAAATACATTTCCAAGAATGAGAGTTTGGCATTGGTTGATGAAATAATTGAAGAACCTGAAGAAGAATCAGAGGCATCTTTTGAGGAGGCTCCAAAAGATGATTATTACTATCACATATTGTTAGAAGAGGGGGAACTTTTGAACAGTGCTTTTAAACATCTCCTGCCTAACGATATCTTGAAAACTTTTGTAGGTTACTTTGGACCAAGCTATCGATCATCTTATGAAGAATAGAAGACACCTGACGTTGAATAGAGAGTTGATGAAAAGAGGGAGAAATTGACTGATGAGACCGACAAAGCATGTATGGAAAACATAAACGAGGTAAATGAGTCTAAAAGTGAGCTTGTGATCGAAAAACCATGTTTGAAATGTGCTGAGCCATGCGGTGAATGTGTTGTAAAAGACACATGATATAATAAGATCAAAGGTTTAACGAACAAATTGTCAAGTGATTTTAAATCAACTAAAGAAGCTTACGACAAATTGAGTAAAACTGTTAAACAGTATGAAAAAGCACTTAGAGAAATGATGGAACACTTTCTATGCTCAAAGCGACAGTAATGGACAAACAAATGGCCATTAATATTCATTTAAATACTATCGCTGAGCTAAAAAGTGAGCTTGAGAAGGTAAGAATCAAAACAGAATGGGTTAACAAATTGTTAATCAGTTATTCAACAAGCTTATACGTCATTGATCACATTTTACCAAAAATAAAAAACAAAGAAGAATCTAAAAAAGATGATAACAAGAGTGCAAGTTACGATCAAGTTCCACCACCCATGTGGAATAGTTATGCTTGTAAAAAGCCATCAGGGGTGGAAAAGGCGCTCAATTTAAAATTGAAAACCGAACAGTCAAACAAGCTGCCTATGAATATCGACGTAACTTACACAAAATCTGAAAGTGAATGTGACTCTGAGGTGGTTAAAACAGTGGTCGAAAATGTTTTAAAAGGTGAATCTAACAAGTCTGAATCTGATGTTGAAACATCAGAAGATAGTATAAACAATGATCCAAACGTCATAGTTTATAAAATGCATGGATCTGATAAACTATATTCTGATGAGGATTTTCCCATCCAGAATGTGAATCTGGATCGTGTTGATAAATTGTTCAAGCTTGTGGAGGTAAGTCATTTTGATTTTGACAAACGCGATGTATTATTTTACTCTAAATCAAAATGTGTTAACAGATCCTACCATCATAAAAACATAGATTATCCTGAGAATAAGAGGGCTGGTTTGGGTCTCCAAAAGCGAAGAATGAACAACCAGTCCCAAAAGCTAAACTTTACTAAGAAAATCAATTTTTTATTTGGGACAACAATAGAAAAGGAAAAGAAATCATCAGAACACAATCAAATGATGATTTCAAGAAAGAGAATAAGAAACAAGTTTTGGATTCCTCTATCCGTAAAGACAGTAGGACATGCTACAAATGTTAGAATGTCGAGCATATTGCACGATATTGCTCTCAAAAATATCCAAAATCTGTTTCTAACTCTAGCAGGTTTACCAAGGATGAGAAACAAAAGGCACCTATGGTTGCACCTAAGCAAATTTTGAAAAGAAACGACGAATCCTATAAAAATGTTAAACTAACGATTCAACGTAATTCTAAATTTGAATTTGGTGAAACATCAACTAAATATCGTCAAATGGATTCAAAAGTCTATGCTAAAAGGGCTAATTTGAAAACGCAAACATGGGTTGCAAAAGTCAAACCATCCCAGGTAGAACTGAAACCTTCTGTTCCACACAAAACCGAGCCTAAAAAGAATGTCAAAAACAAAGTAGGTCCGAAATTTGATATTCCGAACCCACCCAAGACCAAGTAGGCTTGGGTTTCTTTGTTTAAATAGTTTCTTCCTTATGTGTGTAGGGCTCCCGCGATAGATCATGTCTAAATGGATTATGGATAGTGGAGCTTCAAGACACATGACAGGGATGCTTGCGTTGTCACACGACATCAAAGCGATCCGAGGAGGATATGTAGGTTTTGCCGGAACACATGGCAGAAGAATTGTCGGAGAGGGAATTCTCACGAATGGAGTCATTTTGTTTGACAAAGTGAACTACATTGCGGAGCTAGGGAACAATTTGCTGAGTATTTCGCAAATTTGTGAGAAAAAGTTCACAACTCATTTTAACGATAAAGAATGCTTAATCTTAAAGTCGGGATGCAAGATTCCTGACGAATGGATTCTTATGCGTGCTCCGAGAGAGAATGATCTTTATGTTCTTGATATGAGTATTGCATCTACAACTTCGAAGAAGGTTCAATGCTATGTTTCTAAAGCTACCAAGAAGGAGTCTATTCTTTGCATAGGAAGATGGGGCATATTCATCCAAGAAAGATGATTTATCTTGTGCACAATGACCTAGTGGAGGGTGTTAATCTGAAAAATTTTCAATTATCTGATGATTGTCTGAGCTGTAAAAAGGGGAAACAACACAAGAAATGACACCCACGAAAGCTACTAAATTCTATCAAGCTACCACTAGAGAGGCTTCATATGGATCTATTCGGGCTAGTGAAAGTCAAAAGCATTTCTGGTGATCTATATGCCTAGTCGTTACAGATGATTTCTCAAGATGCTCATGGGTTTCTTTCTGGAGAGCAAAGATGAAACATTTGAGACTCTAATGATTCTCTTCAGAAAACTTGAAAACCTTTATCACTTGCCAATCAAGAGAATCCATAGTGACAACGGTACAAATTTCAAGAACAAACGGATGCTCGAGTTCTTCAACGAAAGGGGATTCTTCATGAATTCAGTGCTCCTTATACTCCACAACAAAATGGAGTAGCTGAACGAAAGAAGCGCACAGTGATCGAGACTGCCAGAACCATGCTCACCGATTCGAAATTGCCAATCAGTTTCTAGAGTGAAGCAGTCGCATCAGCGTGTTACACCCTCAATCGTGTGTTAACAGTCAAGCCTCACAACAAGACTTGCTTAGAGTTACTAAATCAACGAAAGCCTAACCTTGCGTTTCTGGAGCCTTTTGGATCACCTTGTACTGCATTGGACCCGGATGGTAAATTTGGAGCCAAATCCCAGGAAGGATTTTTCGTCGATTATGCTACTCCACAAAAATGTGCCTCTTTTCCGAGTATGAACCTGGTTATTCTTGCTCAAAATGTTGATTGTCAACGCGATACTACGTCTAGACAGAAACCTGGGGATCCATGGCGGTTCAACTACGATGGTTTATGGAATTCTTTCGATCTACCAGACATACCATCTAAAGAAGAACTTGATATTCTCTTTCAACAACATCAAATATCCAATCAAGAGCAAGTTACTAGACTTTAGTGATTTCCCCGTCACTTCCTGTGTCTAACACTTTTGATGTAGGTCTGAGCACTACTCTTCAAATTCTCTCTCTTTACCATTCATGAACTCTGCTGAATCATCTGCCCATCAATCGCCCAATGCCGACTCCGATCGCGAACCAACTTTCGATGATGGAGGATCTAGTTCCGATGAAGGATCTAAACATATCGAGAAGTTTCTGACTTCCCAGGCTGAGCAATCAAACGTCAGGAATTAGCTACATCTTCTGCTCCGATTGTTAATGAAGTGATCACGAACTTGCAGACTCAAGTGGAAGTTCCCAGTGAAGTGATGCCGAGAACACTTTCATATCATCCATCAGAGAATATCACAGGCAGCTTATAAACAGGAGTGCAAACTCGCAATCAGATCAATAAGGATCTAAGTTGTTTTTATACTCGTATTGCTCCACTGCAAACCAGACTTTCTAATAGTTGTTTTGTTTCTCAGGTAGAACCCGGGAACTGGAAAGACGCGTTAAAAGAAGAAAGCTGGGTGGACGCAATGCAAGAGAAATTGCTTCAATTCCAGAAGTTAGGAGTAAGGACGCTTGTTGACCTGCCAGATCATCACAAAAAAGAAAAACACTAGATGGGTCTTCAAGTGCAAACATGATGATAGAGGGATTGTGGTACGTAACAAAGCTCGACTCGTGGTATAAGGTTTTCATCAGCAAGAAGGGATAGATTATACTGAAGTCTATGACCCAGTCACCCGTCTTGAAGCGATCCGCATATTCCTGGCCTTTGCTTCATGGAAAGGTTTCAAGGTGTACCAGTTGGATGTCAAATTTGCTTTCCTGTATGGAAAAGTTAAAGAGGAGGTGTATGTCGGCCAACCACCAGGGTTTGTCAATCCCATACACAAAGACAAAGGCTACCTTCTGAACAAAGCCTTATATGGTCTACATCAAGCCCCGAGAGCTTGGTATGAAACGCTATCACGACATCTTCTAGACAATGGCTTTCTCAGAGGAACTGTAGATTCTACCCTCTTTACTAAGGAAGTGGATGGGCATTTGATTATCGTGCAAATATACGTGGATGATATCATCTTCGGATCGACAAATGATAAGCTGTGTAAAGACTTCGAAGAAGTCATGAAGCACAAATTTGAAATGAGTGCGATGGGAGACATGAAGTTCTTTTTAGGACTTTAGGTTGATCAATTGCCTGATGGTATCTTCATCCATCAGACGAAGTATGTTCATGACATATTGGAGAAACTTGATTTGACAAGAACTAAACCAGCATCTACCGCGTTAGCTCCTAATCACGGCATTTGTCCAGATCTTAATGGAGTCAAAGTTGACGAAACATTATACCACTCCATGATCGGACCCTTGATGTATCTCACTGCTTTTCAACCTGATATCATGTATCCTACATGCCTGTGCGCCGTTTTGAGTCCAGACCAAGAGATTCACACTTGCTAGCCGTCAAGCGTATTATGAGATATTTGAAAGGATTTCCAAGCACCGGCTTGTGGTATCCTCGACACGACGACTTCAATCTTGCAGGTTACTCGGATTCTGATTTCGGTTGCTACAAACTAAATGCCAAATCTACGACGGCTGGTTGCCAGTTCTTCAGAACCCGTTTGGTAACGTGGCAATGCAAGAAAGAGACCACGGTCGCTCTCTCTACCTGTGAAGCTGAATACGTTTCAGCATCAAGCTATTGTTCCCAGATTCTCTAGATACAACAGCAGATGAGAGACTTTGAACTGTAATTTCTTGACACGCCCATTTATGTGGATAATCAGGATGCTATTGATATGACCAAAAACTCATGTCAACACTCACGTACTAAACATATTGAGATTCGACACCACTTTATTCGTGACTGGTATGAGAAAAACTTGGTTAGAATTGAAAAAATCCACACTGATGACCAAAAATAGATTTTTATACCAAAGCATTTGATCGTACAAGATTTAAAAATCTTTTAAAATTTAATCGTTTAAGGAATCTGACATCAGGGGATATTCATGAGGTTGAGTTTGAGGATGACGAGGACTTGACATGATTCTCATCGGTATGCCGTATTTTTCTGTACATTCTTTCTTAAAAATTCTAAAAAATACAAAAACATGTTTTTGATTTTAGGGGGAGAAAGTTTGGGAAAATACAAAAACATATAAAAGTTAAAAAGTGTTTATGTGAAAAAGGAGATCATATAATATCAATATGATAGTCATAGTATACTAAAGAAATGGAATGTTTAAACAAGTAATTAAACAAGTCTTACTGAGGATGTGCTAATAGGCTTCACTCGTTCAATAAAGTGTTTTTCAAATTGTAAACCTAAAAAAAAAACTGAGTAACTTGTGGGTTAACATCTCTCGAATATATGGATTTAGTACTCCAAAATTTCGTTTGAGAGAATGCCAGATTCTGCAATACTAGGTCTTTATATTTAATCGATATCTGGGGTATTATCCGAGTTCTTCTGATTTTGCGTCAGCAAGCCTATAACTTGTATAATACTTTACGCATTATTCGCCTATACAAGCTGCATTAATAATGATTATGTCATAAACTTTGTGACATCTACAATTCAAAAGATTCCTTTAAGGAACACCACCTAATGACGAGCCTTCATCTCATTGTCCGTACAAAAGTACTAACCTGAGCTCTCAAGGTCTCGCAATTCACCCTTATAGATATCAATTGGATATATTCACCTATGAAATGATATTCTAGGAATCTCGATGCGGGAGTATATTCTGAGATGGGAAACACAATTACTTCATGTTCCTTAATATTACCTAACATATCTTGAAACATTTGAGAAACGAGAAGAAGTTTAAATGGATTAGTATATTGGCAATCTAAGTAAATTTTTTTAAAAACTTACAGTTACTACCAAGATCAACGGTACTAGTGATTTGTTTAAATACTTGATATGATCCTCTTTTCACAAAACTCACAAAAATATGTGTGTATATATTTTACTTGTTATTTCTTTTTCGGAAAATTCCCAAAATCCGAAAGATTTTTAGTTTTCTTAGCATTTTAGTTTATTTTAGTCTACCGATGATGAAAACACTGATAGTTCAAGTCATGCCGACCTTGCTGAAGGAAAACTGAAGACCACGGGTTAGGAGCTAATCATGAAAAGAAGAGTTACCTGAACGTCAATAAAGTTCATTAATTTGAAACTTTACATTTTAATAAATCTGTTTTGGTTAAACAAAGATCAACCAAGGTCATTAACTTGGACTTGGTAGGCAAATCAGATAACCAGGATCATTAACTTGGACTTGGTTAACTAAGTGGGTTTTAAACAGATAAAATTTCATATAAAATAAAAAAAATTTAACAAGTATCAGAATTGACTTATACGAGTGACACTGACTCATACCAGTGACATTCGTTTTCACTCGCATGAATCATTGCTTCGTATGAGCGATACTGAATTAGTATAAAAGGCTCCTTTAGTCGCACGAGTCAGCCTAATGTCACTGTGCAATTGAGAGAGAACTTTGTGCGAACCAGTTCTATACTTCATTTTTCTTGACATATTTTGCGTACCAATACATTAGGGAGGTTGATTCGCACAACTCTTACAATGGGAAAGGTACTAATGCTTGTTCTTAGCCGTTATAATGCCGGATTTAGACCAAACAGACATAAAACATAGATTTAGGGAAATTAGACCGGTGAAACATAAAATTGAACTTAAAAAGTTAAATCGGCCCCAATAACCAATAAATCAACCTTCAATTTGTTAAAACAACTCGTTTTAAGTTCGGTTTAACTTGGTGTTATTTGATACGATTTACAACTCGTACGAATGTTCAATCATACTAGCGAAGGTTTTCAGAATGTTATATCTTTTCACTCGTACGCATAGGATCTTCAAAAGGTTGATAGAATTGTTAAAAGTTGATAACTCGTATGAAGCATTGTTCATACGAAGCAGTTTGATCAAAATCTTTGAAAAATTTCTAAGTATTTGGTCACTCGTACGAAGTAGTGACTCGTACGAGTGATGAGTTGATCCAAACTTGAAAAATTGTCTAAGTGTTAACTCGTACGAATGTATGGATCGTATGAGTGATTCTCAAAGTTGAAATTTTTGAAAAGTTTTCTAACGGTTTGAAATATCTATGTGTACAGGTCAAGAGATCTTCTTTTTCTCCGTTCCATAACGTATGTTGTCTTTTTGATGAATGTATTCCAGAGATTGCTGCCTACCAGGAAGTGTTAGAGATTTTGGGTAGAATTCGTATTACGAAGGCTCTGACAGATCGCCATGTCGCTTATAGATCACATATTGAGTACTTCTGGAACGATGCAGAGTTTGATTCTGAGGAGAATACGATTGTCTCAGCTGTGAGAATTGCTGATGAGGATATACAGGTGAAAATCACAAAAGAGTTGATCAGAACGGCGTTAGATTTTAAAGACCATGAAGATGATCCGACAGGTTTTTTCGGAATATATGTTGAAGGGATGTTTCTATCGCATGGGTTATGACGGGTTTGTGTATGCTGCTTCGTTCAAGAAGGGTAACCTAAGTGCACCTTTTTGATATATCGCACATTGCGTTATACATGCACCGAGTCACCTAAAAGGAGGTTTTGATGATTTGGCTGACTACAAGATGTGCATGATCACCGCAGTTGTTCTTAATCTTCCATACAACTTTTCAAAGGTGATATTCACTCTGATAGTGTAGAATATTCAGAGAGAGAAATTTCTGCAGTACCCACGTTTCATTCAGATGCTTCTACATCATCTGCATCGAAATTTGAAGAAAAAGAAAGATGACGTGCTGACGTTGGAACACATGGATGTCTTTACTCTGAAGAAGATGAATCTACATCTTAATACATTTCCGAATGCGAAGCCTGTGTTTGGTGCAACCATTGATAAAGATTATGTCGCTCCAACACCAGGAAAGTGGAGAAAGGAAGATAGTGGTGACGAGAATGAAGAGATTACAGCACTTGATGGGTTTATTGCAAAGCGTAGTGTTTGGTTTGTCAAAGATGGGGAAAAGGGAGCAAAGAGGAAACCAATGTCTACATCTTCTTCTTCTATTCCTCATAAGAAAAAGAAAAGAGCTGAAAGTTCTAGACTGATAGATGAACCAGAGATTGAGGAAAATATTGAAGATACTGCTGCTAATATAGAGAGGCAAGCTTTTGGTCGTGGAAAAATGGCTGAAGAAGCGTCGTCTTCTAGCAATGATTCTGAGGATAGACGAGCTGGAGAAAGGGAGAGGGCTAAAGAGATTGAAAAAGAATGCTTAGCCGAAAAGAAGAGAAAAGCTGAAGAGAAAAAGCTAAAAGCGACAGGAGAGGACGATTCAACTTATATACCTTCGGGTTCAAATTATGATACTCCTATGCGCAAGCCTGTAAAAAAGAAATCTCGACGTCTAAACGATCGGCTGAGAGAAGCACTGATTCTCCTAATGTCAAATCAAAAGAAAAATTGCAAACACAGACTGAAGAAGAGGTACATGTTGAGCCAACTCCACCAACACCACCATCACCGGCTCATCAACAAACACCTCAGCCAGCACCATCTCCACCACAACAGCAAGCAACAAACCGACACCGCAACCTTCGCCGCAACCCTCGCAGTCACAACCTCACTTGGATTTTGATTTTGATTTTGGTGACATACCTAGGGGCGAAGATTTTACTGCTAACATGTTTAATGACCCATACGTTTAAGAGTTACAGAAGCAGGTCATGTTAAACACCATCAAAATTGCAGAGTTACGAACAGCTCAGTACTTTAAACGAAGATAAACAGCAGCTCGAAGCTATGCTAGCCAGCATTGAATCAGAAAATGAGTGTTTATGGATTCGCATGCTGAATATGAAGAAAAACAACTCAGAAAATATAGAAGGATGCATCTTTTTGAGAAGATACTAACTAAGAAGCTGGGTGTTAATATTGTTGCTGAGATTGATGAAATCGAAAGAGCTGAAGCAAGAGATCATGTCGTTGAATATGAACGTCTTGCAAAGGAATTATCAGATGCGCAAGGCAAGGGCAAAGCTAAAGTCGGTGAGGATCCTGTGAATGTCACAACTGAGCCAGAAGCTGAATCTGCGCCAGTTATTACTGATATTGTGGTGTATACGATGACGAAGAAGTTTGTGTTGGTAGGCAAGCCAAAAGATGTTGATATCGATATGTCTAATCTTTTAGAAAGACATCGGGAATGGCTAATCAAGAAAAAGTTAGAGAAAGACATTGATGCTGAGGTTGATGAGTTTGTTGAGGATGCTGGCAAAGAGAAAGAGGATTTAGATGATTTAATTTCTAATAAGTCTGACGATGATGATCATGATAGTGGTGATGATGATGTAGGTGGTATGGGTGTCCGTGTAACAGAATCTGTTTTAAATGAAGATATTGATTATTCTGCTCACTTGGATGACACTGCGAATCTGGTAAGTGAAGATAGGGACCAGGGAAGATCAGAAAGATCTAAAGGTGCTCAGCAGGCAGGAATCTTCACAGTAACCAATACATCTACCGTTCCTGTCGAGCCAAAGCCGAAGATATTATATCTTGAGCACCATGTCGAAGAGGGTGAATATGTCCATAGCCATACTAAAGATGAGATTGCTAAAATGTTAGGCGTGGATGAAGAAAATTTCGAGTTTGATTTTGAAGACGAGCTGAGTGACATTAGTGCTTTCGAGCCAGTTGATTATGTCTTCGAGCATGTTGAAGATGCGAATGATTATGATAGAGTTGTCGTGGAGGATGATTCTGATGACGATGTTACTAACCTTGTCGATCAACGTACAGATGTCTCCCCAACTTTTAGTGAGTTGTTTGCAGCTGAAAATGCCGATATTCTAAAACGTAAAGTCGAAGAAGCTGCTAAACACGATATCATTCCTCAACAGTTCAATAGAGCTGAAATTGTAGAAATGAGGAAGAAGTGGTTCAAAATTTCACCAGCCGAGCGAAAGTTCAAACGTCCTCAGCATTCTTTACGCGTGATGCAGATGTTTCTCTGGGGGACATAATTAGCTGGGAATGGATCGAGGAACTTAATGTTTACGCTATGAAGAGGGAGTTTGGGATCCAGTATTTCAGATATTTGAGAGACATCAAATCCTTGCCATATTGGGACATTAAAGAGCTCGTGCAAACGAAGATGATAAATCTGGCAAGACCAACGGCTATGGAAGTTGATTAAGCTTGAGGCTTTGCATGGATTTATACACTAGAAACCTTATTTTCCAAAGCGTATTACGAAGATTGATCCGCTTACTAAAGAAAATGATGTTACGCTCATCGTGAAGAGGCCAAAGGTAATGAAGAATATGCCTATGACTCAGATGGAGCAAGACTTTCAACAAATCTTCAAGTGGTGGCACTATGATTCTAATACATGAGAAGCTGTTATTTGTGTGCACCCTGATGATGATTCGTGGAAGATAACAAAGGAGCTTACCGAAGCCGTCATAGTACACAAACGAATATATGGGCTGTGGCGTGGCATTCGAGTACTAGACCCGATGTGGCTAGTAAATTGTTCAAAGAAAGATATAGATTGTTTATTCTACAGCAAAATCAGCTATGAAGAGAAAGACAAAGAACAAGCCCTCTAGTATCAGAAGATTGTTAATGTCAGTTTCACCAATGATATACATTCTAGATCGACATGGAATACTTCTTGGAGGAAACTGGAGGAGACAGAGCAAAAGAAGAAAGATAAGAAGGAAGCAAGGATTGCAGAGCGAGCTCGTATAGCGTCGCTAAGAAGTTTTCGGTTTGGCAATACAGTTAACCGACCTCCTCCAACAGATAAACGCCTATAGCTTTTGAGGAGCGTCGCAAGCCACCGAAGCGTTTCTTTGGTCGATAAGCGTCAGATCTTATGAAGATTTTTTATAGACTATCCAAGACTGCGACAACATCTAAGAGGGAGTTTGTTGGTGCATAATGTCTATTTCCTACGTCTAGGATATGTTGTTTTTGTATATAGGGCTCAGAACGTCAGATTGTATATGTTATTGTATAGATTATATGTTTTGTAGCTGGCTCGTACGAGTGAGTCATATGATTCGTACGAGTGACACTCTGTCACTCGTACGAGGCAGCCACTCGCATGAGTCACACTCTCCTGTGCGAGTCATGTCGACCTATAAATAGAGGAGTGTTGTATCAGAGCTAAGGAGTGTTAGTTCAGTTGGTGTTGCGAAGCCCTGCTGAATTGTTTACTTGCATTGTACTTTTTCATGTCAATCAATATATTCAAAGCAGTTAAACAGTAGATCTCACTTGTTCGTTTGTCAACCTCACTAACAATGAATTTCGCCTCTGTTAGTTGAGTTAGATCAGTTCGGTTGCTCATCGGAGGAGTCGATCCCCCATTCACACATACGTTAATCACACTCTGATACAACATGGCTTGAACTTTCTCTCTTGCTTCGTAACATATCTTGTTAAAGAACAAACACTCTACATCTTTCTCAGAACAATTTACTAACCACATCAGGTCTAGTATGCGTATTGCTCTCCATAATCCTTCATTCTTCAATACAATCACTACTTCGCCTGTTTCAACATCACATTACCGCCATTGGAAATTTCCTAACAACTTGTTCTATTTCCATTAGTGGCATGTTCTTCATTGTGCATGGACGTTTAACAATCAAAGTTACATCATTCTCTTTCGTCACTGGATCAGTCTTTATCCTTGTCTTCAGTATATATGATGTTTCTAGTGATTGAAACCATGATCAGCTTCATACTTTTTCAGCTTTCACAATAGTTGGCCATAGAACTTCATCTCGTAATTGATCATCTTTGTTTGTACCAACTCTTCCACATTCCACCATGGCAAAGTTTGAATATCATAGAGAAATCTGAAGTATTGCACACCAAACTCCCTCTTAATAGCGTAAACATTCAATTCTTTTATCCAACCCCAACAAAGAATATTACCAAGTGATTTATCTAGATCTCCTGTAAAGAATGCCAATGGCCCCTTCGAAATTTTTGTTCTTTTGGCAACTCTTTGAACCACGACTTCTTTTGTAACACCCCGACCGCGTGAAACAACGAACCGCGGCGGAAACGTCGGGAAGTCATGTCACAGAACTATTGTTTCACAACTCACTGAATTTAAAATTATGTTTGATTAAGTTAAATGTTTACATTGTCTTGGGATAAACAGAAACAACACATAAATAAATTCTCTTTCATGTTTTAAGTCACTAAGGCCCGCGTCCATTCCTACGTGAAGCATGCATCATATTATCAAGTATTGATTCCCGAAACATATGTGAAAAGAGAGTCAGCATAAAAAATGTCGGCGAGTACATATGTTTTGTGAGTGTGTCAAATTCGTGGCCTTGTACATATAATGCAACACCTCGTCAGACAACAAGAGTCGTTAAGTGAAAACCTCGTATCAAAAGTGTTTGATATTGCAATACAATTAACCAACTAAAATAAGTTGGTTAGAGTTGTGAAAACCTTGTAGCCATGAATCTTGACAAAAACATTTCTTTTGTAAAAACCTTGTAATAGATTGATTCAAAAGAAAACTTCGTATGGTTTATATCTTTAATTGAAAATCATTGCGTGGCATTGTTCAAAACAATTTGTCTATGTTATAAACCATTTGTCCGTGTTATAGATCAATCGTCCGTGTCATAAACCAATTGTCCATGTGCTAAACAAATCGTCTGTGTTTTTAGTTGTGGAAACTTCTGATCATCCTTTAATGAACACATTCAAACCTATGTTGACTATACCACCAAAGGGTATCTTTAATAGACCACCAAAGGGTCTCTTTAACTAGACTAACAAATCATCAAAAGATTTGTTAATCAGAAACAGTTTCTGTCGTTACCCAAACTTCCACCAACTCCAGTGAACAGTCCGATTATGGGATTGTCAGTCCTATGGTACCATAACATACTACTGGTCGGCTCGGCCAAAGCTAATGAATGTCATTCATGTTATGGATAACGCACCAACAAGTTGTTCACATTATTGAAATCGTATTGTTTTATATATAAACCACAGACATTGTTTTTGAAAACTTGGAAAGGATTTAGCACATATGAGTCACCCCAAAACTTTTGCAAAACGTAAAAGAGGGGAACTATGTACTCACTTTGAAAATCATTTTGTATATATAAACCATGTATATTGTTTTGAAGTCTCGAAAATAATTATAGGCACATATGAATCACGCGGAAACATTTGAAAATGTAAAAGAGGGGAGGGCTATGTACTCACTTTGAAAATCATTTTGTATACATAAACCATGTATATTGTTTTGAAATTTTGAAAATAATTATAGGCACATATATATCACCCCAAAACATTTGAAACGTAAAAGAGGGTGGCTATGTACTCACTTGGGAGTGAGAAAGTGTTCTTGATCAACGAAATAAACAAAGCTCAAACGTGTCCTAATGTGTCAGATAAATATGTTAGCGTGTCGGGACTACAAATGGGAGATCGGATAGAATGAAGTCTTATAAACCAAATGAGTGTTGGAACTCATGTGATATGGTTTAACAAACTTAACATTCAGATTTGGAAATGATCCTAAGTGCTTTTGACCCATTGTGACTCGTTAAGGTAGTTTACACTACGTTAACGGATCATTAGCGTAAACGTGTGATCGGATGGTAAAACATGTCCTTTGATAAGTCTTAAATGCCCAAGCATGTTTGAAAATGCTAAAACATAAGTTTATATGTCAAAAATTTGGTTACATGTGTTTAAAATGGATTTATGCGCAAAAGGGCATTTTGGTCAACATTTTTTAAGAACATAGAAGTAACTTATCATAACACTAACCAAACGATGTGACCATAAGGTATAGCCTCAGTAGGTTATTCCCTATATAACTATGGTCACAAATATGTGTTTGGTAGGATCCTAAGATCGACCAAACAGGTCGGATTCGAAAGTCAAAGCAGTGGTCAAGACCGCTCAACTTACGACCCTAAATAAGCACTAAACTAGAAGTGACGAGTTAGACATGTCAAAATATGCCTAACTAAGTTTGTAAAACTGATTTGGTGTTTTGATACCTTAAAATAGTTTCGTCGTAAAACGCACATCATGCGCATTTTTGACCGAAACGTTGACTCGTCACTTCGACTAGTAAACGTGGTAATCAGAAGGTGAAATCGTTAGGGATTATAACCTTCATGATTACGATCATGTTTCAAAGTTCAATTGAACTTTGACTTGACCAAATATGGTCAGAACCAAAAGTCAATCAGGTTGCTTTACTGTTCGACTTTTAGCTCAAAATAGCTAAAAATAATTAAAGAACTAGGAAGAGTACTTACTCGTGTTGAAGAACACTTTCAGAACTCAAGATATGAGGCTTCCAAAGGTTGGAAACAAGCTCCAAGAAGGATAGAAAGAAGAACTTCACACTTTGCTTTGAAGGGTTTTGAAGTGGTGTGAAAAAAATGGAAGAATCATGGGGTATTTATAGTATTTTAGGATTAAGGAGGTTTATGACAAGTGTCCTCAAGTGTGGATTAGTGTCCTACCATGTGTCAACACCATATTAAGTGAGGCAAAGTGAGTGCTAGGTGTCAAAAATTGGAGATAGGTGGCAAATTTAGTGAATAAGCAATAATATTTATTATTCTTTTGACATTTTTGACCCTTGGACTTGTATTTTCACCTGTTTGCCATTTTTAAACCCTTTAACCAAATATTAAGGTTATATAAAGGTTTTAAGACATTTGTAACTTGGATTATGCCCGAAAATGTCGTGGATGTCGGTTCGTTCGGTTGTACGGTTATGCGTTTCGCAAAAATGCGTAAAACACTTTAACGAACACGAAAATGATCGAAATTGTGCAACGATTGACATTTTTGCATTCTCATCAATAAAATACAAGATTTTGTTGAATACAAAATATTTGGAAATAAAACACATGGTTTCATTGAATACAAAATTGTTTGTAATTGTGCAATGATTGAAAAAGGCACAAATGTCACAGTCTCCCCTACTTTTCGAAATTTCGTCCCGAAATTTAATTAAAGGAAACTTTGTGAAACCGATGTGGATATTTCTCTTCTATCTGATCCTCTCGTTCCTAAGTAAATTCTGGGCAACGTTTGGATTCCTAGTGAACTTTAACTATCGGTATACGTCCACGCTTGAGTTTCTTGACTTCACGGTCCAATATCTCCACAGGTTTCTCGACAAAGTGCATAGTGTCATCAACGTGAATTTCGTTGAGGGAAATGTGGAGGTTTGTATCGGCTAAAAACTTTTTCAAATTTGACACGTGGAATGTTGGGTGAATATTCCCAAGTTAAGGAGGTAGCTTAAGTCGGTAGGCCACCTTTCCGATTCTCTCAACAATCTTGAATGTTCCAATATATCGTGGTGCAAGTTTTCCTTTCTTTCCAAATCTAATCACACCTTTCCAAAGGGATACCTTGATAAGGACATGATTACCAACTTGGAATTCCAAGGGCTTGCGTCGTTTGTCCACATAACTCTTTTAACGTCTTCTAGCTGTCAGAAGGTTATCGTGAATTTTCTTGACTTTGTCTGTTGTGTCGTGAATGAGTTCAGGCCCAGTGAGCTGACCTTCACCGACCTCATTCCATCAGACAGATGAACGACATTTTCGACCGTATAGAGCTTCGAAAGGCGCCATATTGATGCTGGTGTGATAACTATTGTTGTAGGAGAATTCGACCAATGGTAGATGTGAATCCCAACTACCACCAAAGTCGATCACACATGCTCTAAGCATATCCTCTAGTGTTTGAATTGTCCTTTCAGATTGTCCATCTGTTTGAGGATGATAAGTAGTGCTCAGATTGAGTTTGGTTCCCATGGCAGATTGCATGGTCTTCCAAAAGTGAGATGAGAATCGAGCATCTCGATCGGATATGATTTTCAAAGGAACACCATGACGAGATACAATCTCTTCAACATAGATCTTGGTGAGTTTGTCAGCAGATAGATCCTCACGAATTGCCAAAAAGTGTGCTGACTTTGTTAGATGATCGATGATTAACCAAATGGCATCATGACCTTTAGGTTTGCGCAGTAGTTTAGTGATGAGATCCATCGCAATGTTCTCCCACTTCCATGCCGCTTATTCTGGTTGTTCAAGTAACCAGATGGGTGTTGATGTTCTGCCTTAACTTTAAGCCAAGTTAGGCATTTAGACACATACAAGGCAATGTCCTTCTTCATACCCGACCACCAATACTGGGTACGAAGATCCTTAAACATTTTGTTTGCACTAGGATGGATTGAATAACAAGAGTTATGAGCTTCGTCTATCAATAAGGTGCAAAGATTGTCTTGACTAGGAATCCACAAACGGTTCTTGTAGTAGAGTAATCCGCTGTCTTTTGTTTCGAGTTGAAGTTCGAGATTATGTGGCAGCTCATTTTTCATTAAGCATTAGGTCACGCATGTATGTTGTACTTGAAGGATACCTGTCTGGGTATCAGATTGAACTCGAACACAATGAAGTTTAACACGTTCCTTACGACTAAGTACATCAGCAACAACATTCGCCTTACTAGGATGGTAGCGAATCTCGCAGTCATAGTCGTTCAGAAGTTAGACCCAACGTCGTTGTCTCATGTTTAGCTTCTTTTTATTGAATATGTGTTGGATACTTTTGTGGTCAGTGAAAACCATAAATTTCGTTCCGTAAAGATAGTATCTCCAAATTTTGAGAGCAAAAACTATGGCTCCTAACTCAAGCTCATGAGTTTTGTAGTTCTTCTCATGGATTTTCAATTGTCTTGACGCATAGGCTATGACTTTGTCTCTTTGCATGAGAACACAACCAAGGGCTAGGTTTGATGCGTCACAATAGACAATGAAATCGTCGTTGTCGTCGGGTAAAGATAAAATAGGAGCATTACAGAGTTTTTTGTTTTAGTGTTTGAAAGGCTTCCTCTTTTTTGGGTCCCCACTCGAAAGGTTTATTCTTCTGAGTCAAAGTGGTGAGGGGAACCGCGATCTTTGAAAAGTTCACGATGAATCGTCGATAGTATCCAGCAAGACCAAGAAATGAACGAACTTCGGTAGGATTAGTAGGTGTAGTCCAATCCCTAATCGCACTGATTTTGGCGGGATCTACATGTATACCTTGTTCGTTAACAATGTGTCCCAAAAGTTGAACTTCTTTTAGCCAAAATTCACAATTGGAGAATTTGGCGTAAAGTTGTTCTTTCTTCAGGAGTTCCATCGTTAGACGAAGATGTTGTTTGTGATCGGCACGAGACTTAGAATAAATGAGGATGTCGTCGATGAAAACAATGATGAACTTGTCTAAATAAGGTTTACAAACCTTATTCATTAAGTCCATGAAGACGACATGAGCATTCGTCAAATCAAAAGGCATGACAGTGAACTCGTAATGGACGTATCGAGTGCGAAAAGCAGTCTTGGGAATATGTTCTTTGAGTACACGAAGTTGATGATACCCACGACGCAGATCAATCTTTGAAAAGCAGGTCGGACCTTGTAGCTGATCAAAGAGATCATCAATGCGAGGTAGGGGATATCGATTTTTGATTGTGAGTTTGTTGAGCTCATGATAATCGATACACATACGGAAGTATCCATCCTTCTTTTTCACGAATAGGAGAGGAGCGCCCCAAGGTGAAAAGCTTGGATGAATGAATCCCTTGTCTGAAAGTTCTTGGAGTTGCTTTGACAACTCTTGCATTTCAGACGGTGCAAGACGGTAAGGAGATTTAGCAATTGGGTTGGCACCAGGTACAAGGTCAATACGGAACTCAAACTTGACGAATTGGGGGTAACCAGGTAGCTCTTCAGGAAACACCTCAGGATATTCCCGAAGAATGGGGATGTCCTGAACAGTTTTGCCCTTGCCTTTTTCCTCTACGATATGTGCCAAGAAGGCTACTAATTCTTTCGTAGGTATTTTGGGCCTGGGTACAGATCATGAGTTTTAGGCTACTAGAGGGTTTCTCTCTATGAACTTCTAAGGTTCTGCCAGACGAAAGAGGTATACGAACAACCTTGTCGAAACAGATCACCTCAGCATGGTGTTTGGTTAAACAATCCATTCCTATGATGATGTCAAAACTCCCGAGTTGAATTGGTGTGCGGTCAATGGGAAAAAAGGTGGTTATCTAAGTTCAATTGGCAACTACGAATGACATAGTCGAGCACAAGGGGTTCACCACTAGCTATTTCCACTGTTAAGGGGTTTCCTAGTTTAGTTCTAGCATCCATAGAAGAAAACATGAGGGAAAATATGTGAAATTGACATTGGATAATCAATAGAGATGTTGAATATATCGACAAAATATAAGGATGGTGGTCATTTATTTCATAGTTAAAAATAAACAAACGACAAAGGGTGACTAATCAAAGTAAATGGGTCTTTATAATGTATCGCGAAGACATGCTTTAGCCTATAAGTGGACACTCACCCCAAGAGTTCCCAGGTAAGAGTGACTGGTCCGATAATGCGGATTTGTACAAACACTCTAGCCTTAGATAAATAACTCAGGGTACAGCATCCACCCTTCCAGATTGCACGTGCTCACATTAATAAAACCCAAACTTTGACGGTATTTTGAAAACTAACAAGGCTTTAAGGCAAAACAAATCACCTAAATACAGATGATTGATTTTCAAAACGAATTTGTAACTTGTGTATTTGTTTTGATAATCACCTAATGATAGGCAATGGTATTGTTTTAAGAATCGAAACACAAGATAACTCGTGTTAGGGTCCTAGGAAGGTTATAGTCTAGGTCAAAACATTACTAATAATCTAATTCCCTATAACCATAAGCTCTGATACTAATCTTTCTGTAACACCCCGACCACGTAAATCAACGAACCGCGGCGGAAACGTCGGGGAGTAATCTCACAGAACTATTGTTTCACAACTCATGGAATTTAAAATTATGTTTGATTAAGTTAAATGTTTACATTATCTTGGTATAAACAGAAACAACACATAAATAAATTGTCTTTCATGTTTTAAGTCACTAAGGCCCGCATCCATTCCTATGTTAAGCATGCCTCATATTATCAAGTATTAATTCCTGAAACACATGTGAAAAGAGAGTCAGCATAAAAAATGCGGGCGAGTACATAGGTTTTGTGAGTGTGTCAATTCGTGGCCTTGTACACATATTGCAACACCTCGTCTGACTACAAGAGTCGTTAAGTGAAAACCTCGTATCAAAAGTGTTTGATATTGCAATACAATTAACCAACTAAAACAAGTTGGTTAGAGTTGCGAAACTTTGTAGCCATGAATCTTGACAAAAACATTTCTTTTGTAAAAACCTTGTAATAGATTGATTCAAAAGAAAACTTCGTATGGTTTATATATTTAAGTGAAAATCATTGCGTGACATTGTTCAAAACAATTTGTCCGTGCTATAAACCATTTGTCCGTATTATAGATCAATCGTTCGTGTCATAAACCAATTGTCCATGTCATAAACAAATCGTCCGTGTTTTTAATTGTGAAAACTTCTGATCGTTCTTTAATGAACACATTCAAACCTATGTTGACTATACCACCAAAGGGTATCTTTAATAGACCACCAAAGGGTCTCTTTAACTAAACTAACAAATCATCAAAAGATTTATTAATCAGAAATAGTTTCTGTCATTACCCAAACTTCCACCAAATCCAGTGAACAGTCCGATTATGGGATTGTCAGTCCTATGGTACCATAACATACTACTGTTCGGCTCGGCCAAAGCTAATGAATGTCATTCATGTTATGGATAACGCACCAACAAGTTGTTCACATTATTGAAATCGTATTGTTTTATATATAAACCACAGACATTGTTTTTAAAAACTTTAAAATGATTTAGCACATATGAGTCACCCCAAAACTTTTGCAAAACGTAAAAGAGGGGAACTATGTACTCACTTTGAAAATCATTTTGTATATATAAACCATGTATATTGTTTTGAAGTCTCGAAAATAATTATAGGCACATATGAATCACCCCGAAACATTTGAAAATGTAAAAGAGAGGAGGGCTATGTACTCACTTTGAAAATCATTTTGTATACATAAACCATGTATATTGTTTTGAAATTTTGAAAATAATTATAGGCACATTTGAATCACCCCAAAACATTTGAAAATGTAAAAGTGGGGGCTATGTATCACTTGGGATTGCAAAAGTGTTCTTGATCAACGAAATAAACAAAGCTCAAACGTGTCCTAATGTGTCAGATAAATATGTTAGCGTGTCGGGACTACCAACGGGAGATCGGATAGAATGAAGTCTTATAAACCAAACGAGTGTTGGAACTCATGTGATATGATTTAACAAACTTAACATTCTGCTTTGGAAAGGATCCTGAGTGCTTTTGACCCATTATGACTCGTTAAGGTAGTTTACGCTACCTTAACGGGTCATTAGCGTAAACGTGTGATCGGATGGTTAAACATGTCCTATAATAAGTCTTAAATGCCCAAGCATGTTTGAAAATGTTAAAACATCAGTTCATATATAAAAAATTTGGTTACATGTGTTTAAAATGGATTTACGCGCAAAAGGGCATTTTGGTCAACATTTTTTTTAAGAACATTGAAGTAACTTATCATAACACTAACCAAATGATGTGATCATAAGGTATAACCTCAGTAGGTTAGTCTGTATTTAACTATGGTCACAAATATGTGTTTGGTAGGATCCTAAGATCGACCAAACGGGTCGGATTCGAAAGTCAAAGCGGTGGTCAAGACCGCTCGACTTACGACCCTAAATAAGCAATAAACTTGAAGTGACGAGTTAGACATGCCAAAATATGTCTAACTAAGTTTATAAAACTGATTTGATATCAAAACTTGGTGTTTTGATACCTGAAAATAGTTTCATCGTAAAATGCACATCATGCGCATTTTATACCTAAACTTTGACTCGTCACTTTGACTAGTAAACGTGGTAATCAGAAGGTGAAATCATTAGAGATTATAACCTTTGTGATTACGATCACGTTTCGAAGTTGAATTTAACTTTGACTTGACCAAATATGGTCAGAACCAAAAGTCAATCAGGTTGCCAAACTATTCGACTTTTAGCTCAAAATAGCTAAAACAAATTAAAGAACTAGGAAGAGTACTTACTCGTGTTGAAGAAAACTTTCGGAACTCAAGATAGGAGGCTTACAAAGTTTGGAAACAAGCTCCAAGAAGGATAGAAAGAAGAACTTTACACTTTGCTTTGAAGTATTTTGAAGTGGTGTGAAAAAAATGGAAGAATCTTGGGGTATTTATAGTATTTTAGGATTAAGGAGGTGATGACAAGTGTCCTCAAGTGTGGATTAGTGTCCTAACATGTGTCAACACCATATTAAGTGTGGCAAAGTGAGTGCTAGGTGTCAAAAATTGGAGATAGGTGGCAAACTTGGTGAAGAAGCAAAATTATTTATTATTTTTTTGACATTTTTGGCCCTTGGATTTGTATTTTCACTTATTTGCCATTTTTAACCCCTTTAACCAAATATTTTGGTTATATAAAGGTGTTAAGACATGTGTAACTAGGATTATGCTCGAAAATGTCGTGGATGTCGGTTCGTTCAGTTGTACGGTAATGCGTTTCGCAAAAATGCGTAAAGCGCTTTAACGAACAGGAAAATGAGCGAAATTGTGCAACGATTGACATTTTTGCATTCTCATCAATAAAATACAAGATTTTATTGAATATAAAAATATTTGGAAATAAAACACATGGTTTCATTGATTACGAAATTGTTTGTAATTGTGCAATGATTGAAAAGGCACAAATGTCACATCTTTGCCTCACCAATTTCTTCTTTCAATAACCGTTTAGGAATATTAACTTCATTAACAGTCTCCTTGGCTCTATCCCTAAAAATATCTTCTGACTTCAGCAAATAACTCCTAAATGGTTATGAAGTCATCCGTTTTCTCACCAGAATATTTGGTTGTTTCATCGTCATAATTATCCTCCACGATAACCTCGTTATAACTATCAGCATCAGCTACATACTTGTATACATAATCTTTCGGCTCAGAAGCACTGATATTATTCAACTCTTCTTCGAAATCGAAATCGAAATCAAATGATTCTTTGTTCACACCTAGCATTTTGACAATCTCTTCTTTGGTGTAATTATGTATGAATTCTCCTTCTTCGACACCGTGCTTTAAATAGAAAACTCGTGATTATGGCAAATCAGGAATAACTAATATAGGTGCAGCTAGGAAGATTCTTGATTGCTCTGCATCGTTTACGGATCCTTCATCTCCCCTGTCTTTCAGCTTCTCTAACTTCATTCACATTATCCATCAAATATGTATTATAATCAAACGATTCATTCATCTAAGCATCCACCACTTTCACACCTGTACCTCCCTGAGTGTTTTCATCGTCATCACCTTTATCATCATGGTCCTTTTTATCATTATCATTACCACTAACATCTACATAATCATTCTCATCAAAATCATCAATCTCTTTCTCTAAATCTTCAAGTTCTTGATCTTTTTGTTATTTAAGTTTCTTCTTTTCCATATTTTTTTCTTTCTTAGAAACTCCAGAAACATCAATCGGTTCACCAATCATCACATAATTCACTAACGGTTCTATTTCAGCTTCAACTTCCTTTTCAGGCTCAGTTGGAATAACAACTTCAGATTTAGTCACAACTAGGACTTCTGATTCAGGCTCAGTTGGGATAATAACAGGAATCTCATCTATCTTTTCCTTTCCCTTTCCCATCGCTGCGGATTCAACTACTTCTTTATGCACACGTTCAGCAGCTTTTGCCCTAGACTCTTCAATCGTAATTTCATCATATTCAGAGTTGAAATTCATGCTAAATTTCTTCTCTAACACTTTGAATAACATATCAAACTTTTCAGCATTTTCCATCTTCTCAACTTAATCTTTGACAACTCTGTGTAATCTTTCATTTTCAGCAGTAACACATGTAAGCAAAGACACCAACTCCATATTCTCAGTTTTAAGCTGTTTAATCCTATCTTCATGTGCTTTTATTTTGCTTTCAAGTTCAGTAAATCTGTTGTCATTAAAAAGATCTTCAGCAAATCACCTGTAAAGGTATTTCACCAAAATCATCAGGAAAACATTCGTTTAACAATCTTCTAGCTGCAAATTAAGGTGTTGATCGTGATTGGATAGGTGGTGTTGTTTGTTTTGGATGTGGTGGTGGTGGTGTAACATATTGTGGTGATGAAGGTGGTTGTTGTGGTTGTGTAACATGTTGTGGTGATGGAGGTGGTTGTTGTGGTGGTGATGGTGGAATAACACATTCAACATTTGTAGTAGCTTCCACTTCAGGTGTCTTACTGACTTTCAAAAACTTTTGACAGTCTTTCTTTTCCGTAGGAGACCCTGTAGGTTTTTTTCTAAATATCAGTAGGTTTACACTTAACCATTCTAACTCTCTTAGTTGGCCTTTCAGATACTTCTTATGGGTCAGTAGCACATATGTCTCATCATCATCACCAACCTCTTTGCATTTTCATTGTTGCTTTCGTTGTTCTTCTCTTTCTTTTCCTACTGCTTTCTCTAAATCAATACTATATTCAGAACTTTGTTGGTTATCTCTCTCAATTACTTCTCTTTCAACCTTAGCAACTGTTTTCTCAACATTCACATTTCTTTCATTATCTGATGTTGTTGAGCATACTTCTTCATGTACATTTTCCTCGATGGGTTTAATTACTGGTGCCTCTTCCTCATATTGTTCGTCAATAAGCATAGTCTATACAGTTGCTTTTTTTCTTGCTTGATTTGTCTTTTTTTTCAGAGTTGCACGTTTCTTTTTCTTATCTTCCTTTTCATACCAACTACTTCTTCTCATAATAAAACCGTCAAGACAAATTTCTTCATCTTTTTCTGACCCGCTTGTATCTTTTCTCCACTTGCCCTTTGGAGGTGCAACATAATTTTTATCGTTAATGGCTCCAAAAATTGGCTTTGCAATAGGCTCAGATTCCTGCTTCAGATATAAGTTCAATCTACTCAACATCTCTTTATCCATATGTTTTAATTTCAGCTTATCATTATCTTTCTTTTCTAAGTTTGGGAACAAGTCATCAAGCACCATTTGCAAGAACCTCGCATACTGAAGAAATTTCTCTCTTGTAATGTTTGACACCATCTGATCGAAAATAACTTTGGTGAAGTTGTATGGCAGATTTAGCGTTAATGCTGCAACCATGCACATCTGGTAGTTAATTATATCATCATAACCACCCTTTCTATGACTAAACGCATGTATAAGTAAATATACAAAGAATTTATATGGTCTGCCAAGATTAGCCTTCTTGAGGTTCGGAGCATTCACATGTCCCGTGTATCCCATTCTGTAAAAACATCCCTTAACTATTCTTTCCGGATAGCCCGTGGGATCATCATCTTTAACCTTCAAATCAAAAACTTTTCTAATCAATTCTTCTGTGATCTTGACTCCAAATTCTTTATCTTCAATCTTTACCACAGAATGTACTGCTCGTGATTCAGAAACAAACTCAGTTGAATTTCAGAATCGTTCAATATGAGATCGGTAAACTTTGTGTTGATGAGTTAATATTTTTGTCACCAGTAGACGTCCCATAAACTCTAGTATATCTTTAAACGAAGCCATTTCTGATATTATATCATCTAGAACACAACATGTGTTATGTGTCGGCTTAAACAACAATTTCTTTTCTTGTGAAAACATAACAACAACACTTAGAATCTCAACACCTAGCATCTGGTGCAAATTTAACCGAAAAATAACCAAATCATTTGGTGAGAAGTGATATTGATAGAAAGTGGACATTTTCAGATTGTATGAAGTGATGTATAAAATTTAACTTTTGATCCAAAAACACTTCATATAGAGTGTGTATAAAACATTTTAATAAATTCACTTCATGCGAAGTGGGTATTCCACTTCGTACGAAGTGTCTTCACATCGTACAAAACAGTCATGAATACCTTTTACAAAACTTGATGATTTTAAATTTGAAGCTTCCATAATGATCTAAAAGTGTCGATTAACATGAATATGTATTCAATTTTAATTTTGGCCGGCTAGATTTTCCTAGATCTACATTTCTTTCTGCGATTTACCAAAAATCGTTCAATTAAGTCCAATTCGAGTCCTATTATCTTCACCATTGTAAGAGGTGTGCTAATCAATCTCCCCAATGTTAATTTGGGCAACACTTTGTCTTAGATTGCACAAAATACTCAGATCACACTAAGGTTCTCTCTCAGTTTGCACAAACAGTTAATGAACACTTCGTGTGAACTAGGTCCTTTATATAGCACAGGTCCACTTTGTACTAAGTGATTCACTTCATGCGAAGTGTATCCTCTTCGTGCGAAGTGACTTGCAATTTTTCAAAATTATAACTTTTTCGAATATTTGATCAGTTTTAACGAGCCACTCAAATGTAATAACTATGTACAATCATATTTACAAACATATTTTTGTGAGTTTGTGTTAGTGGATCATATCATTTTTTGAGACAAATCACCAGTACAATTGATCTTGAAAACTTTATGTTTTAATCAAATTCTCTTAGATTGTCAGTATACTTGTCCACTTAAACCTCTACACATTTTTCAATTGCTACGAGATATGTTAATTAAATGTCTTAGAACTTGACATAATAGTGTTTCCCACCTCAGAAAATACTCCCATATCAAGATTCCCTGGATTTCAACTTATAGGTGAATATATCTAACTGATATTTGTATTTGGGTTGTGCAAGACCTTGAGAGCTCAGGTTAGTACCACCATACAGACAAAGAGATGAAGACTCGACTTAGAAGTGGTGTTTCTATTTGGAATCTTTGACTGCAATTGTTAGATCTTTCGATACTTTCAATTTAGTGCAGTTTTCATGTTTAACAGCAAAAGTATTCTACAAGTTCTAGGCGATTGCTGACGCAAAATCAGAAGAACTTGTATAATACCCCAGATATCAATTATCTATAAAGACCTAGTATCTCAGAATCTGGCAATCTCTCAAACGAAATTTCGATGTACTAAGACCATATATTCGAGAAATGTTAACCCACTAATTAAGAAAGTTTTTCTTTATGTTTATATCTCAGGAACTATTTACAGAATGTGTGAAGCCTACTGGCACATCATTAGTGAGACCTGTTTAAACATTTTGACATTACATATCTTTTACTATGATATTCCACTGATATACTATCATTTCCTCTTTTTGCAACAATAATCTTATTTTAATTTTCAATTTTTTTGACATTTTTGAGATTTTCTATTTTTTGGCTTTTCGAAAATTTTATCTATCTGAAATGATGTTTTTCAGTTTTACAGAAATTTTGAGATTAAACTTTTTTCTCTCTAAAATTGAAAACATCTTTTCAAAATCAAAAATAAGAATCTTCCATTTTAACCGTTAACGACTTTTTATTAATGTGAACGCGAGAATATCATTTTGTTTGTGTTGAGCTGATATTGATATTTATAGTTGAAACATGCAATTCGCACGAAGTGAACAAGATCCGTACGAAGTCAAACTCATGCATATTCTGATTTCATGAAATCATAATTAGATTTCCATGCATGCTGACTTCACTATAACTTGTTAACTTTAATATTTTCCACATGTGAAACTTAGATGATGTAATGATGATGTAAGACAATGATGTCATTATCTTGTATGATGACATCATGCTCGTTCAAAACCGCTCTCTTCGTATCGTTCCGAATCCTAAGCTGACCAATACAATCCTAACATAAACTAGTGAAACCTCTGTACGGTATTTTACCGATAATCCACATGAATTGTTTAAACTAAGTGTTTCATCTAGATCAATGGTGTAGCTGATAAAACCGTTGCTTAACAGTGTTGAGAGAGTGTCTCATACTAGGCTCTCGAGGCAGGATGCAGTCCATACAACGCCTTATCTAAATAAGCCTTTTCTTTATGCACTGGATCAACAAACATGGTGGTTGGCCAACATATACTTCCTCTTTCACCTTTTCGTATAGGAAAGCGGACTTAGCATCAAGTTGGTACACCTTAAAACCTTTCCATGATGCAAAGGCCATGAATATGCGAATGGCTTCTAGTCGTGCGACAGGAGCATAGACCTCTATGTAATTAATATCCTCTTGCTGATGAAAACCTTGGACAACCATTCGAGCTTTATTGCGTACGATAACTCCTTTATCGTCTCTCTTACACTTGAAGACCTACCTAGTATTGATTAACTTGTGACTATCAGGTAGATCTACAAGCTTCCAGACTCGAAGTTTCTCAAATTGTTGCAGCTCCTTCTTCATTGTGTTTACCTAGCATTCTCCTATAAGCGCTTTTTTCAACGTTTTAGCCTCAACTTGTGAAATAGACAACTATATAAGCAATTTTCTTGAATATGTGCAATTTCAGTACTAAAAATAGCTTAGATCCTTATTGGATCTGATTTCTTGTTTTTATTCCAGCTTGCAACTCTTGACTTATGTTCTCCGATGGATGGTAAGACATCACCCTCGGTATCACCTCATTAGAGACACTCACTTCATTCTCCAGATTTGTAATATTCTGTTTAGCAACCTGATTACTTGTTGAAGCTTCATTAGGATTGCTTGGACCCGCAGATTGATTGAGTAAACTTGTGATCTGCTCTGAACCTTCATCGGAACTAGATCCTCCATTATCATATGTTGGCTTGCTATCCGAATCAGAATCATCCAATTGATAAAAAATGGGTGTTGTGTTGTTTATATCTAGTTCGAATACCAGTACTTGTTGAGTGTTGATCGGACCTGTTTCAGAATTGTTTGTGCCAACTTGTGATTTTGAAATCACTATTGATCTAGGAATTTGCTCTTGAGCAGACGATTATTGTTGCTGATATAGCAATACATGCTCCTCTTAACTAGGTTCTTCTAGCGGTTCAAAAGAATTCCACAAACTCTCATAGTTAAACAACCAAGGATCACTAGGATTTTGTGTAGGTGACGTATATTTCTGGCAGTCAACATGTTGAGCAAGAATAACCCAGTTTCTGCTAGGCAAAAATACTCTTCTCAAAGAACTAGCATATCCCACAAAAAATCCCTCAAGAGACTTAGCTCCGAATTTACCATCCAGGTCAATGACTGTGGACAGAGATCCAAACGGTTGTAAAAACTCCAAATTTGGTTTTTGCTGATTAAGCAACTCAAAGCATGTATTATTATGAGCCTTGACTGTTAATACTCGATTAAGCATGTAACAAGCAGAGGCAACCGCTTCGCTCCAAAAATTGACAGGTAATTTAAAATCTGCGAGCATTGTGCGTGCTGTATCAATAAGAGTTTGTGAAGCGACTCCATTCAGTTGTGGAGTATAGGGCGTGCTAATTTCATGAAGTATTCCTTTGTCGATGCAAAGATCTTCCATTCTTTTGGTTTTGAATTCAATACCATTGTCGCTACGAATCCTTCTTATCAGTAGATGGTATAAATTCTCCAACTTTCTTAAAAGAATCATCAGATTTTCAAACATCTCGTCTTTACTTTCTAGAAATAGAACCCATGAATATCTTGAGTAGTCGTTAGTCACAACAAGGCAATATAGATCACCATGTATACTTTTGACGTTTACTGGCCCAAACAGATCCATATGTAACCTCTCTAGTGGCAGCTTGATAGAATTCAGGAGATTTCTTGGATGAGATTTCTTATGCTACTTGCTTTTTTATACAGCTGATACAATCATCACTCAAGTGGAAACTCTTAGGATTTACACCCTCCTCCATATTGTTGTGCACCAGATAATTCATCTTCCGTAAATGGATATGTCCCATCTTTCGATGCCATAGGATCGATTCCTTTTCTATAGCCTTTGTTACAAAACATTGAGGCGATTTTGGATCATTTTCTCATGGAGCGTGCATGAGAATCCACTACTTGGGAATTTTGAATCCCGGCTTTAGAATGAGGCACTCTTTATCCGTAATGTGAGTTATAAACTTCTTATCACAAATCTGTGAAATGCTTAGTAAGTTATTTTTCAATTCGGTGATGTAGTTGACTTTGTCAAAAGAAACCAAACCATTCGTGAGTATTCCTTCTCCAACTATCCGTCCTCCTTGAGTACCCGCAAACCCTACATAGCCTCCACGTATTAATTTAACATCGTAAAGCAAGGCTGGCATCCTTGTCATGTGTCGAGAAGCTCCATTATCCATTATCCACTTAGAAATTATTGACCTAGAGAGCCCTTGCACATGCAATTAAGCAGTTATTTGAACAGTGAAACCCAAGCCTTCTCGGTCTTGGGTGGGTTTGCGATATCAAACATTGGTCCACCAATTTCGACTTTGAATTCAACATCCTGTCCAACCTTTAACTCAAGTTTAAATTTCGATTTTGTTGGAACATGTGTTGTTTTCACTTCTGTAGAAGATGGTTTAGATTTAACTACCAAGTTTATGTTTTCAAAAATGCCTTTTTGGGGTAGAATTTTGAATCCTTTTGTTCGTTTTTAGTTGGCGAGTCACCAACTTCAAAATTGGAAACATTTAAAACTATTAGTTGCACACCTTTTTTGGATTCGTTATTTCTTTTTAAAATCTGTGTTGGTACGAACTCAGGGGTTTTTTGTTTCACATCTTTTATAGACTTCTTAGCATTGTAAACAGGTTTAGAATTGGGACAATGTCGTGTAATATGTCTAACTTCGTTACACTCCTGCTATCAGTGACAGAGGAGTTTTGAACATGCTCACGACGCTTTTCTCATCATAGAACTCATCATTTGATTATTCCTTTGCTAAACTCTCTTTCTCGCTTTTTGAGCTAGTTCTAGAAACAAAGTTTATTTCTTTTGAAAATTTGGTTTTTGAAACTTATCATACTTCTTCTTTACATACCCCAACCCTTTCCTCTTGTTTTCATGATAATTTTTACCTTTGTACTTATTATTATAAGAACTTTTGGGTTTAGAGTAGTAATTTGCGTTAAAATTTTCAAGCTCTTAAATACTCATTTTAATCATTTTAAACACTTGCGACCTTTCCAAGATTCACTTTCTGAATCGGAAATTCTTGATCGGAATATAGTTTGTCCGATCCTTTCATTTTGTAAGCAACCAGATTAGGATCATCATCCGAACTAGATTCCGATTTTCCAAGATAATTCTTATGAAAGCTTTCTTCATTTTAAGAAGATGAACTTGAACTGGTTTTCTCCAAGTTCGACTCAGCACTTTCAAAAACAGTGCTATCAGATTCATTTCCCAAAAAAAATTCAACAACATTTTTCACAATATTTGATTGACATTCATAGGTCACATCAATGTTTTCTAACAGCTCATTTTCATTTTCTTCAGTTTTTAGCTTTAAATTGAGCGCCTTTTCCACCCCATCTAGATATTTTTTAGCATAATTGTTCCACATTGGGGTTGGACACTGATCATAACCCAGTCCTTTGTATTTATTTTCAGATTCATTTTCTTCCTGTTTGATTTTCTTAATTTGTTGAGGAAGATTATGATCGATCATATATGAGGATGTTGAGTAACTAATCAACAATTTGTTGACTCGTTCAAACTCAATTTTAATGGTGTCAAGTTCAATTTTTAGCTTCACAATGATGTCTATATGAATATCAATTGCCATTAGTTTATCCATTACTGTAACTTTTAGCATTGACTTTATTTTCATGTCCTCTTTACTAACTTCTTGAAATTATTTGATGGATTTACTTAGTTTATCATAAGCAACTTTAGTGTCTCTTAAGTCACTTGTCAAATTGTCAGTATGTTTTTTCAAATCTTTAAATTTTAAATCCTTTTCTGAGCACTCCTTGCACGGCTCCAGACATTCCATGCATGGCTTCTTGACTTCTTTGATTACAACCTTAATCTCCTCTTTGATTGACTCATTAACCGACTTTTTCACTTTTTGACTCTTCTCGGGAACTACCTCTTATAACTGAGCCATCATGGCTTTGTAAGCTATTTCTTTCAGATTCTCTCTGTTCATCTCCTTTGTGACCTTGATAATTTCTTCAAGTTGTTTTGTGGATTCTTCTGTCTTAGGTGCACATTGATATTGGCTTAAACCTCCAAAGAAACCTGCAAAAGAATTATAAACATCAGGAGGTATCATGGATTTAAAAGCATGATGAAATATGTCTTCCTCAGCACAATGTTCGTAGTAAATTGCTTCAGCACACTCGTTAGCACTATTATCTGGTGTTTCGTCAAACACAACCTCACATTCTTCATTCGAACTTTCCTCAACAACCTCATCAAACATTGGTTCTTCTATTATTTCAGCAAGCAATGCCAAACTCTCTTTTTTCGGGATATAATCATTCCAGTTAAATCCCTCGTCCTCTTGAGTCACCACGAGTGCTTTGTTAGCTTTTGCCGAACTATCCTCAATAGCAATAAGCTTTGATGAACTTTGAGGATGAGAAGTCTTGTGATATATGGCTTTCTTGTAGTAATCATTAGCAAACTAATTGTGATTACCGTTGACTTCTCGGTCCGGGCACTCTCGCTTAAAGTGACCCTTTTCTCGATATTTAAAACATGTTACCTTCGCCTTGTCAAATCCTAGTTTACCATCTGCTCCTCCCAAACTGTTACGCCCTGTTATTTCCATGAAGCGCTGAGCTCTTCTAACTATATTAGTCATACACCATTTGATGTCTATTAATTCCAGTTCTTCAGAGTTGATTTGATCATATTCCTCCTTAGTCATGTCAGGATTTTCGATCTTACAGGCTACTAGGCTCTCATATGATTCAAGCATGCATGTGAGTAGTGCCATATGTTTCATAGCTATATTTTCAGTGAAGTCTTGTGCATTAGCCAAATTCATAGTTATGTTGCACTGAAGAATTCTTTGATTTTGATTTGATTGGTTGATCTGGCTACTTTTCTAGTTGCTAGAGCTCTGGGACGATTGTGGAGTGCTTAGAGTATTCGGATCATAGCTCGGGAATGAGGTAAATCTGGTACTACTACTTGAATTATTTGACGAGTTGTTAGCACTAAAAGCCGTTTGAATCTTCGGCTTTGCTTATTGGCAATGGCACTTCCTTTAAAAGTACAGATTAACGTCTTGCTGTGCATGTGCACTTCTCGATTTTGCCATATTTTTTAGATCCTGTTCATGACCTTCGAGCTTCTCAATAAATTTTTTGAGACTCAACGTGATATTGTAGTCAGGACTGTTCTTTAGAATCATGAGATAGGTTGACCATTCGCCCTCTCGTATTGTATCAACTAACTTATCTACCAGTTCTTCGTTATCTTTGTTAACCCCCAACCGTTTCATTTCGACTACGAGGTGATAATACCTCTCAATCATCTGTTTCATCGACTCGCCTTTTAGTGAATGAAAGATATCGAATTGTTTCTTCAGCAGTGCTTGCTTGCTCTTAATCATCTATGCACTTCCTTAAAATTTAACCTTGAGCGCATTCCAGATGGGTTGAGCGTAATCTTCATGCTGTAACAACGTGAAAATATCTCCTTTAATTACCTATTGTAAATATTCATCATCTTCTTTTCACGAGAAAATAAAGTCTTTTCTTGATCAGTATACTGCATTATTCCTTTCTCTAAACCATTCTCTCCGTCGGAATCCTATATCCTTCCTCTATCGCGTACCAACACTCGAGATAATTTGCTTGTACCCAATTCATGAATCTTTCATGCCAGCCTTTATTGTCTTTAAGATACATCAATTTGTGTGGCTTAATCATCGTGCCCATTTCATTATCTAAGTTTAAGGATTTGGCGGCTACGGTCGAAACGGCTGGTGAAGTGAACGCCTTAAAGAATTCGTTCTCCATTTCTATGAAAAATTTGAACAAAGATTAGTTTATGCGAAGTGAACAGAGTGACACTTCATGCGAACTAAACTAAATTTTTTTAAAAAAAATAGGTTTATATCACAACGTACGATATGGTGCTCACTTCGTACGATCTAGTGCTAACTTTGTGCGACGTGGTAAAAACAATGTTAGAATATGTCACTTCGTGCGAAGTGGACGTTCACTTCGTGCAAAGTGTATGTTCAGTTCGTGCGTAGTGTGTTTAACAAATTCACGTTTTCTGCAAATTTCGACATGATTTCAATTGTTTTTTGCTCTAGTTCTTTCAAGGGTTTGTCTAAAATAGTTTTTACGTGTTATACTGAAAATCAGTCCATTTTGTCCATGAATTCGTTTCAAAAGTGAAAAAAATAAGAAGAATGAGTAGAATAAGAAGTCTTCTAAGGTTGAATCTTGATCAATTGTCTTCAAATCAGGCCACGAGGCCCTGATACCACTTGTGAGAGGATCGGCTCTTCTCCAAAGCACATGACCTAATTTGATATCGAGTCAATATGTGCGGAATCCATGATTAACTAGTGACAATATGATTATTACTGTTTAAATGCTCAGTTTCATTAATAGTGATCAACGTGTTTCAATTCTAACAAACTGGACAGGTGCTTCGCCTTCATAGTCAACCAAACAGCTACAGACACAAGACATTCGACTCACCTATTTATAGACGTGATCAATTCGTACGAGTTGAGCCTTCACTTCGCACGAGGTGGACTCACTTCATAATACGAAGTGACACACCACTTCGTGCGAAGTGTACAAGACATACATCAAAATATGAAATGTAACATCGGAACCCTATTACATACTTGACATGACCCTAAGACGTAGGCTATAGACATTCTGCATCAACAAAGATCTCTAGTGTACCAGGAGTAATACACTCAATACCGGAAGTGTCTCCTGAGAGTCATAGGGTCTCCAGGTTCGTTCCCCCAATCTTCAACACAGAGATCCAAAAAAGATTCCAAACTCCCAATATGAAGCAATATGATGGAACCACCAATCCTAATGAACACGTGGCTAATATAAGGAACTGATGGAGATCAATCCTATTCCATTAAGTCTCAAGAAAGCTTGTTTGTGTAAAGGATTTGCATCCACTTAACAGTATCACGTGGATCGTTACGAGATTGACAATCAATCAAGGGTGCGGAATCCCGCTGATAGACCAAAGAACATAGATACATGTTAAGATGAAGAACACACAAAACACTTTAAAACGATCTTCTATGATTATCAAACGTAATCTTTATAGCCACTCAAGATCACAAGAACTCCCAGCCTTTCTCTGTGTTTTCTCTAACTCTCTATAACTGCTCTCTCTAGTGTCTGACCTAAACCCTAGTGCATAGTGTTGTTTATATAACACAGCCATGCAAAGTGGGCTTGGCCCACGTACATAATAAACATAAATTCGGACTCAACTAATACAAAGGCATAAACTTGGACTGCAATATTTGAACAAATTTGGACGACTCATTTGGTTAACAAATTCAGATTCCTCATTGTAGACATAAACTCAGATCAGTATAGTACTCCACAAACTCAGATTCCACATGCTTCATAAATTCGGACTGGACTCCGTGCTTTACAAACTCGGACTTGAAACATCTTCAATCATAAACTCGGACAAGCTTACAACTTCGGACTAGTCTTGTTCTTATAAACTCGGAATCCAGTGAAGCTCTCAAACTCAGAAATCCCAATCTTCACTATATTCAAGACTTGATTAATATGCAAAGACCAAACCAAAGCTTTTGTCATAACATGCACCAACAAACTCCCCTTGATAATAGTGGCAAAGGTGAACTTAGTCTTCAGAATGTCACAGCCTTTGGTCTTTAGATAGCTTCGGGTTCAACATGGATTCTGTCACCCACAACCCCCCCCCCCCGCCTAAGCTGATGCATCCAATCTCCGAGTCAGCAATCCAATATGTCTTCATATCTTCCGATCTGCATTGTAGAAGGAGGATTCTACCAAGCAGCAGCAATCTTCTCATCTTATGACATCAACTTCTCGAGAAACCATAAGAATTTTTCAACAAAGTTAAACAAATTGTTATTAATCAAGCGATGGTAAAACTGTATCACAGATTAAGCAAAATCTATCCAACACGCAAAAACTTTGTCCAACACACTAGAACCTACAAGATTTTAAAATTTTGAACTCTTCTTCTAACATCGTCTCCCCCTATCGGTAACAACTCCTCCATGAACAACCATTTTCTGTACGCTAAGAATTCTTAAGAAAAAGGGAAATCTTTTTGGATTTTTATATTTTCTAAAAGCAAATAACAAAAGCAATAATCACTCTATTTTTGTGAGAATCAGCGGTAAGAAGATCAAGGTATGCATAAAGCTTCCTTGTAGTAGGTGAGTCCAAGATGATTACCAGTATTGTTTTTCCACTTAATTAAAACGCATAAAAATTTCAAGTTCCATTACCTTGTGATATGATTATGGTAATATTATACTTATATACTAGCGTGTCACACTTCAGGACATATCCCCGCGATCAAGGTATGCATAGAGCTTCCTTGTAATAGGTGAGTATACCGAATTCATTCTTTTTTTTACAACGTTAGAACTTTGGTGATCAGGTCAGTACTTCCGTACAACAAAGAGACCAATATCTAACGAGGGTTATGGCAAATACCACATATTTCGATATGATTTATGCATTTTGCAAATTTGAATAACTCTCTAGGAGAGCTTCTTCAATTTATAGGTTTTTGGCATTTCTCTTTTAAGATATCTTGGTTGTGCGTAGGTCAGTATGTATATGGATGCAGCAGAAGGACAACCCTGATATCCAGAATGAAATAACAGTATAAAGACCCAAAACCTCGGATTTCGGCAATCTATCAATGCAAGATTTAAGGTCACTAAACCATACGCCACTAATAGGTTACCTACTCATACACAGTTTGTGATGCTTATATCATGGTGGTAAGTTGATTATTTCATGCTTTTTGCCTACCAGTACATCATATAATGGATCTACTATCACACTTAAGCAATTTAACTTCAAATTCAATGTGATAGTCTAACTTGCTGATGTAGTATCATCGTTTTTTTACATAGTGACAACTCATTTTTTATTTTCTATACTTTATAATTTTTATGGTTTTCTACTTTTTTATTTTGATTTTTGAGAAAGCATTAAAATATCACAAAATTCTTATGAAAAACTGGTTATTCAGGATTCCTCATCCCATTGAGTTCGACTAGATGTTCAAAACGAGCCCTGTCAAATGCTTTTGTGTAAAGATCTGCAAGGTTAGCCAATGTGTCAACTCTATGAAGTTCAATCAGTTTCTTTTTAGCACAATCCCATGTGAAATGACGACGAATGTCAATATGTTTTGTTCTACTGTGCTTTACGGGATTGTTTGTGATTGAAATAGTGGAGTTATTGTTTATCATTATAGGAGTACAAGTGAAATTCAAACCGTAATCGTGCATCTGCTGTTTTATCCAGAGTACCTGAAAGCAATAGCTACTTGCAGTAATATATTCAGTTTGACATGTAGAGGTAGACACGTAAGACTGCTTCTTGCATTGCCAAGAGACTAACCTCCCTCCTAACAATTGATAACCACCTATTGTAGACTTTCTGGTTGACTTACATCCTCCAAAGTTTGAATTAGTGAATGCAACAAACTTCAAGTCACTAGCAGCTAGATACCACAACCCAAATTTAGGTCTCCCTTTCAAGTTATGAAAAATACGCTTCACCACTTTCATATGTGACTCTTTTGGATTCGTTTGATATCTGGCATAGAGACCTACTGCGAACATGATGTACTTGATATCTTGACTCTTCTGGTCTTGAAGCAGTCAAGTACATTAACGAACCAATCATTGCCCTGTACTGAGTTAGATCAACATCTTCCACACTCTCATGATCTGGACCGAGATTATGATTCTTGCAGATAGGTGTGTTGAAAGTAGCGCACGCAATCCTCCATTTTGAAACGAGACAAAATATCATACACATACTTTGTCTGATGTATAAACATCCCATCCATATTTTCAACTTGCAATCCTAGAAAGTAGGAAAACTCACCCATCGCACTCATTTCAAACTTACTCTTAATCACCAGCTTGAACTCATGATACATGCTTTCATAAGATGACCCAAAAATGGTATCATCCACATATAGCTGTACTAGCAAAAAATCTTCCGTCTTTCTCTTAATGAATAGCGTAATATCAATCAGACCTCTTTCAAAACCATTCTTTAACAAATGTGTTGATAGTGTCTCATACCACGCCCTGGGTGCCTGATGCAACCATATAATGCCTTATCCAGTTTATACGCTCGATCTGGATCAGTAAACCCATCTGGTTGTGAGACATACACAACTTCTTGGAGTTTCCCATAAAGAAACACACTCTTCATGTCAAGTTGGTACACTTTGAATCCCTTGAATGATGCGAAGGCTAGGAACAAACAAATTGCTTCCAACCTTGCCATTGGTGCAATTACTTCATTGTAGTCAATCCCTTCTTGCTGATTGAACCCCTTAACCACTAACCGAGCCTTGTTTCTCATTACAAGCCCCCAGTCATCTTTCTTGCACTTAAGCACCCACTTGGTGCCAATTTCTTTCTCTCCCTTAGGCAAGTCAACTAGCTCCCAAACTTTCAACTTCTTGAACTGAGCTAGCACCTCTTCCATCGCTTCAACCCATGAATTGTCTTTTAAAGCCATGTGCACATTCTTTTGCTCCTCTTGGGAAATGAAGCAGCTATACAAACACTCATTGATAATCATAGTTTTCTAAATTGAAGCAAACAAACAGGAACCTTCAATGACACATCTTCTTGTCTAACACACCTGCAACAGGATCTTCAATGATCATGTAAGCTGGATGATCTATGTTTGCTAGTTTTTTAGCAATGGTGCAACCTCTAAATTGTCACATAGGTTGGATCCAACCTCCTCCTGAATATTCTAATTTGCAAATGGATTAGTGAAGTCCTCCCCCTGAATAGGTTTAGACTCATTGTCGCTTGAATCTTGTTCTTGTTCAGGTGCATTGGAAGAAGTTCCCGGAGCGTCTATCATTGATATACTCGATCTCGGCATAAAGTCGTCATCTTCATCCTCACTAATCATAGTTTGAATCAACTGAGACTCATCTGCACTGGAAAAGTTAGTAATATTAAATTATTTAAAAAATCATAATCATATAATATAGCTGGACCACCCGTTGATTGTTGAGGCGTATAAGTACTAATTTCAACATATAAAACACACCTCAATTTTACCAGTTTTCAAATTAAAAACCCTCGTATTCGGTGTTCCAGGTACATAACCTAGAATGTAACCATCGTCAGCTACTTCACCAAATTTTTGTTTATCCTTTATTTCTCACAATTGTGCAGGGTAATCCAAATGGTTCAAAGCCTTTCAAGTTTGGTTTCTTGTTAAAACATTTAATAGTTAAAACTTATTTAGGACATAACAAGTTGTATTCATAGCTTCTCCCCAGAAAAGAACCAAAAGCTTTGATTCAGAAAGCATAGTCCTAGCAGCTTCAATCAACGTTAGGTTTTTCCTCTCAGTGACTCCATTCTGTTTAGGTATATAAGGAGCAGAGTATTGATGTTCTATTCCCTTACGTAGACAGTAAAGATCCTGAATCGAATTCTTGAACTCTGTGCCATTATCACTTCTTATCCTCTTGATGCGTGCATCATAAATTTTTTTTCCAATTTTGTAAAAAGATCTATCAGCAACTCTACTGTCTCATCTTTTATACCTAAAAAGAAAACCCATGAAAAACGTGAGTAATCATCTGTGACAACTAAACACTAGTACTTTCCACCTATGCTCCTCACATTCACTGGACCAAATAAATCCATGTGAAGTAATTCATAAGGGGCATCTATGTAATTTAGTATTTTAGATTTGTGAGGCTTCTCATGTTGTTTTCCCTTTTGACACGGAAGACATCTATCTTCCACATGAAACCTCTGCATTGGCACCCTTTCAATTAAACCATTTTTAATAATATAATTCGTTTTTGGGTAGTGGAGGTGACCCTTGCGCCTTTGGCACAACATTGACTCAGCCTCAGATGCTTTTGACAATAAACACGCCACCACTATGGAAGAATCTTTAGCACCCAAGTCCATGACATAAATGTTATTCCTCCTCGGTGCTCTCGTCCCCATCCAATCGTCTGGTATCACCAAACCCGGTTTCAACACCAAAGCTTCAGACTTTGTAAAATGGATTGACTGACCCTTGTCGTAGACTTGTGACACGTTTATCATATTGTGCTTAAGCTACTCGACATAGTTCACTTTGTCCAGTGTGATCTTCCTGTTGGTCACTTTTCCTCGACCTGAAATATAACCTCCTTTAGCACCTACAAAATTCACATAACCTCCATATATATTTTCAAAATCAATCAACAATCTCGCATCCACCGTCATGTGCCTGGAGCAGCCACTATCAACATACCACAAGTTGATAATCCTACTTAGCTGCTCCTTCACAAACTAACAAGAATTAATTAGATTAGGGGACCTAAGCCTTGATGGTCTTTCGTCTTCCTGATTCATTAACTACACAAACATCCATCCAATATCCATCACTCCTAACTAGGGTCTTGGATCTCAAACCTGTTGATGGAAATGGGGTTTGATTTCCACGAGGTCTCGGGTCCTGAGGTTTCCTATACATGTTTGGACTTTGTGACCTTTGGAATTTTTGGTTTTTCGACACATATCCTGAGTTCAATTGAACTCTCGATTGATTCCAAGAATTTTGATTTTTATAATTTCTAAAGCCATTGTTATAGATATTTCGACCACCATTATTTGATATCGATTTTTATATTGACTTTGACTTCTAAAATTACTTGATTGACCATTAAAATCAAGCAAATTGTATTTAAATAATCCCAGCATTCTCAATTTGGCTGATAATAATCTTAACTCAGTTATTTGTCGATAATAATCCGAACTGGTCATTTTTTTTGTAAAATAGTCCGCCATTAAAATAGCTTAACGGAGTTAAGTTTTTTTCCGAATTACAAACCGATGTTTTAGGTCTTTTGATCAGAACGAGGATACGAGTTGATTGATGTAAAACTTACCTCGAAATACTGCCCCAACCCACGAAAACGGTGCTTTAATTCAGGTGTTTAAACTTTCGATTAACAAAGATCAAGCCATTTCGAGCACAATTTTCGAGGTAAGTTTTACGGCAATCGACTCGTATCCTCATTTTAATCAAAAGCCCTAAAACATCGTTTTGTAATTCGGAAAAAACTTAACTCCGTTAAGCTATTTTAACGGCAGACTATTTTACAGCAAAATGGACAAGTTTGGATTATTATCGGCTAATAACTGATTTGGGATTATTATCGGCCAAAGTTAAAAAGGTGTGATTATTTATTTCCAATTTGCCTTAAAATTATTCATTCTTGATGAACTACTTCTATATCTCTCATACCTACCTGATGTAGATTCAGACTGAAACCTTTATTGATTTCTTTGAAAACGAGAAACTTGTTGAGTTCCTTTTTAGCCTTACCTACACCAACAACAACAGTCTCTTGTTGCTTAGGCAGATGTCTTTGGTGACTTAAACACTCTCTACTCACCATCACCATTCTTTCTTGTGATTTTTCTCACTTTGTCTCACTCATTAGTGCTTCATTCTTTTTGTTAGGACAGCAGCTTGCTACATGTGCCTTGGTGTGACACTTAAAGCATGATCTTTTTGCCAAAGACTTCTTAACTGAAGTCTTTGGACTAGATCCTTTAGGTGAGGATGATAATGCCTTAGAAGGAGCTTCTTTAGTTTGCTCAATTTTAAATTTTTCTATGTTTTTATTTTTAGCAAACTACACATTCGACTCATTTCAAATAACGGTTGTTTTGTTTTTCATGTCACTTCCCTGAACAAAATTAACCTTTTTAATGAAAGTTTGCTTTTTTATTTTTCGGAGGTGCATTCTTTGTTTTCAAAACTAGTTTCCTGTCATTTTCCTTCTTGACACTAGCATCATTATAATCAGACACATCACCGTTTTCTGATGTGGAACTACTAGGTGTAGTTCATACAAAGTCAGTTTAATTTTCTTCATCTGACAAGAACAAATAGTCATGACTAAGAGGTGGTGCAACTTCATAGAAGCCCTAGAAGCCACACTTTTCTTATCATTACTTTTATTCAAGCTACCCATCATGTGTTTCATTACAAAAGAGGAATCTTTGAATTGATTTAATTTCTTTTCAAGTTCAACAATTTTCAATTGTGCTTCTCACAACTCTTTGCATTTTGTAGAAATCTCTTTTGTTTTCTCACTCATTGTATCATGAGCTAAGTCTATAATTTGAAGTTTTTCATTTAATTTGGAGGTTAAAATGTTGATTTCATTTTCATAACCTTTAATTTTCTTCACATATAAAGACTCATTCCTTTTTACAAAGAAGTTTGATTCTTTTAAGCTCGACAGATCATTTACCAGACTTCGATTTTGTTTTGTTAATCTATCAACCTCACCTTGTAATTCGTGACATTTTAAACAAACCAAACTAACGGGATTAGAATTTACCTATCCTATTGATTTGCTTAAGTTGGCCATGTAAGCAGCAAATTTTGCGGCCTTCTTCTTATCTTGAGGATCCTTCTCTTAATTAGACTTTAAGATTTCCTATTGAACTTCTGTTTGATCGGCATCAATCTTTTGAACTTCAGTCTCCTTCTCTACCTCAGCATCTACCTTTACTTCTGCATCATCAACTATGGCAATCTTTGCCATGAAAGCCTGTGTGATGTTTCATTCATCTTCAAGATGAACACTCCAGTCATAAGAACCCTCTCGTGTAGTAGAGACCAAAGCTCTTGAGCTAGTGTTATTAGATGCATTCCTGTTGCTTGAACCTTGACCAGGAGAATCTTGAAATGATGAGTTAGGATGAGACTCTGCTTTTGGTTGTTGACATTCTCTAGCAAAGTGTCCAAAATTTTGACAATTATAACATCTTACTTTGGACTTGTAAAAACCAACATTCTTTCCAACAAACTTCCTTCCTGTCTTGTTCATAAATCTCCTAGCTCTAATAGAGATCATCGCCATCTACAACTATTATCCATCTCCTCTAGGTCATCAGGATCAATCTGATCATAATCTTCTTCAAAAGTAGCTAGATCAGATATTCTTCCTTGGATGTAGTTCTTATACGAAGCAACAAACGAAGCAAGGCAAGATGTTGTTCAGCAGACTTAACACAAAGAGGCATAGATCTAGTACTTCTATTGTGATTACTAGATTTTCCCCCTGTTGATCCTCCTGAAGGAGCAACAAAGCACATATCACCATCAACATCAATCATGACCTTTCCATCTTCACATGAGAGAAATGCAGTTGCTGAATCACTAGAAGCGTTGTGAGAAAATGAAGATGGAATCCCTTTGTAAACTCCAGGAGAACCTGATTATACCCTGTTTCCTTCTTCATGTGGAGCTCATAAGCTCTAAGTTTTCCAACAACCTTTTCCAGGTCTTTAGTACCATAATCAGCTTCACCCTTTATCATGAGAGTATAAATATCCCACTTGACAGGTAAAGCATCTAGCAACTTATTATTTATCTCAATGTAAGTGTATCCCTCTATGTCATAATTGTCCATACCTAACATTAGATGATAGAATCTTGTGATGATATCTTCTAGGGACTCATTTCTTATGCATTTAAAGACAGAAAATTGCTTCTTTGGTAGGTTAACCTTGTTCTTCTTCACATCAGCATTGCCCTCATATCTCTTTTCTAATGCATCCCACATCTCTTTCGAGGTAGTGTATCTCTTAAAAGTATGTTTAATGCTGTCAGGTAAAGACATTTTTATTGCAGCAAGGTCTCTCTTCTCAGCTTCATACATCTTCTTCTCTCTGTCTTGCATATTAACATAGGCAGCCTTCAAAATCATGAGTTGGATTCACACACCCATCCTGAATAAAGATCCATATCTATGTGTCCTGATATTCAATAAACAACTAAAACCTGTCATTCCACGTAAGGTAATTCTCTACCTTCATCATCTTTGGCGGGTTGTTCGTAGTGCCGACTTCGTGCTCCATGAATCAACAACTGATTCAGGTTTGACATGTTCAACATTTTTAACGCAACCGGCTGGTTAAAAACGGTTTAAAAATTATTCAAAACTTGTCTTTTACTAAAATGTACCGTTAGACTCGTCTCGAGATTAAGAATCCAAAGATATATAATGTCCAAAACCTATTTCAGAAATTTTTATCTCCTAAAAATCACACGAATCTAACCGTGCAGTCTGCACTCAAATGTGTTTATAACCGAACACGTCAGCTGGTTAAGTTTCACTTTTGGTGAAATAAGTTCAAAACTTGACAAATTCAAAATATTTTACTTCCGCCCGATAAATTCGGACAAATGTGGTAACTTTGGACACTTTTGACAAATTCGGAATGAACAAACTCTGAATATTACCACAAATCCTGACCAGCTTGTTAAAATCGGACATAATCACAAATCCGGACACTCCTACTACAAATTCGCACATTCTATTTCAGATTGGTCTAAGTTAAATTCGGACACTACTACTTATGTTTAAATTCGGAACTATCCTGAACTACAAATCCGACCTATCAAATTCGGAACGAAGTTCAAGTTCGGAATGATTCGGATCTTAAAATCCAGACTAGTGACAAATCCAGAATATGACAAATACGGAATATGACAAATACAAAATTTGTTACGAATACGGAATAGTCCAAAATTCCTAAAATTTGTGTGGTTTTGGTAATCGCAAAACTGTGACTTCACGGTAATGCGATTTTACCCACAAACTTAGGAAAAACACTAATACTCAAAAGATGATGACGACAGAAACTATCTTCAACCAAAAACTTGATTTCTATAAATCAATCTCGAACCATACAATAAGAGCAAAAGCTCTGATACACCAATTGTAGGCCCCTATCATGTGGATTGCTACGAGATTGACAATCAATCAAGGGTGCAGAATCTCCTTGATAAACCAACGATCACAGAAAGATGAAGAACACACAAAACACTTTAAAACGATCATCTATGAAAATGTAATGTTTACAACCACTCAAGATCACAAGAACTCACAGCCTTTCTCTATTTTTTCTCTAACTCTCTGTAACTTCTCTCTCTAGTGTATGACCTAAACCCTAGTGCATAGTGTTGTTTCTATAACACAGCCACGCAAACTGGGCTAGGCCCCTATACATAATAAACATAAATTCAGACTCAACTAATACAAAGGCATAAACTCGGGCTACAATATTTGAACAAATTCGGACTCCTCATTTGATTAACAAATTCGGATTCCTCATTGTAGACATAAACTCGAATCAGTATAATACTCCACAAACTTGGATTCCACATGCTTCACAAATTCGGACTTGACTCCTTGCTTTATAAACTCGGACTTTATACATCTTCAATCATAAACTCGGACAAGCTTACAACTTCGGAGTAGTCTTGTGTTCATGAACGCAGAATCTAGTGAAGCTCTCAAATTCGGAAATCCCAATCTTCACTATATCCAAGTCTTAATTAATATCTAAAGACCAAACCAAAGCTGTTGTCATAACATGTGAGAGGGGATCGGCTCTCCTCTTATGAGCATCGGACTGATTCGACTGGGCTAACAGAGGCGGAATTCATTTTTAGCAAGTTGGACAAACAAACAAGAGAGATATAATGCTTAAACGCCTTGATTTGTATTAATAAACGTGAAGGTTACAGACGGGTAAACACTTTGACAAGGCTTCACTGTAGTCACACACCAACAACTACTAACACAACACTCAAGCTCCACGATTTATAGGCCAATATGGCTCGCACAAGGAGTGAAGCGTGCTTGGCTCGTGTGAGTGGTGCCTCGTACGAGTGACAAGGTGTCACTCGTACGAGCCACTAAGCTCACTCATACAAGCAACTTACAAAACATATAAAACATATATAAGCATACAATATTTGACATTCTAAGCCCTATATACATAACTGACATATCCTAGACGTAGGCGATAGACATTATGCACTAACATAACAGGCACCAACAAGGTTCAACCTTAAAATGGCTACTCAACGTTCATACATACTCTAAAGCTTCTTTTGCTCATTTAGTTAATCTATTTAATAACCAATTTTCTTGCAACAGAACTTTTGAAAGATTAACCAGTGGTATTTACAAAGTTACATAGGGTCAAGATGAGTCTTTAAGGGACTACGTGAGTAAATTGGTCAAGAATCCTTGGAGATTCCAAACCATGATACTGCTACTGTAGTTCAGGCTTTCAAGATGGGACTTCAAAAGGATTCTCAATCTTTTGAAGACTTAGTCATGAATTCTTGTAGGAACCTAGACGAAGTCTGGAACTGGGCATTGAGATTCATAAGGCTTGAGGAAGATAGGAGATCCCGCGAAGGGTAAACCCTCCTGCTACTTATGATCATCCATATAGAAAAATGGGATTCTTCTTAGAAATCCAACAAATCCAAACCGTATTCTAAAAACAAGGATCCTGAGGAGGATTATCATAAATTATCTTACTATTGTTTTTTTGTTCATGTTTAAGGATTGATGTATGCTCTGTAGAATTTGAGAGATAAAGCTTAAGGGCCTAGGAAGAATGACAAAAATCCTGGCTAGAAACATAAGTCCAAATGGTGCGCTTATCACAAAGACTTCGGACACATAACAGACGACCGCTATGCCCTAAAAAAGGAAATAAGTTATCTCCTTAGTAAGGGATACTTGAAAGAACTGTTGGATCGGATGTGACATGTGTACATTTTTAGTCATTCAATTCTGGAACATTTATGTGTATAATAAAATATTGTGTTTTATTTATGAGAATGTATATTTATCAATCATTATACAATCCCTGACAATTTTATTCAATAAAATCTTGCATTTTATTGGTAAGAATGCAAAAATGTCAATCATTGCACAAATTTGGTCATTTTAGTGTTCGATAAAGTTTTATACTTTATTTACGAAACGTGAAACCGTACAATCGAATGAACCGACACCACGACATTTTCGGACAAAATCCACGTTACACATGCCTAAACGCCTTTATATAACCTAAATATTAGGTTAAGAGGGTTAAATATGACAAAACGCGACAATACAAGTCTAGGGGCCAAAATTGTCAAAAAAAAGTTTGCTTCATCACCAAGTTTAGCCACCTATCTTCAATTTTTGACACCTTGCACTCATTTTGCCACACTTAATTTAGTGTTACACATGTCAGGACACTAATCCACACTTTTCATCACCTCCTTGATCCTATAACACTATAAATACCCTTTGATTCATCCATTTTTTTCACACCACTTCAAAACACTTCAAAGCAAAGTGTGAAGTTCTTCTTTCTATCCTTCTTGGAGCTTGTTTCCGGCCTTTGTAAACCTCCTATCTTGAGTTATGAAAGTGTTATTCAACACAAGTAAGTACTCTTCCTAGTTCTTTCATTATTTTAGCTATTTTGAGCTAAAAGTCAAACAGTTTGGCTTCCTGTTTGACTTTCGGTTCTGACCATTTTGGTCAAGTCAAAGTTCAAATTGAACTTTGCAATGTGATCGTAATCATGAATGTATTAATCCCTTGCAATTGCACCTTCTGATGATAAACGTTTAGTAGACGAGATGACGAGTCAAAGTTTTACGAGTTAAAAGTAAAAAAATGTATAAAAATGCATTTTACGACAAAAACGTTTCTGGGTATTAAAACTTAAGGTTTTGACACCAAGTCAGTTCTATAACATTATTAGACATGTTCAAACATGTCTAACTCGTCATTTCTAGTTTAGTGCTTATTTCTTAGCCGTATGTCGAGCGGTTTTACTACCGCTTTGACTTTCGAATCTGACCTGTTTGGCCAATCTTAGGATTCGACCCGCATTTTTATGACCATAGTAATATAGGGAATAACCCTCTGTGGTTATACCTTATAGTAATATAGTTTGATTAGTTATATGATGAGTTTGCCGAAAACACCCTTTTGGCGCATAGAATGGTTTTAAACATGTAAGACCATAGTTTTGACATCTAAACTGATATTATAACATAATCAAACTTTTTTTAACATATAAGAATCATCATACGACTTATTTAACCATCCAAACCCATAGTTACGCTTACGACCCATTAAAGTGGCGTAAACCATTTTAACAAGTCGTAACGGTCAAAGCACTGAGAAACTCTTCCAAATCAGAATGTAAGGTATTATAAACCATATCATACGAGTCCCAACACTCATTTGGTATATAAGACCTCATTCTATCCAATCATTCGATTAAAGTCTCGACACACTGACATAGTATTCCGATACATTAGGACACACGTGAACTCTTCAATCCTTGAGCTCTGTTTGATCATTTGAACAAGACAGTTACGCGATCCTAATTGAGTATATAGCCCCCTCTTTTACGTTTTCAAATATTTTGGGGTGATTCATATGTGCTTATCACTACTTTCTTGTTTTCATGACATTATATATGTTTTGCTTATCTAGTACATAGAGTACATGAGTTCAAAGACATTTTTGCTTCGTATGTTGACTTAGCATACCTAGTACATGATTTCAAAGACATTTTTGCTTGGTATATTGACTTAGTATGCCAAGTATATGATTTCAAGACATTTTCATGACATGCTTACATTGTTCAAGACATATTGGTGCGTTGAATATACAATGATACATTCATTAACATTGATCACACTGACTGGTAGTTTGTAATGGTACCATAGGATTGACAATCTTGTTCCTGCTTCCTAAGTTTGTTTGGAAGTGACTTTAGGGAATGACATAATCTGATGAACATTTGATAAACCTTTGTCTTTATAAGGGTTTATCCGACAGTCAACAAGGCTTGAACGTTTTTGCCAACAATCCATATATATGTGTCTACACAGTAAAAGCAATTGATTTTGTATGACAAGATTTTTTGTTTAAACAAGACCTTTGTTTATTCAAAACACCTGTTTTATACAAGACATTTTGACAAGACAAGACATTTTGGTTAATTTATACAAGACATTTATTTTATGCTTTAAACAAGACTTTTGTTTACCTGTCACACCCTGGCTTTCCACAACCAATCCAACACCGGTGGGCCTGGGTGGGAAATATCGTGGCGTAAGTTGATAACATCATAGTCAATTAAACACAATACAACGAAAGTCTTGGATTTAAATTACTATTACAAACCAAATGTTCGAAATACAAAATAATATACAGGCTCGTAATAGAAGATCCACAGACGGATCGTAAATTGTACAAAAGAATGTAAAACAGACTTTGGGCAGATCTAGGATTTGCAAGATCCTCTTATCACTACCGAGCACTTTCAGCCTATTTTCGTATTACACCTGCAAGCTTAGTCTTTTGAAAATACGTCAGCTTTCGCTGGTAAATACACCCAACTGACTCATTTTGAAAACATTTAAAATATGTTTGAAGTGTGTATCAGCACAAATGTTTTATAACTTGGGAAAGTTGACCGTCCAACCTTGTTAACATATTCACATGTTTGTCCATACACTCAGGGCCCGGTACGGAGACCGATACATGATTAACGTACACACCACTTTGGACTCACGAAGTAGTCATTTCTTCCCAACCTTGTGGGTAATGCATTTTGAGCGTCTATCGGGTGTACGCCTACACCCGCGCTAAGGTTGTGACCATTTTCTATTGTAATGAGCCGAGGATATCCAGGACACGGTAGTTAAACCCCGATGTTTAAGTTATCAAACAAAACTGATTAAAATGGAATATGCGGATTTACTAGCCATAATCCGGCATTCGATTGATCCCATTTCGGACCAAGCGGTAATAATTTACTGTATCCCAAGCCCGTATAGGGAAAATAAGTCGAGAGTATTTACCTGAGCTAGTCTTCGTTTAAACACAAGATTTATTAACTCAGTCGTACACAAAAGCACTAAGTGTAGATAGCGTTTACCGGAATGTCTCTAGTCTGGATTATGGCATAAGCTAACCAATTAAATACTAACCGTCTTTCTTAAGTCATAGACTTAGACCGACTAGTGTACATGATCAAAACGTTAATGCTAGATTAAGCGATAATCGGATAGAACGTAGTTTAATCCCAACAAGTACATTGACTTGTGTAATATGGATAAACTATAAACATTCTGGATTTTGAGACTTAAATGACAAGGTTAGACCCGTATCGGTTAATTTTTCATAAACTAGTTACATATGCTTAACCGTACTTATGTCAGCGATATCAGGTAACCGGATAAGTCATGGACAAGTTCTATATGCCATTACATTTTAAATAAGTTGTAATATCAGTAGGATATCAACTTTTATGTCCGTTATGGTTTTAAAGTGAAACTATGCCTCATAAGGGCGTTTTGGTATTTCATTCCTTATAAAGGAATTTTGAATATAATTTAATGTTATAACCATAGGTATTCTGGAAAATTAACTTATTGATGATATAATATCAGTAGGATATCAACTATATGTGAAATTTATCTTTTATGACCAAACTATGCACTTAAGGGGCATTTTGGTCATTTTACACATAGTTTATAAATTATTTGGGATTCTGAGTTTTGTATTGTACCTACTGTAAAAATATTTAAAATAAGCTTTAAAATCAGTAGGTAACAAGTCTTGGTTGATAAATATGGTTTAAAACCATATTATGCGCGGAAACGACGCTTATGTCGTAAAATGACGATTTATGCGATGATTAATGAAAACTAAATTTAAGGTCATGTTAACATGTCTTAGATATGTTATTTAATATAACATATCAGTAGGTAAAAGATTTACTTTAAAAGATGTGATTAAAATCATTTTATAAGCCACAAGGGTCTTATCGTCATTTATAGACATAATACAAGGACTTGTTCATAAACTCAATTTATAATCTGTTTTGACATCCCAAATAATCCTACTTATAATATTACATCAGTAGGAAACTCATTTTCAAGTTCATTATCATTTAAACATCTATTTATGCAAAAAGGGTATTTTAGTCAAAATGGCATAATTACGGAACTTGCGCATAAACTCAGATTCTGATTATGATCATGTAATATAAACTCAGAGGGTTATGCTACATTATACTACGATTAGAATGAAACTTTAGATCAGTAGTTAACTAATCTAAATCGGCTCATAATCGAAAGTCAAAGCAGAAGTCAAACTTCGCGACTTTCGGTTGCGAACCGACCATAGAACTGAAATTGACGAGCCGAACATGTTCTAATAATTATTACCAACTTGTTTAAGTTTTCAAGACAGGTTTCATAACATATATAATATCAGATTATAACATTTCTGAAAAATGGCCTGTTTGACTTTTTAATATAATAACTTTGACCCGTCAATTGGTATAGCAAACGTGATCTTCAGGAGGTGCCCTTTATAGGGACTAAGACCTACCTTATTACTATCACTTAGCCATGTTTGTTACGAACAATGGCTGGACCATAATGTTCTTAACCGAAAGTCAAGGCGTTTTCCATAAAATGCTTGACTTTTGGCTATAAAAGCCTATAAACAAAAATGCAAGAGGAAGGAACACTTACAAGTGGTTCCTAGGATGCAATAGAACTAAGTTGGACGCTCCTTTTAGTTAGGAACTTCCAGAGGAGGGAGATAGAGTTGTGAATGAGAAAGGTGGAAGTTCAAATGGTGAACCTTGGCACCTATTTATAGTTGGAGAGCTTGAAGGAGGTGATGCCAGGTGCTAAGGGGTGTAAGAGGAAGCTTACAGGTGTCCTAAAACGTGGCATAGCAGTTTGGAAAACCATGGTTTCGAATCAAATGGTTTTTAACCCCTCCATCATCCAACTTTCACATATTTACGGATTTTAATCCCTCTTGTCCACAAATGGAACTTATGAGAGTTAGGACTTCGTAACGGATCACTCAGAGGCCCACTATAAGTATGATGACTCGATATCACTCAGAGGTTGGGCATGTTGACATATCACTCACTCAGAGGCTAAGTTTAAGCATGTTGACGTATCAGTCACTCAGAGACTAATGATTAAGCATGTTGACATATCAGTCACTCAGAGGCTATTGTTTAAGCATGTTGACATATCAGTCACTCAGAGGCTTACGTTTATGCATGTTGACATCAGAGAGTCACTCAGAGGCTCAGTTTGAGCATGTTGACACCTTTAGTCTCTATTAGTCTTTAGTAGACTTAATAAAAATACAACACGTGTCACTATACTATTGGACACGATTTTACGAGGCGTTACATTTTCATACAATAATTTGGTTTATACATAGACATTTGTTTATAAATAACTTTTATACAAAGACATTTGTTTATAGAAGACATTTGGTTTATACATGACATTGGTTTAAACAAGACATCTCAATTGTTGGCTCATGGTAAGTGATTTAATGACGAGACGTGTGCCATATGATAAAAGCATGGTGGGTACGTCGCTGGTACTTCCTATATATAAGTGCTTTCATTATATTACATAGCGTAGCGTTATCTAAACCACTTCAAACAAAATACAAGACATGACATATTTTGTACAAGGCACGAGTTATTTTGGTTATTAACTATGCATCATTTCTTTTAAATCATTTGATTTTCATATGATTTCATAAAAGAAACATTTTTCTAAAGGATCATGGATATTTTTGGTAATAGTTGAACATTTATTTTAATTTTCAAAGCCATGAATCTTCATCACAAAACCTATATTACTCATAGGCATTTTTATGCTGACGTTTTATTCTCACATATATTTCAGCATAGGGCGGACTTGGGCCTTAGTGACTTTGAAATTTGCAAGAAAATTGTTATGTTTGACTTTGAGCACGCTTCACATAGGGCGGATTTGGGCCTTAGTGACTTTAAAATTTTTAAGACAATTGTTTTGTTTTTTTATTTCATTCTCCCAAGACAATGTAAACAATTAGATTCAATAATACAAAACTTTATGTACCATGTGTTGTGAAACTATAATTCTGTGACATGACTCTCCAATGTTTCCGCCGTGGTTTGTTGTTTTACGCGGTCGGGGTGTTACATTGGAAAAAAGAAAGAAGTCAGGATCCTGAGAAACCTGCCAAGCGGGCAGAATTCCCATCACCAGATGCTAAAGGTAATCAACTTTATTTATGGGGGATCAGACATATGTGGTACTTCTTACTCCACAGCCAAAAGACATCCAAAGAAGCTAAAGCTGAGTAGGGAGACAAGCCTACAAGGACATCAACATTGATGGAATAGAAGACTATATCCTTTGATGAGGATGACAGGGATGCTGCTCAGGATCCTCACCATGATGGACTAGTAATTACTTTACATGTTGCTAACCATTTTGTACACATGATCCTAGTTGACGGTGGAAGTTTAGTGAATATAATCCATTAGAAACTCTAAAAAGGATGAATATTCCTGAGTCAGAGATCGTTGCAAGGTCAATAGTGCTAGTAGGTTTCAGTGGTGAAGTCAAGAATACAGTGGGAGAAATAAAGTTTCGTATATATAGAGGGAGTTATCTCTATCCAAAAATTTTGTATTATAGATTCATTATCATGCTACAATATCATTTTATGTAGGCCTTGGATTCATGATATGAAGGTTGTACCCTCTACCTACCATCAATTTGTTAAACTTCCTACTCCTTGGGGAGTTGTGAAGATAGAAAGTGACAAACAAGAGGCTAAAGATTGTTATACATCATCAATGAAAGCCTCTAGTAAGACAAGGCAAGCATAGCAATTACAGAAAAGAGCACGAGACATTTTGGAAATTAAGGAGCAGGATATTAAAGAAGTATCTTTAAATTCTCAGCATCCTGATGTCAAGGTGCTCCCGGGAACTAAGATCCCTTAGATCTTGAACAAAAAACTTGCCAGCTTCTAAAAGAAGATGATCTCAACATTTGCTTGGAAACATGAAGTTATGATAGGTATATCAAAAGATATTATTTCTCACAAATTGGGTGTTGATAACAATATTAGGCCAATACATCAAAAGAGGAGAAAGTTTGCTCCTTAGAGGAACTTGATAATCGAAGAGGAAGTTGAAAGGCTACTGAAAGCGAAGATGATAAGAGAGGTCAAGTTCCCTAAATGGCAAGCTAATGTAGTCGTGGTCTAGAAGAAAAATGGAGAGTGTGTGCGGACTTCACGGATCTTAACAAGGCTTGTCCTAAGGATCCTTTCCCATTATCACATATAGATTCGATGGTAGATGCCATGCGGGGCACGAGATGCTGACATTCGTGGATGGTTCTTTAGGATTCCAGCAGATCCAGATGGAACTTTCTGATCAAGAGGACACTACTTTTATGACCCCCCACATGTATCTATTGTTATACTACTATGCCTTTTGGTTTGAAAAATGCAAGTGCTACATATCAAAGGCTAGTCAAGATGATTTTCAATGACAAATTGGGGGACATGATGGAGGTCTATATAGATGTTATGGTAGTCAAGTAAAAAAAACCTGAAGTACATCTCAGGGATCTTAAAGAAGCCTTTGACATCCTCGACCAGTACAATATGAAGTTGAATCCTTCAAATTGCCATTTTGGAGTTGAAGCAGGTAAATTCATGGGTTATATGGTCACAAATAAAGGAATCAAAGAAATTCTAAAGAAGATCAAGAAAATCCTGAATTTTGGATCCCCAGCTAATGTTAAGGATGTTCAGAGATTGACAGGAAGAATAGTGGCTTTAAACAGGTTCATATCAAGATCCTCCGAGAGATGCAAAGAATTCAACGAGATCCTAAGAAAGAACAAGAAGTTTGAATGGAATGAACAACATGAAGAAGCATCCCAGGAACTGAAAAGATACTTGTCTCTAACTCCTTTATTAATGAAACCGAAAAAGAGGAACCTCTAACTCTTTACATGGCAGTATCATGGCATGCCGTCAGTGTAAGACTGGTCAAGGATCATGAAGGACAGCAGCATCAGATGTATTACGTAAGTAGAAGTTTACTAGATGATGAAACCAGGTATTCACATCTTGAAAACTTATATTAGCTTTAATAATGAAATCAACTAAATTAAGGCATTACTTTGAAACACGTAGAATTCATGTCAAAACCAACTATCCAATTAAGTTTGTCCTACAAAACTAGAAATGTCAGGGAGAATGGCTAAATGGTTAGTAATATTAAGTGCTTATTGTTTGGGATAGAATTTATATAGTCAGAATCCTAGGTGTACTAGTTATGTAGTAGGATTCTGTGTAGAGTAATTGTACTGGGATCCTGAAAATAATTTATATAGTCAGAATCCTAGGTGTACCAGTTATCAAAGAGTTAGTTGAAGAAAACATGTTGAAGTAATTTTGGACGTTAGTAACGTCGAAGACTAATTCTTTAAGGATCCCGGAAATCTTAGAGTTGTAGTTAGAATATGTTTCTTAATCTATACTATAAATTGGCTTGATCGGAGCAGCTAAGACACATCACACATTCGTCGTAAACACTCAATACACTCATACATAGGAAATTGTCAGGTTTAACACCTAGTTTCGATCGATCAAGCCACAATATTTGTACTCATTTTCAAATTACTCTTACTGGAGCTGTGTAGTTTCCAGCGCCCAAGGTTTTTTGTGCGGAGATCATCTTCACCAAGAGGATCAAGAGCTTTTTCCTCGTAACATATCATTTGTGTTGGTTATTGTTCATTATTTTCATAATTGTTTGTTGTAAATTCAAGGTTTTTTCAAGACAAACTCATTTTCAGAATTAAGGGTCCTTACAGTACACCCAGGATCCTATATACGAGATATAACTTTTTCACAAGCACCAAGCCTCACTTTCTTATTTTCGCTAACAAATTATTATACATATTTTTTACCAAAACAATTTGGCACCCACCGTGGGGCATGTGGTGCTTTTCATCATAAAATTTATGTTAAAATTCCATTTAAATCAATTTCTTGCAAAAATATTTTTGAAACTAGTTTCTCAACCAAAAGCCTCTTCGACCACATTCTCTGTAACTGCTGCAACAATTGTCACCAATAATCCTCTTCCCCCATCCGTTCTGGGAAACTAGAGGAAAGTCATTACTACTGCAGGGAATGTGTATTCAGGATCAAGAAAATCCACTACAAGACCTGTCTTGGCTTCAAACGATGAGATCTTGTCAATGTTCGCCTCAGTGCAAAACCAGATGAAACAACAAATGAGACCAACCAATTGTTGTTAAAAGAATTGAGGGAGTTAAAGAACTCTAATAATTTGGCAGAAATGACAACACCTCTCCAAACTAGAAATCTAAACTTCAATATGCAAGGATCTTCAGGAGTTCACCAAGGAGATTTCATGCATATGCAATTAGGATCGACACCAATTGGTCCTACTCATTTTGTCAGGATCACATCAAACATGTATTCATGAATTAGCCCGGGATCTTGAGCCAGGATCTTAACACTAGTAATCCTAATAATAATTCAGTGAATACTAATGATTTTGTGTAGATTGCAAGAGTTAATCCAGAAATAGCAAGAAACTGAAGAAGTTTAAAGACATGTTCTCCAGTGTCCTAGGAATGATGCAACCAGTACCGGAGGTATCTCCTGAGAGTCACAGGACCTCCACGTTTGCTCTCCCAATATGAAGTATGGAGATCCCAAAAAGATTCCTGACTCCCAATACTATGATGGAACCACAGACCCTGAGGACACGTACCCTATTATAGGGAACAAATGGAGATCAATCTTATTCCATCAGATCTCAAAGAGGCTTGTTTGTGCAAAGGATTCGGATCCACCTTGACAAGATCAACTTTGAAGTGGCTGCTTAGCATTCGCCCATATTCTATAACTTTTTTTGCTCATTTAGTTAATCCTTCAATAACCAACTTTCTTGTAGCGGAACTTTTGAAAGACTAACTAGTGATCTTTACATGGTTACACAGGGCTAAGACGAATCCCTGAGGGATTACGTGAGTAAATTTGGTCGAGATTCCTTGGAGATCCTAAATCTCGACATTGCTACAGCGGTTTAGGCTTTCAAAATGGGTCTCCAATTGGATTCTCAAATTTATGAATATTACTTATGAATCCTTGTAGGAACTTGGACAAAACTCGCACTATGGCTTTGAGGTTCATAAGACTAGAGGAAGACATGAAGATCTAACAAAGGATCAACCTTCTTACCACTTATGACCACCCAAGTAGAAAATGGGATTCTTCTCAGAAATCCTATAAGTCGAAATCGTATTCTAAGAATGGAAACCACAAGGTTAATATAGTGGATGATGAGGATTCTAAGGAGGATTATCCTCAACTGTCTGACTACTGGCTTTCTGTTGACATTTCAGGATTAACATACGCTATGCAGAATCTAGGAAACAAAGCTCAATGACCTAGGAAAAATGACAAGAATCCTAGCTAGAAAGACAAATCCAAGTGGTGTGCCTATCATGAAGACTTCAGTCATATAAATGAAGATTGTTATGCCCTCAAAAAGGAGATTAGCTATGTCCTCAGTAAGGGATACTTGAAGGAACTGCTGGGTCAGAAGAAAGAAAGAAGGCAGGATCCTAAAAAGTCTGCCAAGCGAACAGAATCCCCACCCCTAGATGCTAAAGTAATAAACACTATCTCTGGAAGATCTGATATATGTGGCACTTCTTATTCTACAATTAAAAGACATGCAGAAGAAGCAAAGGCTTAGCAGAGAGATAAACTACAAGAACATCAATGTTAACAAAGCAAAAGACTATGTCCTTTGGTGAAGAAGACAGAGATGATGTCCAGGATCCTCACCATGATGGACTTGTAATTACTTTATATGTTGCTAACCATTTTGTATGCAAGATTCTAGTAGATGGTGGAAGTTCGGTGAATAGCATTCACCTAGATGCTTTTAAGAGAATGAACATTCCTAAATCAGAGATCGTTGCCAAGTCGGTGGTGCTAGTAGGTTTTAGTGGTGAAGTCAAGAATACTGTGGAGAAATAAACTTCCTGTGAACATAGAGGGAGTTAAATCTATTAAAAAATTATATTATCGATTCTTTATCATGTTATAACATCATTTTAGTTAAGACACTGGATCCATGACATAATGGTTGTAGCGTCAACCTATCACCAATTTGTTAAACTTCCTACTCCTTAGGGAGTTATCAAAATAGAGAGCGAATAGTAGGAAGCCAAGGATTGGTACACTTCATCGATGAAAGCTTCCAGTAAGACGAGGCAGGCATAACAATTACAGCAAAGAGCACGAGATGTCTTGGAAGCTAAGGAACAGGATATCAAAGAGATATCCATGGATCCTCAGGATCCTAGCATCAAACTGCTCCTGGAAATGAAGATCCCTTAGGATCGTGAACAGGAACTTGTCCAATTCCTGAAAGCGAGGATCACAACATTTGCCTGGAAACATGAAGACATGACATATATATTAAAAGAGATTATTACTCATAAATTGGGTGTTGATAAAAGCGTTGGCCAATACATAAAATGTCACACCCTCAATTTCCACTTGCGGAGTTTTACCGCGAGGCGTGTGAACAAACCAGAATCTGAAACACTAGTACGTCGAACGACTCTATATGATTTGATAATACGTTTTCAAAAATCATTTGTCGTGGATTTTATATTGTCTTGATTAGTTACCAATATTTAGCAGAAGCATCAGTTTTTAAAGTTTGAGCGGAAGCATAATTAAGTAGTGAAGCGGGCGCCAACACAAACGCCAAAACAAATGAAAAACCCCAAAACAATATTTATAAATAAGACTCGATAAAAGATGTCTTGTTCAATGCATGTGCGTGCACCTAGAGCTCCTAGCGTCCTGAGAAACATGTAAAGAAACAAGTGTCAACATTAAAGATGAGTGAGTTCACAGGTTTTCATAAATTCGTTTGTTCGGTTATAGTTTGTTTTCCCCGTTATCCCTAACCCGGGATAACGTGTTGATTCCATTATTCCAATCCCGGAATAATAAGTTGTTGCTTCCATTATCCTCAACCCAGGATAATATAGTTGTTGTTTCCATTATTCCATCCAGGAATAATAAGTTGTTGTTTCCATTATCCTCAACCCGGGATAACATAGTTGTTTCGTAATTAAGTTCAATGTTAACATATATAGGTAGCTAGCCTAAAGTTATGTCACGTAAGTGTTCGCGATCGAAGCTGACTGTTGTGCCTCCGTGTTGCCAGGCCTATCACTGACCATGGCGAAGTTAGGCCGAATTATTCACCCGTTGACCATACCCGGTCGGCTAGCGCGACTAGCTCGGATGGGGCTTGTCGGGCCCAGTAGTACTACTTATAACTCCCCCGCTATTAAACCCAATACTAACGATCCGAGAGATTGACGAGGACTTAAGTGATAAAGCTGCTTAGTGACCATAACATTACATTAACATTAACTTAGTTACCGAATAGTTATGTGACGTTAAATTCGTATAACGTAAAGAGATTGAGTTTGAAGAGTGTATACATGTTTCTCCCCCTGTTGTTTAAAAACCGGATAAAGTTAGGGGCCGTGAACTCACCTTTATTTGCTCGGTTAGTGTAGCAAAGAAGTTGTAAAGGATGGGACCGCTAATCGCGTCCTAACAAACCAATTGATTTCAAGTCAGTGTGTGATCACACCAATACAAATTCTACACTTAATTTACGCACAAAGTGATACACACAAACAACATATCTAACACTCAAACATGCATGCCAGTATACTCATGTGAACATAGTAATCAAAACAGTTTATCATGAACATAATCCAATCCATGCAACACCTTGGTGCACACAATCACAAGTTATCAATTTTCAGCTTAATACTCATGATTCAGCTGTTTTCTACGATTTTTATAAAATAGTTCCAACGTTCCAAAAATTTCAATATTTTTACAGTAGGTGACATTTATACTGTAGGAATTTATATAAATTTTCCAAGTCCTAAATCTTTACCAATTAACCATAAATATTAATATACTAGGCTGCAGTCAGATTTATCGCTTTCTGACTGCAGTCCACGGAAGAATTTATTTAAAAATCACTGATCGTCCAATTAACAAAATTCCAGTTGGAGTCGCCCGGAAATTTCTATACCTAGTTGCTGTACAAAAATCATGACTCAACTCCCTACTGATTTTAAAATCCAACTCGATAAACAACTAACAAAATTTCAGGATTTTCACAGTTTTAGTTACTGAACTTATTTGGCCCTTTAAAAATATCAAACGACTTCAGAAAAATATGAATTCAGCGCCCTTAGATTCGTTATTCAAATCTCTATGTTCTAGACATCAGAAAATCCGTTTTTCGACAACTAATTACCGAGTTACAGCCAGATGAAGTCGGCTGTAACTATTACTCAGCAAACTGTTTCAGCATATCATTATCATAAACTCGCATCAGCCGTTCATACGATTAACCTAGGCGATCAAGAACCGGTTTCCTAGTCATAGATCAATACTATTAACATATCCATGCAAACCCTAGTTCATAAATCTAGTTTTTATAAACAAAACATACTTGCAAACTTATAATTTCCGAAAACAATCATGCATATAAACACGATAAATCAGCCGATTACATTCAACACATATAATCCGAAACAAACTAATCACTTCATTCAAGCACATAAATCTGCACTTGATCTTGCAATCAAAAGATAAATCCTAACCTTTAGTAACTAGGTAAGTAAGTCGGGACTTGGACAAGAATGATCCGGCTGTTCCAACAAGATCACGACCGAAAGAGGTGAGCAGCTCTGCTGTTGCGACCGAGGCTGACAGGAACTGAAAAGAACAAGCTGTTCCGTGACCGAGAAGGTGAACAAGGCTGATCAGATTGATATGATGAAGGAAAGAAGCTGTTTGCGATCACAAGAGGCGAGAGTAAGGCTGCCGACGGCAGTTTTTCTTTTAGGGTTTTGTGTTGTGAATGAAGGCATGCATGTGAGTTTGTATATATATAGGCGCAAAGAGAACAAGGTTACGGTTTGGTTTGAGTTCGTGGCCGAGGGGCTTGGGTTGGTTTGGTTTGGGTTTGAGTACAATAAGTTTGCGGTTTTGGGCTTGATCTCGGCCGAGAGTGATTTGGGTTGTTCGCAAAGGGGTTTGCGGTTTGGGTTTGATCCTTGTTCTCGGCCGAAGACTTGGGTTTAAAGTTTAAAACTTTGTTAACTCCTAGAGTCACAAGGAATCAAAGTTGGTTCGTGTCGCGGTTCGGTTCGGTTCGTGTACATATCTACCATAATTATTTTATAACTAAAACAATCACACAAACACACATCACGTATTCATTAACTCATACACGTTTAATACTTAGCATATACTTTATTCGACAAGTGTCGCGTTTAAGTTATCCGAAAAACCCGGGATGTCACATTATCCCCATGTTGAAAGAATTTTCGTCCCGAAAATTGAGTAAACGCGGTTTAGAATGCAGCGTACATGTTTAGAGTGCCACGCACAAAGAGTTAGTTCGTTAATGATGGTACGCAACGTTACAAGAAGTTCCCAAATGCCATGCACAAAGATTTCCAAGTGCCATGCACAAGGACTTAGTTAACAATAGTACACGAAAGTATGAGAAGTTTCCAGGTTGTCACATCATCCCCATGTTGAAAGAATTTTCGTCCCGAAAATTTAGTTACTGGTATCCTTAGATTGCTGCTCAGTTGCGAAGAGGTGTGGGTATTTGCTTTTCATTTGGTCCTCTCTTTCCCACGTGAACTCCGGTCCACGCTTAGAGTCCCAACAAACCTTAACGATCGGAATCTTGCTGTGCCTTCGAGTCTTGATCTCACGATCCATGATCTCGATAGGCTGTTCCACGAAGTGTAGTTGTTCATCCACTTGGATCTCATCCAATGGAATGACTAGAGTTTCGTCTGATAGACACTTCTTCAGATTTGATACGTGAAAAACGTTGTGAACTCCGCTGAGTTCAGCAGGAAGGTCTAATTGATAAGCTACGGGTCCGATATGTTTCAAGATTACAAACGGGCCTACGTACCGTGGGTTTAGTTTGCCCCGTTTTCCAAACCGGATTACACCCTTCCAGGGTGACACCTTTAGTAGGACGCGGTCGCCTACTTGAAATTCGAGCGGTTTGCGTCGTTGATCAGCGTAGCTTTTCTGTCGATCTCGTGCCGCCGCCATGCGGTTTCTGATTTGTACAATCTTTTCAGTAGCCTCAAGTATTAACTCAGGGCCTGTGAGTTGACTGTCACCGACTTCTGCCCAGCAGACCGGTGATCTACATTTACGACCGTATAATGCCTCAAACGGTGCTGCCGAAATACTCGTATGATAGTTGTTGTTAGATGAGAATTCTACTAGAGGCAGGTGGATTTCCCAACTATTTCCGAAGTCTATGACGCATGCCCTAAGCATGTCTTCCAAGGTTTGTATGGTCCTTTCACTTTGACCATCAGTCTGGGGGTGATAGGCTGTGCTCATATCCAAGAGTGTTCCCAACGCTTTCTGGAGTGACTGCTAGAAGTTGGACGTGAAGCGAGCATCTCTGTCTGAGATGATGGATGTTGGCACTCCGTGCCGAGAAACTACTTCCTTAATGTAGATGCGAGTCAACTTCTCCATCTTATCTGTTTCTTTAATAGCTAGGAAGTGTGCGGACTTAGTTAAACGATCCACAATTACCCAGATGGTATCGCAACCACCCAAAGTTCGCGGGAGTTTAGTGATGAAATCCATCGAGATCTGATCCCATTTCCACACTGGGATCTCAGGTTGTTGGAGTAGCCCCGATGGCTTTTGATACTCCACCTTGACTTTTGCACAAGTCAAACATTTACTCACGTAGGTGGCTATATCGGCTTTCATGTTGGGCCACCAATACGCAGCTTTAAGGTCTTGATACATCTTATCCGAACCCGGATGGACAGAGTATCGGGATTTGTGAGCTTCATCCATGACTAGCTCTCTGAGGTTTCCGTAGAGAGGTACCCATATGCGATTCATGAAATACCGGGCTCCATTGGGCTTTACTTCCCAATCGCGTTCCATTTTTCCCACCGATTCGGCCTTGATGTTTTCCTCCTTAACTGCTTTTAACTGGGCGTCGCGTATTTGTTCGGGTAGCCCCGAATGAATAGTGAGTTGTAGTGCTCGTACGCGACGAGGTTTCAAGTGTTCCTTCCTACTGAGGGCATCAGCTACCACGTTAGCTTTACCCGGGTGATATCGAATGGCACACTCATAATCGTTCAAGAGTTCGACCCAGCGACGCTGTCGCATGTTCAACTCCTTCTGATCAAAGATGTGTTGGAGGCTCTTGTGGTCTGTAAAGATTGTGCACTTCGTTCCATAGAGGTAGTGTCTCCAAATCTTAAGTGCAAACACTACTGCTCCCAATTCCAGGTCATGCGCCGTGTAGTTTTTCTCGTGAACCTTCAGTTGTTGCGACGCATACGCGATGACCTTATCGCGTTGCATGAGTACGCATCCCAATCCCTGAATGGAAGCATCACAATACACTACAAAGTCATATGTCCCTTCCGGCAAGGACAGAATGGGTGCACTGCAAAGTTTCTGCTTCAGCAATTGAAATGCTGCTTCTTGCTTGTCACTCCAAGCATACTTGATGCCTTTCTGGGTGAGGGTAGTAAGCGGTTGTGCGATCTTTGAAAATCCCTCGATGAAACGTCTGTAGTAACCAGCCAATCCCAAAAATTGGCGGATCTCCGTCGGTGTCTTGGGTGCTTCCCAGTTTTTGATGGCTTCAATCTTGGCAGGGTCCACGTGGATTCCCCTTTCATTCACGATATGCCCGAGAAACTGAACTTCCCAAATCCAGAAATCACACTTCGAAAGCTTGGCATATAGCTTTTCCTGTTGGAGTAATCCTAGTAGTAATCGTAGATGTTCAGCATGTTCTTCTTCACTTTTGGAGTAGATGAGTATGTCATCGATGAACACAATGACAAACTTGTCGAGGTATGGTTTACACACGCGGTTCATGAGGTCCATGAACACCGCTGGTGCGTTGGTGAGACCGAAGGGCATGACCAAGAACTCATAATGGCCATACCGAGTACGAAATGCCGTCTTAGCGATATCCTCCTCCCTGACGCGTAGCTGATGGTAACCAGACCGTAAATCAATCTTGGAGTAGTAGCTTGACCCTTGAAGTTGGTCGAAGAGATCGTCGATGCGAGGTAACGGGTATCAGTTCTTGACGGTAACCTTGTTTTGTTCCCTGTAGTCGATGCACATGCGGAAAGTCCCGTCCTTCTTCTTGACAAAAAGGACTGGAGCTCCCCATGGCGAAACGCTTGGTCGGATAAATCCTTTTTCTAATAGCTCCTGAAGTTGGGTAGACAGCTCCTGCAGCTCGGCTGGAGCTAGGCGGTATGGAGCCTTGGCGATAGGAGTTGCATTGTTTGCCAATTCGATTTCAAACTCCAATTGTCGATGGGGTGGAAGACCAGGTAGTTCATCTGGGAATACATCGGAAAAATCACGGACGACAGGGACGTCTTCTATACGTTTCTCGTCCTTAGGTTGTTCGGTAATCAGTGCGAGTAAAGCGAAGGAGTTCTTCCTCCGAAGATACTTCTGCGCTTGCATGTAAGAGATGATGTTGGTGACGGCGCTTGCCTTATCGCCTTGTACCGTCAAGATTTCGTCGTTAGAGAGCGGAATACGGATAGATTTTTCGAAGCAGAGAACTTCAGCCCGGACGTCGGATAGCCAGTCCATTCCGACTACCACGTCAAAACTACCCAGGGTAGTTGTCATCAGATCAATGGTAAAAGTGTGACCCGCGAGTTTGAGTTGACAGTCGGATACTATATGGATCACATCTACAGAATTACCATCGGCTAATTCTATAACATAAGGGGTCTCTAATGGTTTAAGCGTGAGATTTAGGTTCCTCCTAAAAGACTCAGATATAAAACTCCTATCCGCACCCGTATCAAAAAGCACAGTAGCAAAATGTTCATTAAGGGGAAACTTACCGGTGACCACGTTCGAGTCGTTTCTGGCCTCTCCGCGGCCCAATGTGAATGCGCGACCTTTGGCACCTCCGGTGCCACCGTTCCCATTATTGTTGTTGTTGTTATTGTTGTTGTGGTTATTGTGGTTGTGGTTGTTTCCACCATTATTGTTGTTGTTACGCAGCTGTGGGCAGTCTCTTTTGAAGTGAGCAATGCTACCACACTGATAGCATCCCCGGTTAATACCCTGCGGCTGACCCTGGGGTTGATTTTGATTTTGTCGAGACATGATTTCCCCACGACAATCCTTTGCCGCATGTCCCACCTTGCCACATCGTTGGCAGCGATTTCCGGCACAAGGGCCGTGATGATGAAGATTACAGCGACTGCACTGCGGCTTTTGACCTACATAGCCGCCTGCATTCTGGTTGTTGTTGTTGTTGTTGGCGGACTGATTTTGGTGACCCCGGTGGCTGTTGTAATGATTGAACCGTTTCTGGTTCCCCTGCTGCGGCTGGGATGATGAAGACTGTCGAGCAGACGTGTCTTCAAACTTTCTTTTGTTATCCGGGGCAACTTCAGTTGTACCCCGTGCTGGCAGCTTCTTTTGCTCCACCGCCTTATCGGTGAGTTTGTGAGCCAATCGGATTGCTTGATGTTTAGTTGCAGGGTTACTAGCCATTACCATACCCTGAATCTCCGGAACCAGACCCCCAAGATAGAACTCGAGTCTTTTCTCCACAGTGTTGGCCAAATCGGGACATAGAAATACCAAGTCATGGTGTTTTGCGGTGTAAGCTTCAATTTCCGATCCCACCATCTTGTGGTTCCATAAGGCTTGCTCCAACTGTTGCACTCTGTCTCGTGGACAGTACTCCTCTTTGATTAGGGCCTTGAACTCGGCCCAAGCCATTGCATTGGCAGCAATAAGTCCACGCGTTTGGACTTGCGCATTCCACCATGTCAGTGCCCCATCTTCCAGTGTTGAGGCTGCGTTCTTGACCTTGTTGGCCTCTAGACAGTTGCACATTTCAAAAACGGATTCAGATATTTCGATCCAGCGGACCAGTCCAATGGGTCCTTCCGCCCCCGAGAATTTGCTTGGTTTCGCGTCAAGGAACATCTTGTAGGGGTTAAAGCCCCCTCCTGCTGACAGAGAACAGGAAGTCAGCAAGGAATTTTACTAGCCTCACTATTAGATTTTCACACGAAAATTTAATAATGGTTACCTGCCGGTTGGTTCTGAATACCCGCTAAAGCTGCGTTCACGTGCTCTTGAATCATGGCAGCTAGCTCTTCGGGCGTTAAGTTAAGGTTTCCGCGTCGTCCAGTTGCCATTTAGATCTTCGAAACGCAACACAAACACACCCCGATAAGTCTATATATCCAATATAGTTATCCTACTTCGTACTTTAATAATTATTAAGTTATGTCAACTCAATATGTTAAATAGTCAAAAGAAATACTTGATTAACTGAAATTTCAACGTCTTACAAAAGTGCAGATCAAACATATGAATTCACTATAAAGTCTCAAGTTTAAACACAAGTGGGAAAATAAATAAACTGAAGGAAAACAAATAAAATAAGCGAGACGTGTCAGTCGTCTACGTCTCCATCCCCCAAGTCACTGTCGTTGCCGTCATCCTGCGCGGCATTTCCAGCTTCTACAGCTGGGTCCTCCTCCGGATCCTCCTCTGGATCCTCCTCAGGGTCCTCCTCTGGATCCTCTTCCGGATCCTCCTCTACTGGCACTAGAGGGGCCGGTGCTGGTGCAAGTGCTTGATTTTGCAGTTCCTGAATGTTCCAACTATTTTCCAGGACTCTGTCCTCAAGCCAGTCGGCTCTTATCTGCTCAGCACGCAGATCTCTGGCTATGGTGTTACGAGCTATCTTACTCGTATGATGCTCTTCCTCGAGCGAGTCGGTTTTACCTGTCAGTTGTCGGATCATCCATCCTTGGGCTAGGATGGTTTCCTGCATTCTTTCTAACTGTTTTTGTTGTTTATGTATCAGGATTCTAAGTATGTCAATTCCTACTTCTACAGGGTTAACCGGTTCAACCGGTACAGCAATGGTTGGGCGTGATGACGACTCCTCCCCCAGAGCGAGCCTTTTCCTCGCAGCTGAGCGTGTCTCCACGCCATAAGATGGTATGGGTTCCACCATAGGTGCCTTTCCTGGCGCTCTTGGTGGCGTAGGTCTGTCGGATGATGATGACGATGAGGATGATGACATTGCCTGTTAGGTCATGTAGTTAGTTACGAGTTGTTTTCATTTCTTATTATGAAGGCATAATCTACATAACACAGTTGTGGTACATCGCATAACAAAATATAATAGTTCGGTGCCAAACTAAGTCTAGTGTCGTGAAATCAGCTATAGTTTAGGTCTACTTCTAATGCAAACCTGGTTCTCTATAGCTAGTGGCTCTGATACCAATCTGTCACACCCTCAATTTCCACTTGCGGAGTTTTACCGCGAGGCGTGTGAACAAACCAGAATCTGAAACACTAGTACGTCGAACGACTCTATATGATTTGATAATACGTTTTCAAAAATCATTTGTCGTGGATTTTATATTGTCTTGATTAGTTACCAATATTTAGCAGAAGCATCAGTTTTTAAAGTTTGAGCGGAAGCATAAATAAGTAGTGAAGCGGCGCCCAACACAAACGCCAAAACAAATGAAAAACCCCAAAACAATTTTTATAAATAAGACTCGATAAAAGATGTCTTGTTCAATGCATGTGCGTGCACCTAGAGCTCCTAGCGTCCTGAGAAACATGTAAAGAAACAAGTGTCAACATTAAAGATGAGTGAGTTCACAGGTTTTCATAAATTCGTTTGTTCGGTTATAGTTTGTTTTCCCCGTTATCCCTAACCCGGGATAACGTGTTGATTCCATTATTCCAATCCCGGAATAATAAGTTGTTGCTTCCATTATCCTCAACCCAGGATAATATAGTTGTTGTTTCCATTATTCCATCCAGGAATAATAAGTTGTTGTTTCCATTATCCTCAACCCGGGATAACATAGTTGTTTCGTAATTAAGTTCAATGTTAACATATATAGGTAGCTAGCCTAAAGTTATGTCACGTAAGTGTTCGCGATCGAAGCTGACTGTTGTGCCTCCGTGTTGCCAGGCCTATCACTGACCATGGCGAAGTTAGGCCGAATTATTCACCCGTTGACCATACCCGGTCGGCTAGCGCGACTAGCTCGGATGGGGCTTGTCGGGCCCAGTAGTACTACTTATAACTCCCCCGCTATTAAACCCAATACTAACGATCCGAGAGATTGACGAGGACTTAAGTGATAAAGCTGCTTAGTGACCATAACATTACATTAACATTAACTTAGTTACCGAATAGTTATGTGACGTTAAATTCGTATAACGTAAAGAGATTGAGTTTGAAGAGTGTATACATGTTTCTCCCCTGTTGTTTAAAAACCGGATAAAGTTAGGGGCCGTGAACTCACCTTTATTTGCTCGGTTAGTGTAGCAAAGAAGTTGTAAAGGATGGGACCGCTAATCGCGTCCTAACAAACCAATTGATTTCAAGTCAGTGTGTGATCACACCAATACAAATTCTACACTTAATTTACGCACAAAGTGATACACACAAACAACATATCTAACACTCAAACATGCATGCCAGTATACTCATGTGAACATAGTAATCAAAACAGTTTATCATGAACATAATCCAATCCATGCAACACCTTGGTGCACACAATCACAAGTTATCAATTTTCAGCTTAATACTCATGATTCAGCTGTTTTCTACGATTTTTATAAAATAGTTCCAACGTTCCAAAAATTTCAATATTTTTACAGTAGGTGACATTTATACTGTAGGAATTTATATAAATTTTCCAAGTCCTAAATCTTTACCAATTAACCATAAATATTAATATACTAGGCTGCAGTCAGATTTATCGCTTTCTGACTGCAGTCCACGGAAGAATTTATTTAAAAATCACTGATCGTCCAATTAACAAAATTCCAGTTGGAGTTGCCCGGAAATTTCTATACCTAGTTGCTGTACAAAAATCATGACTCAACTCCCTACTGATTTTAAAATCCAACTCGATAAACAACTAACAAAATTTCAGGATTTTCACAGTTTTAGTTACTGAACTTATTTGGCCCTTTAAAAATATCAAACGACTTCAGAAAAATATGAATCCAGCGCCCTTAGATTCGTTATTCAAATCTCTACGTTCTAGACATCAGAAAATCCGTTTTTCGACAACTAATTACCGAGTTACAGCCAGATGAAGTCGGCTGTAACTATTACTCAGCAAACTGTTTCAGCATATCATTATCATAAACTCGCATCAGCCGTTCATACGATTAACCTAGGCGATCAAGAACCGGTTTCCTAGTCATAGATCAATACTATTAACATATCCATGCAAACCCTAGTTCATAACTCTAGTTTTTATAAACAAAACATACTTGCAAACTTATAATTTCCGAAAACAATCATGCATATAAACACGATAAATCAGCCGATTACATTCAACACATATAATCCGAAACAAACTAATCACTTCATTCAAGCACATAAATCTGCACTTGATCTTGCAATCAAAAGATAAATCCTAACCTTTAGTAACTAGGTAAGTAAGTCGGGACTTGGACAAGAATGATCCGGCTGTTCCAACAAGATCACGACCGAAAGAGGTGAGCAGCTCTGCTGTTGCGACCGAGGCTGACAGGAACTGAAAAGAACAAGCTGTTGCGCGACCGAGAAGGTGAACAAGGCTGATCAGATTGATATGATGAAGGAAAGAAGCTGTTTGCGATCACAAGAGGCGAGAGTAAGGCTGCCGACGGCAGTTTTTCTTTTAGGGTTTTGTGTTGTGAATGAAGGCATGCATGTGAGTTTGTATATATATAGGCGCAAAGAGAACAAGGTTACGGTTTGGTTTGAGTTCGTGGCCGAGGGGCTTGGGTTGGTTCGGTTTGGGTTTGAGTACAATAAGTTTGCGGTTTTGGGCTCGATCTCGGCCGAGAGTGATTTGGGTTGTTCGCAAAGGGGTTTGCGGTTTGGGTTTGATCCTTGTTCTCGGCCGAAGACTTGGGTTTAAAGTTTAAAACTTTGTTAACTCCTAGAGTCACAAGGAATCAAAGTTGGTTCGTGTCGCGGTTCGGTTCGGTTCGTGTACATATCTACCATAATTATTTTATAACTAAAACAATCACACAAACACACATCACGTATTCATTAACTCGTACACGTTTAATACTTAGCATATACTTTATTCGACAAGTGTCGCGTTTAAGTTATCCGAAAAACCCGGGATGTCACATAAAAAATGGAGAAAAATTGCTCCTAAAAGGAAACTGATAATCCTAGAGGAGGTTGAAAAGCAAAGATGATAAGGAAAGTCAACTTCCCTAGATGGCGGGCTAACGTAGTTATGGTCCAGAAGAAGAATGGAAAATGGAGAGTGTGTGTGGACTTCACAGATCTTAACTAGGCTTTTCCAAAGGATCCTTTCCCTTTCCCACCCATAGACGTAACGGTGGATGGCACGACAAGGCATGAAATGCTAACATTTATGGATGCATCTTCAGGATTCCAGCAAAGTCAGATTAAGCCTTCTAACTAGGAAGATACTACTTTCATGACCCCTATCGGTATATAATCTTATACTGTTATGCCTTTTGGTTTGAAAATGCAGGTGCTACATACCAAAGGCTAGTAAACATGATGTTCAAAGAAAAAATGGGGGACACGATGGAAGTCTACATAGATGACATGGTAGTTAAATTAATAAAAGCTCATGAAGGGATCTTAGAGAAGCCTTTGATATCCTGGATCAGTATAATATGAAGCTAAATCCTTCAAAGTGCCATTTTGGAGTAGAAGCGGGAAATGTCACACCCCGACCCGCAACGGAATGATACGGGGCATGATGATTGACCATAGGTTATGACACTATTATAAGTTTAGATATTTAAAGTCACCAAAATAAATTTGTTACACATAATCATAGAATATATTCAACATAACTTTCATACAATATCCATAATATAAGTAAAACATGAACAATAATCCCATTTATTACTAAGGCGCATCCTACGTGTCTTCAACTTCAAACTCTCTCAAGTCATGTACCTGAATGACGCATAGAAAGGTTTTTGGTAAACATAATCTTGGTGAATAGATCTAAATTTTAAATAAAATGGTTCGCTTTGTTATTTTATTTATTTTGCTTAGAAAGCTTTTAAAAATATATTTAACATGCAATCTCCATGTGTTGTAAAAACATCCATAATCACCAAACAGCAATCAACAAATCACCATAATCACAATATAGATACAATAGTAACAATAAGACTCAAAGACTATAGCATGCATTTAACTCAAGCCCCGAGGTGGGAGTCTAATATTAATGGCGATACTAGCCTACATCCCATGGTCGAGGGGAACCTAGTCAGCCAGGTGGATCCATGCAAAACATGTGACACAAAGCAAGTAAACACATAGATACACATAAATGCAACCATAGATAGTAGAAATAATAGAACAATGAACGTGATACAGTGACACACTGACTTTGCATGTTATTTAATCAGCTAGAAAAACAATAGAAACATGAAATATGATACACCCCAAAAGTGTAATTGTAAAAAGGGGAAGAGTTTGATCTACTCACTCACTCACTGGTTGTGAAGAAAACGGTCCACCAGAATTACCGCACGAGCATACGAGGCGAGTCAAATGACCAAATCACCCTATATTGGATATAACAAATATATTCTAAATTAAAAAGAAATATATAATGGATCTAGTGATTCGGTTTCTTGATTTGGGGACCTTTGTAATAAATATTATATATATATATATATGAAAATATACATATGTAACTTTGATTTGTAATATCATTAATCAATTCCACGGTTTTCGAAATTCTTATACTTTGATAATAATAAATCTCTAACAATATAACTACTTAACCCTCCGACTTCCTAATAAATAGTAACATAATTTCAAACATGCCTCGATAAAATAAATATACACTTTGTTGGGACATAAATATAAAATAAATATATGAGTCTTTTAATAGGAAAATAACAACATAATTTTGTCTAGGAATAAATGATATAATTTGTATATGTTGTTATATATTTATGGTTGTTATTTCTAATCATTTGGCAAGTCATAACTAAAAAGAAAATATTATTATTGTTGTCACAAGGATTAATTTTGGTAATAAAAGTTTAGTCATATTTAAAGAAATATTATAACTAGTTTTCGAGTTTAATAAAAATATTTTATAATATGATCAATTACATGATTAAATATAATTTTTTTTGTTAAAATTCCATTTATAGTGAATAACTAAGAAATTCAGATTATGTTGTTTGGGATATACAATTCTCATGAACTCGTATTTTTCCCATAATTTATAAATTAATATAATATGCTAAAATTCATAATAAATCCATAAAAAGTCCAAAAATTTCCAAAATTTACATGAACTAATCTAATATGATATAGAGCTGCAGGGTAAATTCAGTTTCACTAAAATAGGTGTCTAAATCAAAAGCCCCAATTTCAAGAACCGTAGATTATCAAGGAATTAAATTCGAATCCGTAAAATCCAAAATTGAAGAAATTTGTGAAAGGGATTTGTAAGCACGAAAAATAAATAGGATTAGAATTTGGAATCACCTGATTTGAATAAGAATTGAAGGAGATATCTAGATTTAAAATTTGGAGCCCTAGAATCTTCGTTGATTAAACTAGGGTTGCATGAATGATGAAACTCAAAACTTCTAGTGGGATTTTTCATGGTTGATTAAGAGAACAATGGATATCAGTTTCATATGATGAATTGAGGTAAAACCCAAATATGTTCATGAGAAGCTTTAATGGGGATTAAAGAGGATTAAATTTAGACTTAAAAGTATCACTTATCGTGTATAACGAAATGAGTAGACTGCATAGGGATGATTCTCCATCGTTTCCTAACATTTGGGATTGTGAATACAAGGTAAATGACATCTAGTGTCATTTGTACTAACGGGTCGGGTTTAGTTTTGAAGTGGATCGCGCAGGTTAAGGTGGAAGAAGATGAGCAGATTCGCGTTTCAGGTTAGTTTTAATATCAAGCAATGCCGTGTTATTAACAAGATGCAGTGAAGCTCAGTTAAGTTTAGTATATAATGTAGGTGGGTTGAGATTTCACGACGCAAATGGACTTAGTCCAGTGGTGCATTGTACGTTTGTTGAACATGGGGTCACGAGTTTGAATCCCGCCCCAAACATTTACATTTTTTATATGTTTTACAAACAAGTTTCCAAGTTAACATGTTTTAACCCTTAGAGTTTCTAACCACCATTTACTTCCATTCTAACTTGGTTAATTTCTCCCTTTTATAAAAATTTAACCAAACTTACTAAGATATTTATAACATTAATATTTCTAAATCACCTAAATTAATCATTATGAGAGGGGATCGACTCTCCTCTGATGAGCACCGGACCGATCTGACTCAGCTAACAGAGGCAGAATTCATTGTTAGTGTATTTGAGAAACAAACAAGTAAAATCTACTGCTTAAATGCCTTGAATTGTATTGATAAACGTGAACAAGTACAGAGCAAGTAAACAGTTCAACAGGGCTTCGCCACACCAACAGATTCCTAGTTCTGACACAACACTCATCTATTTATAGGTTGACATGACTCACACAAGAGATTGTGTAAATGAGGAGTGGAGCATTGTACGAGTGACAGAGCGTCACTCGTACTAGTCATGAAACTTTACTCGTACGAGCCAAGCTACAAACAAATAAAACATATATAAACATATACAAACTGACGTTCAAAGCCCTATATACATAATCAACATATCCTAGACGCAGGCAATAGACATTATGCACCAACAAACTCCCCCTTGCATGTTGTCACAGTCTTGGATAGTCTTCAAAAAAAAACTTCAAAAGATCTGACAATTAATGCCCAAAGAAATGTTTTGGTGGCTTGCGACGCTCATCAAAAGTGATTGCGTCTGATCTATAGGAGGAGGCCGGTTAACTGTATTGCTAAACCGAAAACTCCTTAGAGAAGCTATTCGCGCTCGCTCAGCAATCTGTTCTTCCTTCTTGTCTTTATTTCTTTGCTTAATCTCCTCCAGTTTCCTCCAAGAAGTGTTTCGTGCCGTTCCTGAATGTACATCATTAGCAAAACAGAAATTAACTATCTTCTGGAACTAGAGTACTTGTTCTTTATCTCTCTCTTCAAAGCTGATCTTGCTGTAAAACAAGCATTCAATATCTTTCTTTGAACAATTGACTAGCCACATCAGGTCTAGTCCTCGAATGCCACGCCATAGCCCTTATACGTTTGTGTGCAATGACGGCTTCGGTTAGTTCCTCAGTAATCTTCCAAGATCATCATCTGGATGCACACATATAACAGCTTCACCTGTACTCGAATCGTAGTGCCACCATTTGAAGATCTTGTAGAAGTCTTGTTCCATCTTAGTAAGAGGCATATTCTTCATCACTTTCAGCCTCTTTATGATTAGCGTCACATCTTTTCTTGTGTTACTGGATCTATCTTTGTAATTTGCTTAGGGAAATGCGGCTTCCAGTGTGTAAAACCATGCGTAGCCTAAAGCTTTATCAGTTTCCACAGCCGCTAGTCGTGAAATCTCATCTTAAGATATATCATCTTTGTTTGCACAAGCTCTTTAATATCCCAATACGGTAGGGTCTTGATATCACTCAAGTATCTAAAATACTGAATCCCATACTCCCTTTTAATAGCATAATCATTCAGCTCCTCGATCCAGCCCCAGCTAATAATGTCTCCCAAAGAAATATCCGCATCACGCGTAAATAATGCTAAGGGACGTTTGAACTTTCGCTTAGCTGGTGCTACTTTAAACCACCGCTTCCTCATCTGAGCAACTTCTTCAGCAGATAATTGTTGAGGAATGGTCCCTTGTTTAATAGCTTCTTCAACTTTACGTTTCAAAAGATCATCACTTTCAGCTGCAAACAAATAACTAAAAGTTGGGGAGTCATCTGTAGCCTTATCGGCAATATCTATACCATCAGCATCAGAATCATCCTCCACGACAACTTTATCATAGTCATGTGCATCAGACACATGTTCGAAGACATAATCTACTGGCTCAAAAGCACTAATATCGTTCAGCTCTTCTTCGAAATCAAACTCAAAATTTTCTTCGTCCACTCCTAGCATCTCAGCAATTTCTTCTTTAGAATAGTTGTGGACAAACTCACCTTCTTCAACATCATGCTCTATATATAGTATCTTTGGTTTTGGCACGACAGGAACGGTAGACATTTCACTCACCGAGAAGATTCCTGCCTGTTGAGCATCCTTAGAGCCTTCAGATCTTCCCTGATCTTCACCTTCATTCACTTGATTTACCGTATTATCCAAGTACACAGAATAATCAATATCATCGTTCACACCCGATTCTGCTACATGGATACCAGATCCACCCATGTCATCATCACCACCATCATTATCATTATCAGACTTGTCAGAAAATAAATCATCAAAATCATCCAAGTCTTCTTTTTTTTCAGCATCTTCAGCAAACTCATCCACCTCAGCATCAATCTCTTTCTCCAACTTTTTCTTGTTAAGCCATTCACGATGCTTTGCTAAAAGATTTGACGTGTCAATATCAACATCTTTAGGGTTTCCCACCAATACAAACTTCTTTGAAACCGAATACACCACAATTGTAGAAGATACTGGCACAGATTCAGCTTCTGGCTCAGTTGTAGCAGTCACGAGATCCTCACCTACCTTTGCCTTGAGCATCAGATAGTTCTTTAGCAATACACTCACACTCTGCAACCCTTTCTCTTGCTTCAGCTCTCTCAATTTCATCAATTTCAGTAGCCATGTTTATACCAAGCTTCTTTGTAAGTATCTTCTCGAATAGACTCATTTTTCACTGGTTCCTGAGACGTTCTTTGTCATATTCGGCCATTCGTTTTCTCAAACGCTCATTCTCTGACACGATACATGCTATGATAGCTTCTAACTGTTGTTTTTCTGCATTCAAACGGTTTAGTTGCTCCTGAAGTTCAGCAATTTTGACACTGTTTAACGTAACTTGTTTCTCTAATTCTTCAACACGTGCATCGTTAAACATGTCAGCAGAGAAATCCTCCCCCCAGGTATATCACCGAAATCAAAATCAAAATCAAATTGGGGTTGGGATTGTGAGGGTTGTGGTGTCGGATGCGGTGGTGGTTGTGGTGTTTGCTGTCGTGGTGGAGATGGTGGTTTCTGTGGAGTTGGCTGAGGAGCCGGTGATGGTGGTGGTTGTGGAGATGGCTCAACATACTCCTCTTCAACTACCTTTTGCTGCTCTTTTCTCTTGGATTTGTCTAATGGAGAATCCAAGCTTCGAATAGCTGGTCTTTTAAGACGTCGGGAAGATTTCTTCGGAGTTTTTCATACAGGATTATCACTATCTGAATTCGAAGGTACATATGTTGTGTCATCCTCTCCTATTGCTCTTCTTTGCTTCTCTTCGGTTTTACATTTGAGCTCTGCTAGACGTTCAATCTCTGTTTCCTTAGCCCTTTCCTTCTCACCTGCAATTCTATCTTCAGTATGAGTACTGGAAGATGACGCCTCTTCAACCTCTCCTTCACGAATACCAAACGCTTCTCTTTCAACCTATGCAGCCATAGATTCAACATTTTCTTCGGGCTCAGATTCATCAACCAATCTTGAGCTTTCAGATGCTTTCTCCTTCTTTTGAGGGGCTTTTGAGGAAGATGTGGACACTTGTTTTCTTTTAGTTCCCTTAACCCCCTTTTTCTCTTCTTTTACGAACCACGCGCTTCCCTTACCGATTAAATCATCCAGCGCTTCAAGCTCTTCATCCTCATCTCCGCTCTCATCTTTTCTCCACTTCCCTTGTGATGGAGCCACATAATCTTTATCAACAATTGCTCCAAAAACTAGTTTTGCATTTGGGAAGGTCTTTAGATGCAAGTTCATTTTCTTCAATGTTGAGACATCCATATGCTCTAACTTGAACACATCATCCTTCTTTTTCTTTAAGTTGGGATGAAAATGGTCAAGCAACATTTGGATAAAATGTGGATACTGCAAGAACTTCTCTCGTTGAGTGTTTTGAACCATTTGGAAAAAGATTACTCTAGAGAAGTTGTACAGCAGCTTTAAAACAAGTGTAGTGATCATGCACATCTGGTAATCAACTAAATCATCAAACCCTCCTTGCGATGACCGAGAGCGTGTATGACACAGTGTGCGATATATCTAAATGGAGCATTCAGGTTAGCCTTCTTAAATGGAGTTGCGTTGACGTAGCCGATGTAACATTCGTCGAAAAACGGGTTTCAAACCCCGCTTCGTTTATCCATCAAATATTCAGTTATAAGTTTCGTTGCGTATTTATGGTTCATATTAATTTTAAACCATACATAATTAATAAATATATTAGAATTTAAAAACCATAATTTATAATTAATAATAAATAATGAATAAAAAATAAAATGGAGATGCCGGGTTTCGAACCCGGGTCTCCACAAACACACAACACACCGCTCCGCCACACACTTCACTTGTGATAAAAAATGAAACAAATAACACTTAAGGTAAAACCAGAAAATCAAAACCGGACATCAGCGCGCTCAGAACGCGGAATCGTCGGAGAAAAACCAAAACTCCGCTAATGTTGCCTTTCCCTTTTGACTAAAACGCGATAACCGTTTACGATATCAGTTATAACCGATGCCTAACCGTCAATTTCGGTCATAACCGCCGGAAATCCTTTGACCGCGAATCAAGACTCAATTCAAACCCAATTCAGCCTGTTTCCACTATAAATACCCACTTGAACACTCTGAAAATCCTTTCGCTCAGAACCATGTTCGTTTCCGAAGTTTCATTTCTTCAAAAGCTCGTCACCGGAGTTTTCTGCATTCGCCGGACTTTCACCGGAAAACCGAGGCTTTATTTCTAATCGATATAAATCATCTAAACCTTCTTGCTATCTTTTGATTTATACTTTAATTGTTCAAACCAATAATCGAAACTGTTAAACAGTTCACTTAGCCGGAATCCGCAAATCAGAACCGACGAATTTTTCCGGAAAATCTGAAGAAGACACTCTGTGTTGGTACATCTTATTCCTTAATTTCCTTCTATTATTTCAATTCAAACAATTATAAGCGTTGTTGGTCAATTAAACAAACAGTCGGTTTCACTGTTCTGTAATTCCCTAAGTGAAGAAGATGAAGTTAAAACATGTGTATTAGTATAATTAAAATCGGGTATATAACCGGGTTAGACACACAGTCCAGCGGTGGACTGTGTGCACAAACAATACACACGTCCCGAGTTCGAATCGCACAAGATACCGACTTTCAGAAATAAAACCAACATTTTTAGAACTTAATCAGATCAAGTCACAGAATGTTTATAAGAGTAATATAATCCATTAGTTAAACAGATTAGACACACAGCCCAACTGGTTGGGCTGTGCGCACTCGAACCGAACGTCCCGAGTTCGACTCCGGGCCTCTGAAGCCGGTTCGGCCATATTAAATCATTTTTGATATAAACTAAAAAAGGTTAAAATTAATTTGTATGTATATATATAATTAAAACAGAGAATATTTCGGGTTAGACACGTAGCTCAGTTGGTAGAGCTGCGTGCACGTATACGAGAGGTCCCGAGTTCGAACCTCACTCAGCGCATAGAAAACACAGTCTGACCGGTCAAGACCCGGTCAACGGTCAACGGTCAAAAAGTCAACCTTTTTTATTTCTTTTTATCTATTTATTTAATTGGAAAATTATTTAAAAATACTTAAAAATAAGATTATTAAAGTTAGAAAATTTCCTTAAACTCACAAAAATAAATCTAAAAAAAATCCCATTAAAGAGCACTAATTAAAAATATTAATCTCAAATAAAATTTATTTATTTAACGAATGTTATCTAGGCTAGTTCTTCCCTCGTCGATTGAATAATAAATTCATGCGAACTCATCGTCATCAAAGAACGCACCCATTGTGAGTGAATCTCTATCAATTCCCCGTTTTAATCATGTTTTGGGGTGTATCATGTGTCGTATAATTCTTTTATTATATATATAAACACTTGTGCATACATCATATCCGTGATCAAATGTGTATCAAATGTGTATCAATTGTTGTGTGGTTTATATGTAGATTGGATTTATCATTTTCAGTGCACGCATTTCATTAGGCCCATCAGTTCCCCATGGGAGACGGGTTGAGCATCAGGTGCCTCATTAGATTGGCTCCGTTTGATTGAGCCTTGATCTCACATGCATCATCATTCATATCATATACTCATCCAAAGTGGTTTGTGTTTGTTTATCTATATATGTTTGCTCACATGTGATTATTGCACAAATTTTCCTTAGTAAATAAAACAAGAAATTAGTAACAATGTTTTATCAAGGTTCACTCGCCAACTTTTGTTGACCCAAAATATCCCCCGTTTTACACATGATACAGGTGATCCAGCTGAGACAAGAAACACATAGGAAGGCCTAGAAGAATAAACAAGTTTATGCTTTGGAATAATTATATAGTTTCAATTTCTTGTAATTGTATGAATTTTGTTTTGGATATTTAAGTTGTAATTTGAATTTAATAAATATGAAACATTTTAGTAAACATCATGAGCTTTGGTGATAACCCGATTATGCCCCAACTCTTATTCCGCTGCAGGTCGGGGTGTGACAGATTGGTATCACAGCTTATGATTATTGGGATATAGGATAGGTTATTAGACCCTTAGAGCCTATACTATAGTTGATTAAATTTTAAATTGTTTATGCGTTACATACAAAATTCATGATGTTTATATGCTTTATGTTTATTTTCACACTCAATGTTATGCAAGCATGCTCATAAATACATGTTCTTATACAATGCTCATCATGAATCATATCCTCATAACATATCATATCCATGAGAGCACACACCTCACGATTACCATGATTTTGCAATGATTTTTGTATTTTTCAAATCACATCAAAGTGAGTTCTCATGACGGGCATGTAGTAACTGGAAGGGTACGAGTACCGGTAGTCGGAACGTCCTGTCTAGGCTTGGCATTCGTATAAATCCAAAATAAAAGACCAGTTTGCCTACCTGGGGACTAACGATGAGAGTACGAAGGACCTATTAGGCCAAATCATGCTATACCAAACGTCGTGTGAGCTAACCCCACTTTGAGTTGTCATTGTGTCTACACCTGGACACCCTCCTACCATACATCGCGCAATTATATTTTCCGATTTTCATTCGGGTGGTGCGAGTGTTAATCCGCCAACACCAATGTGAATCCTACCAAGCCCAATAGTCATGGGGGCCCACATGATTACACAGACGATGGTATGGGGGACATTGGAGGCCCAAACATGAGCAAACCCAAGACATCCTATGGATGTAGTTGAATTATTGTCAGTTATGTTATTTTTCGGTCTTTTTACGACACATGACACCTAGAAACTTCTTAAACTCACAATCTTCCTATGTATGTTCCTGTAGATGTCGGCTAGGCAACTACGTGGAGGTAGAAAGTCAGGAAGATCAAATGAACGCTTGGCCACACAAATCGCTAAACAAATGGCCACAGTGCTTCCTGACATCGTGATTCAAGTTCAACAAGCTCTCACCGCAAACCCCATCAATCCTCCCAATCAAGAAGATCAGAGCATCGCCAACCCTCCCTCCAAAAAGTGCTCCTACAAACACTTCAAATCTTGCGATCCCCCAAAATATGAAGGGACCGAAGGTGTTACCGCCCTCCTTCACTAGTTTGAAGAAATGGAAAACACTTTCCTCAATTGCGATTGTCCCGAGGATCGCAAGGTACATTATGCAACCGGAAGACTGTTCGGGGTAACCCTTACCTGGTGGAACACAGAAAAGGGTAAACGAGGAGTAGAAGATGCCATGGCCTTAACATGGGAAGAGTTAAGGGAACTCATGACAAGACGCTTCTGTCCAAGAAGGGAAATCAAAAAGTTGGAAGATGAATTCCACGCGTTGAAACAAAAGGAAGGAGATCACACTTCCTACAATAAGAGATTTCTCGAGCTAAACAGATGATCCCTAATTTGTTCACCCCCGTGTACCGCTTGGTTGAACATTACATTCGAGGTCTTCCCTCGAAAATTCAAGACTCGGTCTTAAGCACTTCGCCTACAACACTTGAAGCCGCGATGGAGTTAGCTACAGAACTCACTGAAAATCGCATTTGAAACGGCAAATTCAAAGATGAAAAGAAGAAAGCACCCATAGAGACCTCAACTACAAACCACCCAGTCTCATCCTCAAGGTTTGCTGGTAAGAGGAAACGTAATGGCAAGAATTTTGTTGTCACCCAAACCAACCCTCCTATCACTGCTGCACCAATCACCCAAATCGCTCCCTCAGCTGCACCATTTAAAAAGCCATACACCGGCCCACACCCAAAATGCAACCGTGGTCAATACCATCACCCTCCCGAAGCTCTTTGCCAACATTGCACAAGCTGTGGCTGCGCAGGTCACACCATCCAAACTTGTCGTACTCTTCAACGAATGAACTGCAATCAACCCCCAACCCAAACCCACCATCAGATAATGGGTCAAGCCCAATAACCCTTACTTCTACCACATGCACCACACGCAGCCCAAACTTACTACCAACCCAACTACCCCATGATGCAACCCATACGAGCTTGTTACAACTGTGGGGACCCAAACCACTTCAGAAACACTTGTCCACGCTTAGTGAACATCATCCATGCTCAAGCCCAAGCGAACCCAGTAAACCAAGCTAACCAAGCTCCTCCACCTGCCAGAGGAAGAGCTTTCAACATCAATGTCAACCAAGCTAGGGCTGAAAACAACGTGGTCAACGGTACGTTTCTCATCAATGGTAGTTATGCATCCATATTGTTCGATACTGGTGCGGATAAGAGCTTTGTGTCCTTAGAGTTTGAACCTATCCTCAACCAAACTCGTGAAAATCTCATGGAATCTCTAACGGTGGAAGTTGCTGACGGAAAACCCATTTCATTAAATTCTATAATACGCGATGGTACCCTCACTCTAAACGATCACAATTTTCCAGTTGACCTCATTCCTATGAAGTTGGGAAGTTTCGATGTTATAATCGGTATGGACTGGCTCAGCCAGCATCATGTTGAAGTAGTGTGCCACGAAAAGTTCATTCGCATTCCTCTTGCAGACGGTCAGACCCTACGTATTTTTGGAGAAACCCCTTCGAAAGGACTCAAATTAATGTCCTGTCTCCAAGCCCGAGGATATCTCCGCAAGAACTATGTCGCATTCCTAACCCACGTCGTCGAAAAGGGAAACAAGGAGAAGAAACTCGAAGATATCCCAGTTGTGAAAGAATTCCCACAAGTCTTTCCCGACGACATTTCAGGACTCCCTCCTGTGAGAGAAGCCGAATTCCGCATCGATCTTGTACCTGGCGCTACACCAGTAGCAAAATCTCCTTATAGGTTAGCCCCATCCAAAATGCAAGAGCTGGCCAGTCAACTGCAAGAGCTGACTGACAAAGGATTCATACGTCCTAGCTCCTCGCCTTGGGGTGCACCTGTTCTCTTTGTGAAGAAGAAAGATGGAACGTTTCGCATGTGCATTGATTATAGAGAACTCAACAAGTTAACGGTTAAAAATCGCTATCCACTACCTCGAATCGATGACCTCCTAGACCAACTTCAAGGCGCCACCTGCTTTTCAAAAATCGACCTTCGTTCTGGTTATCATCAGCTCAGAGTACATGAAGAAGATATCCCAAAGACCGCCTTCCGGACTCGTTATGGTCATTACGAATTCATGGTCATGCCATTCGGTTTAACCAACGCCCCCGCTGTCTTCATGGATCTAATGAATAGGGTATGCAAACCCTACCTCGACCGTTTCGTCATAGTCTTCATCGACGATATTCTTATCTACTCCAAGTCTAAATCCGATCATGAGCGACACCTTCGACTCATCCTTACACTCTTAAGGACTGAAAAGCTCTACGCTAAGTTCTCAAAATGCGAATTCTGGTTAGGGGAAGTACAATTCCTTGGACATGTCGTCAATGACAAGGGAATACATGTCGATCCTTCAAAAATCAAGGCAGTACAGGAATGGCAAGCGCCACGTACCCCTACCGAAGTAAGGTCATTCTTGGTTTGGCTGGTTACTATCGACGCTTCATTGCCAATTTTTCTCGTATTGCTGTCCCACTCACGGCTTTGACTCATAAAGGAAAACCCTTCATATGGGGACCTAAACAAGAAGAAGCCTTCCAAACTCTAAAGCAAAAACTTTGTGACGCACCTATCCTCACACTCCCTGAAGGTTGCGATGACTTTGTGGTATTTTGCGACGCATCAGGGCAAGGGCTAGGCTGTGTATTAATGCAAAGAGGAAAAGTGATAGCCTACGCTTCTAGGCAACTCAAAGTTCATGAGAAGAATTACACCACCCACGACCTGGAACTTGGAGCCGTTGTGTTCGCTCTCAAGATATGGAGACATTACCTCTATGGTACCAAGTGTGAAATATACACTGACCACAAAAGTCTCCAACATATCTTCAACCAGAAGGAGTTGAATATGAGGCAACGAAGATGGGTCGAACTTCTCAATGACTACGACTGTGAAATTCGGTATCATCCTGGCAAGGCAGACGTAGTGGCCGATGCGCTCAGTCGAAAAGGTTATGCGAACTCCATTCGTCTTCTCTGTTCGCAAATCATAACCGACATCAAAGATCGAATCCGAGCAGCTCAACATGTTTCTGTAACAGAAAATGATGTACGCGATGAACTGTCATGTGGAGCTGAACTCAAAATCGAAACTAAATCCGACGGTATTCTATACTATTTAAATCGCATATGGATTCCTGATCGCGATAACCTTCGTGATTTCCTCATGAATGAGGCGCACAAAACACGATACTCTGTACACCCAGTAGCCGACAAGATGTATCAAGACCTACGATACACCTACTGGTGGCCTGGCATGAAAAAGGATATCGCTGTTTTTGTTTCCAAGTGCCTTACCTGTTCCAAAGTAAAAGCTGAACATCAAAGACCTTAAGGACTTCTAGTCCAACCTGAAATACCTGTATGGAAGTGGGAAAACATAACCATGGATTTCATTACCGGGTTACCTCGCACCTCCAGTGGGTATGACACCATATGGGTAATAATCGATCGTCTTACAAAGTCATCTCGCTTCATTCCGATTCGCGAGGACTTCAAGAACGAGAAGTTAGCTCGTATCTACATCAGCGAGATCGTAAGCCGTCATGGTGTACCTTTAAGCATCATTTCAGACCGTGATGGTCGTTTCACTTCACGAACATGGCAAGCCGTACAAACCGCCTTGGGTACACGATTAGACCTCAGTACTGCTTTTCATCCTCAAACTGATGGTCAATTACGCACCATCCAAACCCTTGAAGACATGCTGCGAGCATACGTCATAGACTTCAAAGGGAACTGGGACGCTCATCTACCATTAGTTGAATTTTCGTACAACAATAGCTATCATTCAAGTATCGGCATGGATCCTTTCGAAGCTTTATATGGTCGTAAGTGTCGATCTCCAGTATGTTGGCACGAAATTGGGGAATCACAAATCACCGGTCCAGAATTAATTCAAGAAACAACCGACAAGGTCATTCAAATTCGAAACACTCTTCTAGCGGCTCAAAGTCGTCAAAAGAGTTATGCAGACAAACGACAAAAGCCCTTGGAGTTTGACATTGGTGATCAAGTACTTTTAAAAGTATCACCGTGGAAGGGAGTGGTTCGTTTTGGCCAAAAGGGAAAGCTAGCACCACGCTATGTAGGACCTTTCAAGATACTCGAAAGAGTAGGTCCTGTAACATACAAGCTTGACCTACCAGAAGAGCTCAACAGAATTCATCCCACATTCCACGTATCAAACTTGAAGAAGTGCCTCGCCGATGAAAACCTCCATATTCCTCTAGAAGACATTCAGATCAATGAATCTATGCACTTCGTTGAAAGACCGGTAGAAATCATGGACTTCGGCGAGAAGCGTTTAAGACGAAGTCGTATTCCCATTGTCAGGGAACGTTGGGAGTCAAAACGAGGACCCGAATTTACTTGGGAACGTTAAGACTCAATGCGCGAAAAATACCCGCATCTTTTTCCTGTTACCACTACTACTTAAATTCGGGACGAAATTTCTAAAAGTAGGGGATACTGTAACATTCGTCGAAAAACGGGTTTCAAAACCCGCTTCGTTTATCCATCAAATATTCAGTTATAAGTTTCGTTGCGTATTTATGGTTCATATTAATTTTAAACCATACATAATTAATAAATATATTAGAATTTAAAAACCATAATTTATAATTAATAATAAATAATGAATAAAAAATAAAATGGAGACGCCGGGTTTCAAACCCGGGTCACCCACAAACAGACAACACACCGCTCCGCCACACACTTCGCTTGTGATAAACAATGAAACAAATAACACTTAAGGTAAAACCAGAAAATCAAAACCGGACATCAGCGTGCTCAGAAATCCTTTTGACTAAAACATGATAACCGTCTACGACATCAGTTATAACCGATGCCTAACCATCAATTTCGGTCATAACCGCCAGAAATCCTTTGATCGCGAATCAAGACTCAATTCAAACCCAATTCATCCTGTTTCCACTATAAATACCCACTTGAACACTCTGAAAATCCTTTCGCTCAGAACCACGTTCGTTTCCGAAGTTTCATTTCTTCAAAAGCTCGTCGCCGGAGTTTTCTTCACATTCGCGACTTTCACGGAAGACCGAGGCTTTCTTTCTAATCGGTATAAATCATCTAAACCTTCTTGCTATCTTTTGATTTATACTTTAATTGTTCAAACCAATAATCGAAACTGTTAAACAGTTCACTTAGCCGAAATCCGCAAATCAGAACCGACGAATTTTTCCGGAAAATCTGAAGAAGACACTCTGTGTTGGTACATCTTATTCCTTAATTTCCTTCTTCTATTTCAATTCAAACAATTATAAGCGTTGTTGGTCAATTAAACAAACAGTCGGTTTCACTGTTCTGTAATTCCCTAAGTGAAGAAGATGAAGTTAAAACATGTGTATTAGTATAATTAAAATTGGGTATATAACCGGGTTAGACACACAGTCCAGCGGTGGACTGTGTGCACAAACAATACACACGTCCCGAGTTCGAATCGCACAAGATACCGACTTTCAGAAATAAAACCAACATTTTTAGAACTTAATCAGATCAAGTCACAGAATGTTTATAAGAGTAATATAATCCATTTGTTAAACAGATTAGACACACAGCCCAACTGGTTGGGCTGTGCGCACTCGAACCGGACGTCCCGAGTTCGACTCCGGGCCTCTGAAGCTGGTTCGGCCATATTAAATCATTTTTGATATAAACTAAAAATGGTTAAAATTAACTAGTATATATATATAATTAAAACAGAGAATATTTCGGGTTAGACACGTAGCTCAGTTGGTAGAGCTGCGTGCACGTATACGAGAGGTCCCGAGTTCGAACCTCACTCAGCGCATAGAAAACGACCGGTCAAGACCCGGTCAACGGTCAAAAAGTCAACCTTTTTTTATTTCTTTTTATCTATTTATTTAATTGGAAAATTATTTAAAAATACTTAAAAATAAGATTATTAAAGTTAGAAAATTTCCTTAAACTCACAAAAATAAATCTAAAAAAAATCCCATTAAAGAGCACTAATTAAAAATATTAATCTCAAATAAAATTTATTTATTTATCGAATCATTTTGTTATCTAGGCTAGTTCTTCCCTCGTCGATTGAATAATAAATTCATGCACACTCATCGTCATCAAAGAACGCACCCATTGTGAGTGAATCTCTATCAATTCCCCGTTTTAATCATGTTTTGGGGTGTATCATGTGTCGTATAATTCTTTTATTATATATATAAACACTTGTGCATACATCATATCCGTGATCAAATGTGTATCAAATGTGTATCAATTGTTGTGTGGATTATATGTAGATTGGATTTATCATTTTCAGTGCACGCATTTCATTAGGCCCATCAGTTCCCCGTGGGAGACGGGTTGAGCATCAGGTGCCTCATTAGATCAGCTCCGTTTGATTGAGCCTTGATCTCACATACATCATCATTCATATCATATACTCATCCAAAGTGGTTTGTGTTTGTTTATCTATATATGTTTGCTCACATGTGATTATTGCACAAATTTTCCTTATTAAATAAAACAAGAAATTAGTAACAATGTTTTATCAAGGTTCACTCGCCAACTTTTGTTGACCCAAAATATCCCCCGTTTTACACATGATACAGGTGATCCAGCTGAGACAAGAAACACATAGGAAGGCCTAGAAGAATAAACAAGTTTAAGCTTTGGAATAATTATATAGTTTCAATTTCTTGTAATTGTATGAATTTTGTTTTGGATATTTAAGTTGTAATTTGAATTTAATAAATATGAAACATTTTAGTAAACATCATGAGCTTTGGTGATAACCCAATTACGCCCCGACTCTTATTCCACTGCGGGTCGGGGTGTGACAGCCGACATAACCCATTCTATAAAAACACCCTTTCACCATATATTCGGGAAAAGTATCATTGAACTCCAGCACTGTTCTGATCAAATCTTTGGTGATCTTAACCTGAATATCTTCATCGTTAATCTTTAAAGTAGACACAATTGCGTTTTCCTCCTCATCATACTCGGCAGCATTCCAGAAATATTCAATATGCGAGCGATATGCTATATGAAGATCTGTGAGAACTTTCGTGATGGGAAGTTTGCTCAGAAAATCCAAGACTTCTATAAAAGTAGCAATTTCTAGAATTGTATCATCCAGAAGACTGCAGATATTATGGAATGGCGAAAATGAAGATTTCTTGACCTGCAAGCACAGACAATTCAAATACTTAGGAAATCTTTCAAAAAATTTCTACCTTTTTAATCACTTGTACTATTAACCATTCGTACGAGTCATAGATTATGACAAAACTAAGTCTGAGTCAAAACTTCACTTGTACGAGTCACTAATTCGTACAAATGAACAAAATACTTCACAAATTTTCAAGGTTTGAACAGACTTCATCGTACGAATGATGCCTCGTACGAGTAATCAAATTATAAACATTAAAGGACCTATTCGTACAAACACTCAATTGTACGAATGTAACTAATATTGAGACATTTTGAAAAGTTGCTCGTACGAGTTACGATTCTTACGAGTTGTAAATCGTACCAAATAACACCTAGTTAAACCGAACATATAACGTGTTTATTTTAACAAATTGATGGTTGATTAATAGTCTAACAGGGCCGATTTTAGCATTTTTGAGTTCAATGTTATATTTTACCGGTGTGATTATCCTAAATCTATGTTTTATGTCCGTTTGGTCTAATTTTGGCATTATAACGGCTTAAAACGAGCATTAGTACCTTTTCCATCGAAAGGGGTGTGTAAATCAACCTCCCCAATGTATCATACGTATCGTAGATCAAGAAAATGAAGTGAATAGAACTGGTTCGCACAAAGTTTTCTCTCAACCGCACAGAGACAATAGTCTTACTAGTGCGAGTGAGTCATTCTTTTATACTCAATCAGCAATCACTCGTACGAGCAATGCCTCGTGCGAATGAAAACTTCTGTCACTCGTATGAGTCAGTGTCACTAGTACGAGTTAGTTCTAACACTTTGTTAACTTTTTGGTTTTTTATAAAATTTTTATCTGTTTTATAAGCCACTCAGTTAACCAAGTCCAAGTTAATGACTCTGGTTATCTGATTTGCCTACCAAGTCCAATTTAATGACCTTGGTTGGCCATTTTTACCAAAACAGATTTATTCTAAACTTGTAAAGTTTCAAATTAATGAACTTTGTTGACATTCAGAAAATCTTTTCTTTTCATGATTAGCTCCCAACCCGTGGACTTTAGCTTTCCTCCAGCAATTTGTCGCTTTGACTTAGACTATCGGTATTTTTATCATCGGTAGACTAACACCTAAGATAAATTGCTAAAGCTGAAAATCTTTTTGGGATTTTTGAAAATAAATAACAAGTAAAGATGTATTTACATACATATTTTTGTGAGTTTTGTGTTTAGAAGATCATATCAAGTATTTAAACAGATCACAAGTACCGTTGATCTAGGTAGTATCATTAAGTTTTTTAAACAAATTTACCTAGATTGCCAATATACTTATCCTTTTAAACTTCTAAACGTTTCTTAATTGTTTCAAGATATGTTAGGTAATATTAGGGAACATGAAGTAACTATGTTTCCCATCTCAGAATATACTCCTGTATCGAGATTCCCAGAATATCATTTCACAGGTGAATATATCTAACTGATATCTGTAAATGAGGTGAACTGCGAGACCTTGAGAGCTCAGGTTAGTATTTCCATACAGACTTGTCATGAAGGCTCGTCTTTAGGTGGTGTTCCATAAATGAATCTTTTGAACTGCAGATGTCGTAAATATTTATGACATACTCATTTTTGTGCAGCTTTTATAGGTGAATAATGCGTAAAATATTATACAAGTTCTAGGCCATTGCTGACACAAAATCAGAAAAACTCATATATACCCCAGATATCGATTAAATATAAAGACCTAGTATCGCAGAATCTGGCATTCTCTCAAACGAAATTTCAAAGTACTATGTCCATATATCCGAGATATGTTAACCCACAAGTTACTCAATTTTTCTTTTAGGTTTATATCTTGAAAGACAATTTACTGAACGAGTGAAGCCTATTGGCACATCCTCAATAAGACCTGTTTAATTACTTGTTTAAACATTCCATATCTTTAGCATACTATGATTGTCATATTGATGTAATATGATCTCCATTTTCACAAAAACTCTTTTGACTTTTATAATGTTTTAGTATTTTCCCAAACTTTCTCCCCCTAAAATCGAAAACATATTTTTGGATTTTTTAAGAAAAGATATTTACAAAAAAAACATGTCATACCGATGTGAATCACGTTAAGTCCTCGTTATCCTCAAAATCAACCTCATGAATATCCCCTAGTGCCAGATTTCTTAAACCATTTAATTTTAAAAGATTTTTAAATCTTGTATGATCAAATGCTTTGGTGTAAAAATCTGCTTTTTGGTCATCAGTGTGGTTTTTTTCAATTCTAACCAAATTTTTCTCGTAGCAATCACGGATAAAGTGGTGTCGAATTTCAATATGTTTAGCAGGTGAGTGTTGAGAAGAGTTTTTAGTGATATCAATAGCAGCCTGATTATCTACATATACGGGCGTGTCAAGAAGTTGCAGTCCGAAGTCTCTCATCTGCTGTTGAATCCAGAGTATCTGGGAACAACAGCTGGATGCTGAAACGTATTTGCTTCACACTTAGAGAGAGTGACCGTCGTCTTTTTCTTGCATAGCCACGTTACCAAACGAGTTTTGAAGAACTTGCAACCAGTCGTAGTAGATTTGGCATTAAGCTTGCAGCAGCTGAAATCAGAATCAGAGTAACCCACAAGATTGAAGTCGTCGTGATGAGGATACCACAAGCCGGTGCTTTGACATCCTTTCAAATATCGCATGATACGTTTAACGACTAACATGTGTGAATCTCTTGGATTGGACTGAAAATGGGCGCATAGGCATGTAGGATACATGATATCAGGTGCGAAGCTGTAAAATACATCAAGGATCCGATCATGGAGCGATATAATGTTTCATCAACTTTGACTCCATAAACGTCTGGACAAATGCCATGATTTGGAGCTAATGCAGTAGATGCTGGTTTAGTTCCTAACATATCAAATATCTCTAATACGTCATGAACATACTTCGTCTGATGGATGAAGATACCATCAGGCAACTGATCAACCTGAAGTCCTAAAAAGAACTTCATCTCCCCCATAGTACTCATTTCAAATTTCTTCTTCATGACTTCTTCGAAGTCTTTGCACAGCTTATCATTTGTCGATCCAAAAATGATATCATCCACATATATTTGCACCAAAATCAGATGACCATCTACTTCCTTTATGAAGAGGGTAGAATCTACAGTTCCTCTGAGAAAGTCGTTGTCAAGAAGATGTCTTGAAAGTGTTTCATACCAAGCTCTCGGGGCTTGGTGAAGACCATATAAAGCTTTGTTCAGAAGTTAGACTTTATCCTTACGTATAGGATCGACGAACCCCGGTGGTTGGCCGACATACACCTCCTCTTTGACTTTTTCATAAAGGAAAGAAGATTTGACATCCAATTGGTACACCTTGAAACCTTTCCAAGAAGCAAAGGCCAAGAATATGCGAATAGCTTCGAGACGAGTGACTGGGGTGTAGACTTCCGTGTAGTCTATCGCTTCTTGTTGGTGAAAGCCCTGGACCACGAGCCGAGCTTTGTTTCTTACCACTATACCTCTATCGTCTCGTTTGCACTTGAAGACCCAACATGTATTGATATTTTTGTGATGATCTAGGAGGCCAACAAGCTTCCTGACAACGAGTTTCTGGAATTGAAGCAATTCTTCCTGCATTGCCTCCACCCAACTTTCTTCTTTTAACGCATCTCTCCAGTTACCAGGTTCAACCTGTGAAACAAAACAACTGTAAGAAAGTCGGGTTTGTAATGGAGCAATACTGGTATACAAACAACTTAGATCCTGTTGATCTGATTGCGAGTTTGCACTCCGGTTTGTAAGTTATCGATGATATTCTCTGATGGATGGTAAGATAATGTCCTTGGCATTACTTCACTCAGCACATCCACTTGAGTTTGCAAATTCATGATCACTTCATCAACAACCGGTGCAGAAGATGTAGCTTCATTCCTGACGTTTTATTGATCAGCTTGAGCATTAAGGAAGCTTTCAATATGCTCAGATCTTCATTGGAACTAGATCCTCCATCATCAAAATCGGTTCACGATCAGAGTCAACATTAGGCGGTTGTTGGGCATATGATTCAGCAGTGTTTAAGAATGGTATAGAGACGGATTCCTGCATAGTAGTGCTTGGACCTACATTAGAAGTGTTGACAGGAAGTGACGGAGTAATTACCAACGGTCTAGTAACTTGCTCTTGATTAAAGATTTGATGCTGTTGAAAGAGCATAACAAGTTCTTCTTCAGACGGCACGCCTGGTAGGTAAAATGAATTCCACAAACCTTCATAGTTAAATAGCCATGGATCCCCAGGTTTCTACGTTGGCGTAATATACCGTTGACAATCAAGATGCTGTGCAAGAATAACCTGGTTCAGACTCGGCAAAAAGACATGTTTTTGTGGAGTAGCATAACCGACGAAAAATCCTTCCAAGGATTTGGCTCTAAATTTACCATCCGGGTCCAAACTGTACACGGTGATCCAAAAGGCTCCAGAAACGCGAGGTTAGGCTTCCGATGGTTTATCAGCTCAAAACAAGTCTTGTTGTGAGGCTTGACTGTTAACACACGATTGAGGGTGTAACACGCTGATGCGATTGCTTCGCTCCAGAAACTTATTGGCAATTTTGAATCAGCGAGCATGGTTCTGGCAGTCTTGATCAGTGTGCGATTCTTACGTTCAGCAACTCCATTTTGTTGAGGAGTATATGGGGCGCTGAATTTGTGAAGAATCCCCTTTTCGTTGCATAATTCAAGCATCCTCCTATTCTTGAACTCGGTACCATTGTCACTGTGGATTCTCTTAATAGGCAAGTGATACAGGTTTTCAAGCTTCCTGAAGAGATCATTAGACTTTCAAACGTTTCATCTTTGCTCTCCAGAAAGAAAACCCATGAGAATCTTGAGAATCATCTGTCACGACCAGGCAATATAGATCTCCAGAAATGCTTTTGACGTTTACTGGCCCGAAAAGATCCATATGAAGCCTTTCGAGTGGTAGCTTGATATAATTTAGAAGCTTTCTTGGGTGTGATTTCTTATGATGTTTCCCTTTCTTACAGCTCAGACAATCATCAGATAACTGAAAATTCTTTAGATAAACCCTCCACTAGGCCGTTGTGCACTAGATAATTCATCTTTCTCAGATGAATGTGCCCCATCTTCCTATTCCATAAGATAGACTCCTTCTCGGTTGCTTTAGAAACAAATCACTAAACCTTCTTTGATGTTGTAGATGCGACACTCATATCAAGGACACAAGATCATTCTCTCTTGGAGCACGCAAAAGAATCCATTTCTCAGGAATCTTGAATCCTGGCTTTAGAATCAAGAATTCTTTGTCATTGAAGTGAGTTGTAAACTTTTTGACGCAAATTTGCGAAATACTCATAAGATGATTCTCTAGCTCCACAATGTAGTTCACTTTGTCAAACGAAACCACTCCATTGGTAAGAATACCTTCTCCGACGATTCTTCCACCTTGAGTTCCAGCAAAACCCACGTAACCTCCTCGGATAGTTTTGACGTCATGCAACAACGTACGCATCCCAGTCATGTGTCGGGAAGCTCCACTATCCATAATCCATTTTGACATGATCGATCTCGAGAGTCCCTGTCCACATGAGGAAGAAACTATTTAAACAAAGAAACCCAAGCCTGCTTGGTCTTGGGTGGGTTCGGAATATCAAATTTCAAACCATCTTTGTTATTGACATTCTGTTTAGGCTCTGTTTTGATTGGAACAGGTGGTTTCATATCTATTTTAGATGGTTTGATTTTTGCAACCCATGTTTGTGTTTTCAAATTGGCCCTTTTTGAATAAAACTTTGAATCCTTTTGACTTTGACGATTTTTGGTGGAAGTTTCACCAATTTCAAATTTAGAATTCAAATGAATCGTTGATTTTACATTCTTGTTGGATTCATTGTTTCTTTTTAAAATTTGTTTCGGTACAACCATGGGTGCCTTTTGTTTCACATCTTTAGTAGATCTGTTGGAGTTAGAAACAGGTTTTGGATATTTTTAAAACAATGTCGTGCAATATGCCCAACATTTTGACACTTGTAGCACGTCATGTGGTCCTTTCGAACAGAGGAATCCAAAACTTGTTTTCTACTCTTTTATTCTTTCTTAAACTCATCATTGGATTGCGTATCAGTGATCTATTTTTCTTTTTCTGTCGTTGTCCTAAAAACAAAATTGATTTTCTTTGTAAAGTTTAGCTTTTGGGACTTGTTGTTCATTCTTCGCTTTTGAAAACCTAAACCAGCCCTCCAATTCTCTGGATAATCTCTATTTCTTTGATGGTAGGGTTTGTTAACACATTTTTATATAGAATAAAATGAAACATTGTGTTTTTCTAAATCAGAATAATTTACCTCAACAAGCTTGAACAACTTTTCGACACAATCCAGATTGACATTCTGGATTGGGAAATCTTCATCAGGATATAGTTTATCAGATCCATGCATTTTATAGATGATGACATTTGGATCAGTGTTTAAACTATTTTCTAATGTTCAACATCAGATTCAGATTTCTCAGACTCACTTTTCAAAACACTTTCAACCACAGTTTTAACCACATTAGAATCACATTCATTTTCAGATTTTGTGTAAGTTACATTAATGTTCGTAGGCAGCTCATTTGACTGTTCACTTTTCAATTTTAAATTGAGCGCCTTTTCCACCCATGATGGTTTTTTTACTAGCATAGCTATTCCACATGGGTGGTGGAACACGATTGTAACTTGCACCTTTTTTTCATCATTTTTAGATTCTTCTTTGCTTTTGATCTTTGGTAAAATGTGATCGATGACCTATGAACTTGTAGAATAACTGATTAACAATTTGTTAACCCGTTCAGTTTCTATTTTCATGTTCTCATATTCACTTTTTTAGCTCAGCGATTATGTTTAAATGAATTTTAATGGTCATTTGTTTGTCCATCACAGCCGGTTTAAGCATTGAAAGTGTTCCGTCATTTTCGCTGAGCACTTTTTCATATTGTTTAATAGATTTTCTTAACTTGTCATAAGCTTCTTTAGTTGATTTATAGTCACTTGACAAATTATCTATTAGACATTTGAGCTCATTGTAACGTGTTTCTTTTATAGCACATTCACTGCATGGCTCGTTGCATTTTAAACACTGTTTTTTTCTATCACAGACTCACTTTCCGACATGTTTACCTCATTCAGATTTTCCATGCAAGCTTTGTTGGTCTTGTCAGTCTGTTTTACTAACGTCTCGTCAACTCTCTTTTCTTCAACTTACGGCTTCTTCTTTTAATCACAAACGATCGATGGCTTGGCTCAAAGTAACCTGCAAAAGTTTTAAGAATATCATTAGGCAGGAGATGTTTAAAAGCATTGTTTAACAATTCCTCTTCTTCTGATGATGTGTGATAATAATCTTTGGGAGATTCGTCAAAAGATAATTGCTGCGACCAACGCCAAACTCTCATTCTTCGAGATGTACTTGTTCCAGTTAATGCCTTCGTCCTCCTGAGTCACAACAAAAGCTTTGTCTTTGGAATCTGACTGTCTATCTTCGATTTGCACCATTCTTGTTTTTGGCTGAGGACGATGATAAATGGCTTTCTTGTAGTAGTCGTCGGCAAACAGGTTCTGATTGCCTTGAGCTTTTCTATTCGGACATTCGCGTTTAAAATGTCCCTTTTCCCGACACTTGAAACATTGACTTTTGACTTGTTGAAGCTAAGTTTTCCATCTAATCCTCCTAAATTCTCTTTCCGGTGATTTCCATGAAACGTTGCGCTCGTCTAACGATAGAAGCCATACACCATTTGATGTTGATCAACTCCATCTCGACCAGATCAATCTGATCATAATCCTCTCTAGTCATCTCTGAATTTCCAATCTTCCCTGCTACCAAACTATCATATGATTCGAGTACCGAAGCTAATAATAACATATGTTGCTTGCGGTCTTCTAGTCAAAGTTTTGTGCATTTTGGAAATCAACGGCGATATTACACTGTAAAACCCTTTGATTAGGATGAGATTGATTGTTCTGGTTGATCTGGGGATTACTCGAACCATCGATGACTGTGGACTTGGAGACGTGTTCGAGTTGACCGAAATAAAGGATTGAAAAAAACCGCTATGTTAATTTGACAGTGGGCTTGGTGTGTTGTAAGCGCTGAAGGCAGTTTGGATTTTTGGAGACTGTATCTGAGCAGCAGAACTACCCTTGTAATACTGATTAACGTCTTGTTGCATTTGGGCGCCTTTGTTTTTCGCCATTTTCTGCATTTCGACTTCGTGTCCCTCCAATCTCTCAATGAATCTTGGTAATGAGAAATTACCATGTTCTGTTCCATTCTTCAGAATAGTCAAGTAGGTAGACCATTCGCCTTGTGGTAAGGAATCTGCCAGTTTATCGACTAATTCTTCATTCGTTTTCACGATTCCCATACACTTCATTTGCACAACCAAGTGATGGTATCTTTCAATCAGTTGTTTCACTGTCTCTCCTTTAATCATAGTAAAGATATCACATTCTTTACTTAACAACGCTCTCTTCCCTTTTCGTAACTGTGCGCTTCCTTGGAATTTCAATCGAAGAGCATTCCATAACGATTGTGCATCCTCATCATGTTGTAACAGTGCCAATATGTCTTCCTTGATGGCTTGTTGTAAGATTTTCATCATCTTTTTCTCGTTTATAAACCAATCTCTTTCGAATTCTGAGAGTTTAGCTAACGTTTTTTCCAGACCGTTTTCTCCAATTGGTGCTTGATACTTTTCTTCTATGGTAAACCAGCATGTGAAATGATTCGCTTGAACCTAATTCATAAAACGTTCACTTCAACTGTCAAAGTCTTCAAGGTTCATCAACTTTGGTGGCTTTGTCATCGTGCCCATCTCATTCTCGAGGTTCATATTTTGAGCTGTAGTAGTTGTGACCGCTGAAGCAGCAAATGCATTATAAAACTCTTCTTCCATTGTTCTTCAAAAGTTTTAGAAACACACTTTCGAAAAACTAATTTTTAATGATTCATGCGAATGACAAAAACTGGTCATGCGACTGAGATAATCGTGCGAGTGGTAGACTTGTACAAATCTGAGATTCGTACGAATGAGATGTTCGTGCGAGTGAAAGATTACTCGTGCGAGTGACCATTTCGTGCGAACGACTAATTCGTGCGAATCATAGCTTCGTGTGAATGACTTGTTTTTAAAGTTGTAAGTTTTTAGAAAAACTTGTTTGTTCGTTCGTACGAATGACTTAATTTGTATGGATCGCCGTTCGTATGAGTTGTCTCTCTACTCGTACAAAACAACTCAGGTCACCAAACGGATGAATTTTGCCAATTTTGACATGATTAAGTTCGATTTTAGATCTGAAATTGTCAAGGATTGATTAGAATTGATTTTAACGTGATATCCTAAAATCCTAGTCCAATTTGTCCATGAGTTTGTCCAATTCGAGATCTGTGTGAGAAAGTGTAGAAGTAGGAAACTCCAAAGGTGAATCTGGATCTGAAACTGTTGATAGTATGTAGAAACTTGATGTTTGTCTTTAGATCAGGCTCAAGGGTCCGATACCACTTGTGAGAGGGGATCGACTCTCCTCTGATGAGCACCAGACCGATCTGACTCAGCTAACAGAGGCGGAATTCATTGTTAGTGATTTTGACAAACAAACAAGTAAGATCTACTGCTTAAATGCCTTGAATTGCATTGATAAAGTGAACAAGTACCGAGCAAGTAAACAGTTCAACAGGGCTTCGCCACACCAACAGATTCCTAGTTTTAACACAACACTCCTCTATTTATATGTCGACATGACTCGCACAGGAGAGTGTGTAACTAAGTGTGACTCGTGTGAGTGGAGCCTTGTACGAGTGACAGAGTGTCACTCGTACCAGTCATGAAACTTCACTCGTACGAGCCAAGCTAAAAATATATATAAACATATACAAACTGATGTTCTAAGCCCCAACATATCCTAGACACAGGCAATAGACATTATGCACCAACAATCATATACAATATTAAAGATAGTAAATTACAAATAAAAGAAAAGTGTACCGTTACTTATGATCCTTCGGATCCGGTTTACAAAATGGGTCCCTTGTGTTCATGGCTCATGTTTCTATAGAATCTAACCTAGTAAATTTATTCTCTTTTATAATACTAACCTTATTAGTTCATTTTCTTTATATAAAAAAACAACTGGTTTAAGGGTAGTTATATATCTTAATTATAAAAATCAACATTTTTAAACCCGAACATATTTAACATTACGCATATTATTATTAGAATAATAAATAATAAAATTTCCACATTTATATTTAGTTCATTTAGGACCCGGTATTGCAATCCGGGTTGGACATTCGGAGATCCGGTTTTTATGGATCTTATAGAAAAATTCTAGGGTTACATGGTCACAAATAGAGGAATCGAAGCTACTCCGGAACAGATCAAGGCATTCCTAAATCTAGGATCCCTAACCAATGTCAAAGACGTTTAACGATTGACTAGAAGAATAGCGGCCCTGAACAGGTTTATATCAAGATCCTTAGAAAGATGCAAAGAATTCTATGAGATTCTGAGGAAGAACAAAAAGTTTGAATGGAATGAAAAACATGAAGAAACATTTTAGGAATTGAAACGATATTTGTCTACAACCCATTTGTTGATGAAACTAGAAAACGAAGAACCTCTAACTCTTACGTGGCAGTATCACGACATGCAGTCAGTGCGGTCTTAGTCAAGGATCATGAAAGCCAACAACATTCTGTATACTTTGTAAGTAAAAGTTTACTAGATGCTTAAACACCTTGAAAAACTTATTTTAGCTCTAATTGTGGCCTCTACTAAATTAAGGCATTACTTCAAAACACATAGGATTTATGTTAAAACCAATTATCCAATCAAATATGTCCTTAAAAAGCCCGAGATGTCAGGAAGAATGGCTAAATGGTTGGTGAAATTGAGTGCTTATGACATTATATATGAACCTAGGAAAGCTATAAAACCACAGGCTTTAGCAGACTTTGTGGCTAATTTCAGTTAGGATCTTATAAAAGAAGTAGACTTAGAAATACAATAGTTAGAGGAGACAGAGAATATTGGACCTTATATACTGATGGTGCCTCAACTATTAGAGGAAAACAAGACTAAGGATCTTACTAAAATCACCACATGGGACATATTACCCCAATCTATACTGATAGTGAAGCAGAGTATTAAGCTCCGATTGCAGGTTTACAACTAGCTAGGGAAATGAAGATCAGCTATATTCAAGTGTTTGTAGATTCTCTTTTTATTGCTAATCATTTTAATGGATCCTATGCAGCTAAAGAATAAAAGTTAGCCCAATATCTCGAAATTGTTAAAATTTTATCAGCATTATTTGAAACATTTGACATTATGCAGGTTCCTAGGGAGGAGAATTCTGAAATTGATGCTTTGGCAAATTTACTTCAGCCCTTAGGATCCCTGAAGGAACAAAATACCTATTTTGCATATTTTAGACCCAACAATTAAGGTAAAAACTCATGATGACAACGAGGTGGCTACCGTAGGATTGTAGGATCCTCGAGAAGATGTAGGAATGCTAGGATATGTTATCCAAAGATAGCTCAGGTCTAAATCTGTTAACCTAGTCCGTTATCGTGCGGAATCCGATTTTAGATTAGATGACAATATCAAGATTACTAAATTAACTGTCATTCAATGTTTAAACGTTTACAACTGAGAAAACACTCTGACAGAGCTTCACCGTCTGATCCGCAAAACATTACTTTTGACTCAAAAACCACACACCTATTTATACTACACGCACCTCTGTGCAGACTAGAGTCACTACCTTCATACGACCTAAACATTAGGCTACCTCCGTACAAAGTAACGATTACCTTCGTACAGAGTAACTACTTCATATGAAATAAACATATTACATCAAAATTCCAACACGTTTAAACCATTAAAGACACTGATATGACTCGTAGACAAAGGCAATAGACATATGTATCAACAAACCCCCCTTGGATGTTGCCGCAGTCTTGATCGGTCTTCAAAATCTTCATAACTTTATCTTTAACGCTTGAAGAAATTCTTTCTCGGCTTTCGTCTCTCTTCACTTGGAATAAGTGTTTGATTCGTTGGAGGAGCCCACTTCAAAAACTTGTACCTTTTCCTGCTCTTGATAACAAATCTTTTTGTAAAACAAACTTTTCACATCCTTTTCAGCCAAATTCACTAGCCACGTAGGATCTAAAATTCGTATGACTCTTCATAAACCAATCAGACTTCAACACTATCATAGCTTCACCTATCTCTTTATCATATTCCCACCATTTAAAATCTTGATAGAAATCATGCTCGATTTTCATCAACAGCATATTCTTTATTGCACGTGGCCATTTCACAATCAATGTCACATAACGTTCTTCTAATATCGGATCAATCCTTATAATTTTCTTTGGATAGTGAGGCTTCTAGTTCAGAAAATCATGATCTGCTTCATATCTTATCAGCCTCCACAATTTTTGATTGTAAGGTTTCATCTGGAAATTCATTAACTTTGTTTGGCATAACTCTTGCACGTCCCACCACAGCAAAGTTTTTATATCTGATAAGTATCGGACGTATTGAACTCCGAATTCTCGTTTAATCGCAAACACATTTAATTCTTGCAACCAACCCTAGCTTATTATATCTCCCAAAGATTTATCTTGATTTCTTGTGAAAAGCTAGCGTCGTCATAATTTTCTCTCTTTTGGCAATTCTTTAAACCATGTCTTCCGAGTTTCCGTAATCTCTTTTTTATTAAGCCTCGGAGACTTTCCCTCTTTCACAGTTTCTTCGATATTTTTCTTCAACAACTCATTTGTTTCTTCACTAAACAACTCTTGGAATGTTGGGAAGTCATCTGTATTTTCACCTGAATATTTAACAGCTTTATCATCAGAATCATCCTCTACAACAACATTATAAAAATCATCAGCATCTTCATTATATTTGTAAACATAATCATTAGGCTTTGCAATGTTGATGTTGGTTAGCTCTTCCTCAAAATCAAATTCAAACGAGCTTTCATCAATAACCATCATCTTAACAATCTCCTCTTTAGAATAGTTGTAAACAAATTCACCTTCTTCAATTACGTGCTCCACATAAATCATCTTATGTTGTAGTGCAGGAACAGCCGTTAGTGGGGTAACATCTGTGAAGAACCCTAAATACTCTTCATCATGGACACTATCATTTTTCTCCCCTTCTCGATGAGAATCTTCTTCTTTGCATTATCGTTCAAGAAATCATCATACTTAAAACAATCATTAAATTTAGCTTGAACCACCACCAACCTTGTACCTCCCTAAGTATTATCATCATTACTTTTACCATCATTATCATCATGATCATCATCATCAACTTTCACATCTTCATCATCTTCTTTATCATCAACCTCAGTTTCTTTCTCCTTTTTTTTCTTTTTCTCTGAATGATACGGTACATCTCGAATAGGACCAATCAGCATAAACTTTGAAATATATCTCTAGCTCTGTTTCCTTTTCTGGCTCAGGCATAATAATAGGAACTTCATCAGTCTTACCCTTGCTTTTATCTACTTTTGCAGCTTCAACAAAGCCTTTCGTGCCCGTTCAGAAGCCCTTTCTCTGGCTTCATCAATCTCACTCAGACTATATTCAGCCTCAAAGTCTATTCCCAGCTTCTTCTTTAAAACTTTATGGAACATATAAAGCTTTCAATCTTTTACAATTCTTTCAGCTTCTAAATCACTTGCTATCTTTCTAAGCCTTTCATTGTTAGAAACTAGACTAGCACTCACTGCTTCCATATGTGGTCGATCATTCTCTAAGAACTTTATTCTTCCTTCCAACAACATAACTCCTTCTTCAAGTGGATCATTCAAGAATTCCAAGTTAACACCTTCAGGATATAATGGCCCTTCTTCAAATATAAATCCAGTATCTCTGAATGCATCACCATTGAATGAGGTTGTCATCTTTGTGAAGATTGAGGAGTTGATTGTAGTTGCCTTGGTGGTGATGGTTGTTTTTGGTGGTGATGGTGGTTGTTGATGTTGTGGAGGTGCTGGTTGTTGCTGTGAAGTAGTTGGTGGAGTTTGAATCAGAATAATATTCTCTACTTCAACTTTGATTGTAGGCATCTCTTTTTCTACAACCACTGATTCAGCTTCAGCAGTTGTTTTCCACAGACATTTTCTTCTATATTTCTTCGCCAAAGGAGACCCTATTTTCTTCTTGCTAAGATCCTTAGCTTTGTTCTTGACTCTCTTTGCTGCTTTCTTTACTTTCTCAGGATCAGTTGGCACATATGGTTCATCATCATCAGTAGTTATCTTTTTCTTTCGCTTAGTAGCTCTTTTATTAATTGTTGCTCAAGGATCAAATGTTCTTGGTGCCACTCTAGTTGCAACATCAGCTTCCCTATCAATCTCAGTCTCCTCAGAGTCGGCATCATTACCACCCTCAAACGCTTGCCTATCGATATCACCCGCAATCTCTGGTGTATCTGTTGTTCTCTTCTGTAACATTCACAATTTTCAACCATTGTACAATTTCGATCGTTTTCGTATTTAATAAATTTTATATTTTATTTATGAAAATACATAATCTTATGATCGAGTGAAACAATATTCACAAACACTTCCGAAACAAAATCCAAGTTACAAATGCCTTAACACCTTTGTATAACCTAAATATTAGGTTAAAGGGGTTAAAAGTGACAAAAATGCGATAATACAAGTCTAGGGGCCAAACTACCAAAAAACAAAGTTTTTGTTCTTTAGAGGGCTTACGGACCGTAAGACCCAACCACATATGGTGCGTAAGGAATGCCCAGTTGCAGAAATTTTGTTTGGCCTCCTAGCTCTGCCAAACCTAGCACGTATTTACAACCTTCTTCTTGGTTCTAACACCTCATAGCACACTTGTTAACATCTGGAAATGATGGCCAACACATGGCATGATCTTGTGATCACATTGCAAGTATAAATAGTCACCATGTTGAACCGCTTTCCTAGCTCATTTCCATCTTTCCTCACTAAATCACTCATTTTTGGAGCTTGCTTCTCTTTAGAGGCCTCCTACTGAGTTCATAATCTTCCTAGAAAAAAAGTAAGGGTTATCCTTAGTCTCTTTTTCATTATGTTGGCTAGTTATGAGCCAAAAGTCAAACAAATTGACTTTTTTGTTTGACTTTAGGTTCTAACCATTTTGGTCAAGTCAAATTTCAAATTGAAATTTGCAACTTTATCGTAATCTTGAAGGTAATAATCCTCATGATTACACCTTCTGATCATCACGTTTAGTAGGCGAAATGACGAGTCAAACTTTTACGAAGTAAAAGTCAAAAGTACATAAAAATGCGTTTTACGACAAAAGTGTTTTCGAGTATAAAAACTTAAAGTTTTTACACCAATCAGCTTTATAACATTATTAGACATGTTCTAACATGTCTAACTCGTCAATTTTAGTTTAGCGCTTTTTCCTTAGTTGAAAGTCGAGTTGTTTGACTTCCGCTTTAACTTTCAAATCTAGCCAGTTTGGTCAACTTTAGGATCCAACCAAGCCCATTTATATGACCATAGTAATATAGGGAATAACCCTCTAAGGTTATACCTTATGGTCATGTCATTTGGTTAGTCAAATGACGAGTCAACTATATATACTTTTAAAATGTCGGAAATGCCCTTTTGGCACAAAAATAGTTTTAAACATGTATGGCCATTATTTTTAACTTATAAACTGATCATACAACACAATTAAACTATTTTGACATGTTAGACTCGTCATAGGACTTATTTAACCATACGAAACCGTAGTTACGCATAAAACCTGTTAAAGTGGCGTAAACCACTTTAACAAGTTGTAACAAGTCAAAACACTCCTAGATACTTCCAAATCAGAATGTAAGGTATTATGAACCACATGACACGAGATCCTCCACTCGTTTGGTTTATGAACCATATTCTATCTATTCCTCGGATTAAGTCACATTATACACTAAACTTAGTTATCAGACATATTAAGAAACACTTGGAACATTTGAGCTTTGTTTACACAAGACATCTATGCAATCCAAGTGAATACATAGCTCCCCTCTTTTACGTTTTCTAAATGTTTTGGGGTGACTCATATGTGCTAAACTATTTTCAACTTTTCAAAACGAGTATATGGTTTATATATAACAATATGTTTCAATAATTTCAGAAACTTGTTGGTGCGTTATCCATAACACAAATGACATTCATTAACTTTGGCTAAGCTGACCAATAGTATGTTATGGTGTCATAGGACTGACAATCCTGTTACCGAAATTCCCGGTGTTTGTGGGGAAGTTTGGGGAATGACAGAAACTGTATTTTAATAAACGCTTTGGTGGTTTGTTAGTCGAATATTTTAATAGACCCTTTGGTGGTGTGTTAGTCGAGACGAGTCAACACAGGCTTGAATGTATTCACCAAAACGACCATAGTTTACACAATTAAAACAAGGGCGAATGGTTTATACAAAACCAGGACGATTGGTTTATACATAACATGGACGATTGGTTTATACAAAACAAGACGATTGTTTGATGACACGGACGATTGGTTTATATATAGCAAGTGATTTAGACAACGAGACGAGTGTAATATGATAAGAGCATGGTGGATATGCAGCTGGTACTTCCTATATATAAATGCTCTTATTGTATTACTCATCGTAGCGTTATCCAAATTACTTCAAACAAGGACCAATGGTTTTAGACAAGTCACGAACGGTTTTCAATTAAAGATATGTAAACCATACAAAAATTTCTTTTAAACCGATTTCTTATACGGTTTTACAAAATAAACACCTTTTTTAATATTCATGGCTACAAGGTTTTATAACTCATACCAACTTTTATAGTTGGTTAAACATATTGCAATACCAAACTTTTAATACAAGTTGGGATACAAGGTTTTCACTCATCGACTCTCGTAGTCGAACAAGGTATTGCAAATACTAATACAAAGCCATGAATTTGACACACAAACCTATGTTACTCACCAGCATTCTTTGTTGACTGTCTTTTTCACATATGTTTCAGGTGCTAATGGTTGACGATTATGAACGCATGCTACACGTAGGATGGACTCGGGCCTTAGTTTACTTTAGAACTTAATGACAATTGTTTGTATTTTGTTTGTGTTATCCAAAGACAAAGTAAATTTTTAATTCAATAAAACAAAAAATTGAATACCATGTGTTTGAAAAGATTCTTGTAACGTGACTCCCCGACGTTTCTGTCGAGGTTTGTTGTTTTACGCAGTCGGGGTGTTACATCTTCTCAGCCCGTTCGTGGTCTAAAGTTGTAGAAAATACTTCAGCTTCAGTGTTTTCTTGCTCACGTACCTCTTCTTCATAACTTTCATCTACAAGCATAGTTGCAGCTTTTTACTTCTTGTTATCTATTTCTTTTCATCTACCTTTTCATACCATTTGCTTATCTTCACCACAAATCCTTCAAAACGTTCTTCTTCATCATTTTTAGAGTTACATTCATCGTTCTCCATTTATCCTTAGGTGGCGCAACATAGTTTTTGTCTTTAATACATCCATCATAGGTATTATCCTTAAGAACTTTTTGCATGAAGGAACTATTTTCTGATATAGATATTGATTCAGACGGTCTAATGACATATTCGTCATATGTTCAAGAGGCAGCTCATCATTTTCTTCCTTCTCTAGATTCGGAATCAAGTCATCTAACATTATCTGTACAAATCGAGGATATTGTAGAAACTTCTCTTTTGTAATGTGTGCCTTCATCTCCTCAAAAATAAGTCTTGTAAAGTTGTAAGGCAGATTCAGAGTTAACGTCGCTATCGTGCACATTTGATAATCTAGTAGCACGTCAAAACCACCCGTTCGATGCCCCAAGGCGTGAATTACTAAATGTACAAAGAACTTGTAGGGCCTTGCCAAAAAAGCTTTCATAAAATTTGTTTCGTTGACATGACCAGCATAACCCATCCGATAAAAACAACTTTTGTAAGCCCGAATAATCCGGATCTAACAATGACTTCAAACAATCACCAAGGATGGGCAGAATCCAAACTTGGTGAGATTTAAGGAAACTGAAAAATAAGAAGATCAAGATGAATAAGAATAACACGGGAATCACTTTAAACTTGCATATGATTTAATTATTAACAAGTAGCAAAATCGTCTAATACAAGTTCTCTCTCTTGATCTCTCACTAGGAATTCTCTATGGTGGAGGCTAAGGTTCTTCTTCCGAGCTTAAGGCTAAACCCTAGAAATGCCATAACATTAGCTTACATAACTAGAGTTTGCCACACCCCCCCCCCCATATGGGCTCCCCTTGGGCTTGCTTGGCCCACATGGCCTAAGGCATACCCAAATGACCTATAAAGGTCCAAACCTAATACAAACTAACCCAGATAAATCCCAGTTTGCAACCATAGCTCGTTGCATATATTTGATGCGTCAGTCTCATACTTTTAGGACCTCACGATCTCCCCCTAGCCTGATGCATCAAATTGTCATCATAGCATAAATTCAGCAACGTCTTCAGCGGAGTCTATGATTGTCGCTATGTTGTAGAAGTTGTGGAAGTTATTGACTTTTAAACTCTCAGCACTGGGTCTCTTTCTTCAGCTCTTGTGGTTAGCTTCATATCAGGATCTTGATTAGCTTTGCTTGAAACGTATTTGTCAAAAAGGATGCGAGAGGAGGATTCTCGGTAACTCTTTTCTTCATCGATCTCTTACTTTCAAGCAGGCTCACAGGTACATCTTCAAATGTACTATCATTATCAGATGATGACTCGTATACAGTTCTTCTGACTCATGTACATCTTGTTGTTGTGTGCTTCATGTTTTGTCAGCAACTAACAGCATCCCAATTTTCAGCAACCCCTTTACTTGATCTAAATCAATTTCTGCAAAATTCTCAGAAATTTATAAGCAAACATTTCTATGCAACAAAGAAACAAAGAAAGTACCATATGAACACTTGGTACATCCAAGTATTTGTACTCGGATCAAAATTCAAATTTCTTTCAATTTTGATGATCAGTCAAATCTTCCAGAACAGTTAATGATTTTTAATAAAACAAATAAAAACACCCTATTTTTGGATTTTTGATTTTATAAAATTAAGACACTATTTTTGGATTTTTTGAATTTTCTATATTACTGTTTTTTAGTTGTTAATTTTTAATTTAATTTCTTTAATATATAATAATATAAAAAAAAAGCAAATAAACTAACTCAACAACTACAACTAACTATACAATTGCAATGGGATCAAAATCTTTCTCAGGCTGACCAAGGAACACTTTTCGGTGTGAACCTTATTCAGACTGGTCTATGCGATTGCCGATATGTTTGTCCTCTTAAACCTAATGCTCAACTTTCTATTTTTAACTTTGTGATGTGCTTATAGTGATATTATACCATAATACCCGTGTGTCCCATACCATGGCATAACCCCGCGATCAAGGTAAGCACTGCGTTTCATCAGTATACAGACCCGAGACCTCAGACGTTGGCTATCTATCAACGCAAGAGTTAAGACCATAAATTCATACATCGAAGGTATGTTACCCACGTGATACATGGTTCGTTATGTTTGTATCATTTAGAATCTTTTTATCTTTTTGAGCGTCAAGCCTATCGACATATCACATTAGATCCTAGTCTTTTCAGCTACAACATGTGTTGGTTAAACCCTTTAACACAAACATTCATTTCATTTCCCATTTTATGCAATAAAATCTTTTTGTATTTTTCTATTTTTCAAATGTTTTTGTATTTTTCTCATTTTCTCCCCCTCAAACAATGCATATGTACATATATGTCCCTCTCCCCCCCCCCCCTAAATTTGTGCATCACACTTTATGTGCAAATTTACCTACTAATGAAAACGTATGTACAAAGATATAAATGAAAGAAAATGAAAATATTTTTGTTGTTTTTTCTAAACAGTTCCATCATTAGATTTGTGACTTTGTGCCTTTTCAATCATTGTACAATTACAAACAATTTCGTATACAATGAAACCCTGTGTTTTATTTCTGAAATTTATATAATTGTCTAAGACATTTGCAGAATTTCAATTTCTTGCACGATTTCGAACCCTCAAAATTTTTTGTGGAAATAATTCGTTAACTGACACCCAAACGTAATCAGTTTAACGCGACGTACACTCCAAAACAAGGAAATAATCCACACATACCCTAAATACCCTTTACATAACTTAGATATAAGTTTTGAAGGGTTATATATGACAAAAACACACTTCTATAAGTCCAGGGACTATTTTCGTCAAACTGCGAAAGTCTGTTGGTCCGTATCAAGATACGAACCATGTGTATCACAATAAAATCTTGAATTTTATTGATTATAATGCAAAAATGTCAATCGTTGCACAATTTCGATCATTTTCGTGTTCGTTAAAGCGTTTTACGCATTTTTGCGAAACGCGTAACCGTACAACCGAAAGAACATACATCCACGACATTTCGGGCATAATCCAAGTTATGCATGTCTTAAGACCTTTATATAACCTAAATATTAGGTTAAGGGGTTAAAAATTGCAAGCAAGTGAAAATACAAGTCCAAGGACCAAAAATGTCAAAAAAAAATAAAAAAGATTTTTGCTTCTTCACCAAGTTTGCCACCTATCTCCAATTTTTGACACCTAGCACTCATTTTACCACACTTAATTTGGTGTTGACACATGTTAGGACACTAATCCACACTTGATGACACTTGTCATCACCTCCTTGATCCTAAAACACTATAAATACCCCATGATTCTTCCATTTTTTTCACGCCACTTCAAAGCAAAGTGTGAAGTTCTTCTTTCTATCCTTCTTGGAGCTTGTTTCCAACCTTTGGAAGCCTCCTATCTTGAGTTCCTAAAGTGTTCTTCAACACGAGTAAGTACTCTTCCTAGTTCTTTCATTATTTTAGCTATTTTGAGCTAAAAGTCTAACAGTTTGGCTTCCTGATTGACTTTTGGTTCTGACCATATTTGGGCAAGTCAAAGTTCGAACTTTGCAACGTGATCGTAATCACAAAGGTTATAATCCCTAATGATTTTACCTTCTGATTACCACGTTTACTAGTCGAAGTGACGCGTCAAAGTTTCGGTCAAAAATGCGCATGATGTGCATTTTTCGACGAAACTATTTTTGGGTATCAAAACACCAAGTTTTGATACCAAATCAGTTTTATAAACTTAGTTAGACATATTTTGACATGTCTAACTCGTCACTTCTAGTTTAGTGCTTATTTAGGGTCTTAAGCCAAGCGGTCTTGACCATCGCTTTGACTTTCGAATCTGGCCCGTTTGTCGATCTTAGGATCCGACCAAACACATATTTGTGACCATAGTTGTATAGGGAATAACCTACTATGGTTATACCTTATGGTCATGTCTGTCACACCCCAACCGATGGTAGAAACATCGGAGTGAGACGACAACGAGCTTGCTCATTGCTCACAACGCTAATAATGACAATATTTAGTAAAGTCAAATTTCATTTCAATAAATATTTGTCAAGTACAACATCAAAGCAAATACAATACAACAAAATTGATACAACAATTTTAGCCTAACGTCTAATTGTGTGTATCTAAGTCCTTGCTATTTGTTTCATAGCATCCTCTTCGTCAACCTGTAACATGTTTTGAAATACAATTCAATGCAAAAACAAAGGCGAGTACACAAGATTAAGCATAGCATACGTATACGATTTAAGTTTAAACGAATCCTCATGGCAACTATGATCTTACGAGAGCATATACAAGGCATGCAATACTACTAGCCAAACCCTTAACGCAACACGCTGTTTTAACATGGCCTCAATTTTATGCGATGGAAGGGGATGCGTGAATTCCTATAGCGCTATACATGTTAAACGAAGGCTTAAAACAAGTTAATGACTAAAGTATCACATAAAGAATGTCAAAGATATAATCATCACGTAAGCGTATCAAGTATTCATGTGTATAGGACTGTTTGTGCATTTCATAAAGGTTAAGTGTTGTGGTTTTGGTATAAGTAAACATGTTACACCCAAAAGTGTTGTAAACGAAAAGTGGGTCGAGTGTACTCACGGTTTTGCTAAGTCTTCAAACTTGGCGAGTTCGCGAAGGTGGTTGGTGGATGGGTTGAGTGTCGAGTTATCCTACAAGAGGAGACGTAGGTTGGTAAGTATTCGAACGATAACGAAAGATTTAAGGAATTTAAATGCAATAAAGTAGTTTATACGAGAAAGTAATCACTTAGACTTAATACTCGTTTTTGACACTATAAGACCCATTCGGGTTGATGTGATTTCATGGGTTAAGATACCCATTAGAATCGTAACGAGAGATTAAGTACTTAGGTGATGTAACCTAGTACCATGACGAGTAACCATTTGATCATCATCAAGAGTTCGGTTAGTACATACATGCATATATATGTTACATAGTATAAGTAATTCAAAAAAATCATGTAGATTCATAGAAGTCATGCATGGAGGTAGGAGGATAGCCTTCCTTTTAAAACCTCTCGTATAGTTTACCAATGCGCAAATGGTCATGAGTAAGTTTGAACATAAAAGTACGAGATAAAAGTAAACGAAATCATCAAGTGAGGTGGTGGATCGAAGTTAGGATAGCCAAGGCTTCTAAGTGATCACCATCTACCAACTCAAGTCTTGTTTCGAGAACAAGCTTGGAAGGATACAACACTTGTGGGTAAAACCCTAATAAAACCAAGAAAGTCTTTACTCTTGGGACCTTAGATATGGTTATGTTCCAAGTTAGTCTTCCATGGAAGACTTATGGAAACATTCCAAAAGGTATTTCCAAGTAGTAAGAAAAAGGAAAGATCAAAAGAGAGAGGTGAGTTAGAACTCACTTTTTAGGAGCTTTGATCTTTGAGAGAAGAAGGGAGCTCTTTAGAGCTTGTAGAGAAGAGAAGAGAAGAGAAGATTTAGGTGTGAGTTGAGAGTGAAAGGGAGGCTTCTATTTATAATGGGGAAATTAGGGTTAGGTAACTATTGAAGTTGGTGGTGGTTGGGGGTTGGAAGAAGGGAAATGGAGCCAAAATTCGCGCATTTTGAAAGATTCTGCCTAACCTGGTCATTTGGCACGGTCTTGCCAATCATAAGCATGGTCGTGTGAGCCATGAGCATGACCGTGCGAGACATGAGCATGGTCATGCGGGTCATGAATCTTCACTGAGTGGTCATGAGCACTATCGTGCCAGTTATAAGCATGGTCGTGCGGGTTATGAGCATGACCGTGCAGATCGTGAGCATGGTGGTGTGGGTCATGAATCTTCACTGAGTGGTCATGAGCACTATCGTGTGAGTCATGAGCATGGTCGTGCGGGTCATGAGCATGGTCGTACTTCCCGACAGAATTTTCCCAAATTTGCAGTTTGACCCCCAGAGTTTGATAATTCCAATATTTTATACTAGAAACTCATAATTTAGCATGTTTTTAAGTGTATAACGTATGTGTAAGTATATTTTGAGTATCAAGTATGAATGTATGAGTATATGCACGCATAACAAGTATCAGTTTGTATATAAACACGTATTAAACGATTGAATGCATGTAAGACAAGTATGTATCAAGTATAAATTTTATTACGACTCAAGTCTTGGATTACAAGATTGGGAAAAGAAATACAAATACAAGTTTCCAAAAATAGAAATACGACAAAACTTTCTAATTAAGGAAAGTACAAAAAAGCGAGGCGTTACAACGTCGTTTGGTTAGTGTTATGATAAGTTACTTCTATGTTCTTAAAAAAATGATGACCAAAATGCCCTTTTGCGCATAAATCCATTTTAAACACATGTAACCAAATTTTTGACATATATACTAATGTTATAACATTTTCAAACATGTTTGGGCATTTAAGACTTATCATAGGACATGTTTAACTATCCGGTCACGTGTTTACGCTAATGACCCGTTAACGTAGCATAAACTACCTTAACGAGTCATAATGGGTCAAAAGCACTTAGGATCCTTTCCGAATCAGAATGTTAAGCTTGTTAAATCATATCACATGAGTTCCAACACTTGTTTGGTTTATAAGACTTCATTCTATACGATCTCCCGTTTGTAGTCCCGACACGCTAGCATATTTATCTTACACATTAGGACAAGTTTGAGCTTTGTTCGTTGATCAAGAACACCTTCGCAATCCCAAGTGAGTACATAGTTCACCTCTTTTACGTTTTGAAAATGTTTTGGGGTGACTCATATGTGCTAAATCATTTTCAAGTTTTCAAAAAAAATGTCTGTGGTTTATATATAAAACAATACGATTTCAATAATGTGAACAACTTGTTGATGCGTATCCATAACACGAATGACATTCATTAGCTTTGGCCGAGCCGACCAGTAGTATGTATGGTACTATAGGACTGACAATCCCATTATCGGACTGTTGACTGGATTTGGTGGAAGTCTGGGTAATGATAGAAACTGTTTCTGATTAACAAATCATTTGTTGATTTGTTAGTCTAGTTAAAGAGACCCTTTGGTGGTATAGTCAACACATGTTTGAATGTGTTCATTAAAAAACGATTAAAAGTTTTCACAATTAAAAACACAGACGATTTGTTTATGACATGGACAATTAGTTTATCACACGGACGATTGATTTATAACACGGACGAATGGTTTATAACACGTACAAATGGTTTTTGAACAATGTCACGCAATGATTTTCACTTAAAGATATAAACCATACGAAGTTTACTTTTTAATCAATCTATTACAAGGTTTTTACAAAAGAATCGTTTTGGTCAAGATTCATGGCTATAAGGTTTTCACAACTCTACCAACTTGTTTTAGTTGGTTAATTTTATTGCAATATCAAACACTTTTGATACGAGATTTTCACTTAAGGACTCTTGTAGTCGGACGAGGTGTTGCAATATGTATACAAAGCCACGAATTTGACACACTCACAAAACCTATGTACTCGCCGACATTTTTATGTTGACTCTCTTTTCACATATGTTTCAGGAGTCAATGCTTGATAATATGATGCATGCTTCACGTAGGAATGGACACGGGACTTAGTGACTTAGAACATGAAAGACAAATTATTTATGTGTTATTTATGTTTATCCCAAGACAATGTAAACATTTAACTTAATAAAACAAAATTTTAAATTCCATGAGTTGTGAAACAATAGTTCTGTGACATGTCTCTGACGTTTCTGCCGCGGTTCGTTGTTTTACGCGGTCGGGGTGTTACAGAAAGATTGGTATGAGAGCTTATGGTTATAGGGAATTAGGTTATTAGTAATGCTTTGACCTAGACTATAACCTTCCTAGGGAATTAGGTGATTACCAAAACAAATACACAAGTTACAAATTCATTTTGAAAATCAATCATCTAACCTTAGATGATTTGTTTTGGCTTAAAGCCTTGTAAGTTTTCAAAATCCCGTCAGAGTTTGGGATATATTCATGTGAACACATGCAATCTGGAAGGGTGGATGCCTGTACCCTGAGTTTTCTGTCTAAGGCTAGAGTGTTCGTACAAATCCTCATTATAGGACAAGTCACTCTTACCTGGGAACTCTTGTGGTGAGTGTCCACTTATAGGCTAAAGCATGTCTTTGCGATACATTATAAAGACCCATTTACTTTGATTAGTCACTGTGTGTCATCTGTTTGTGTTTAAGTAACAAACAAATGACCACCATCCTTATATTTTGTCAATATTTTAACATCTCTCTTGATTATCCAATGTCAATCTCACATATTTTCCCTCAAGTTTTCTTCTAGAATGCCTCCTCGACGTAATACAACTCAAGATGCCGAAATGGCAGCTAGGATCACTCAGCAAATTGTTGTTGTACTCCCAAACCTAGTGACCAAGATAAACCAAGCAAAAAATAACAACAATAACAATAACACCGTACAACTACAAACAATTTAAGTCGGCTAAACCACTCAAGTTTACTGGGTCCAAAGGAGCTACTGGACTCCTATAGTAGTTTGAGAGTCTCGAAAGCACATTTCGTCCTGTTCAATGCCCGAATGACCGAAAAGTCGAGTTTGCACTGAGTGTATTCCAGAAAAGAGCACTTACATGGTGGAATGGTGTGATGAGAGATAGGGGTGCCGATGTGGCAATGGCACAAACGTGGGAAGAGCTTCGAGCTCTAATGATGAGGGAATTATGCCCACGTCATGAACAACGGGCACTGGAAGATGAATTCCACAATCTTAAATAAGATAGTAAAGAGCATTGTGCCTACACTGACCGTTATGAAGAATTGAGCTTGTTGTGTCCCACCATGGTCACCCCGTTGGATAAAGCAATCGAGAGGTACATCGATGGCATGCCTGACCCCGTTCAGGACATTGTTAATGGTAGCAACCCTACCACTGTTCGACAGGCTATCGAATTAGCTGCTACCCTAACTGAGTCTCACACCAAGAAGGGGAAACTGTTTCGCAAGGGTGACAAGAAACAGGCAGCTAAGACCACTCAAGAGAAAACAAAGGAGAACAAACTTGAGTTTTTCAAGTCGAGGAAGCGTAAGGCTTCATAGAACTTTGCAGTTGTTGCACAACCTAACCAGAACACTCAAAACCAGCCAGCACAACCTCCTACGAGGAAACCCTATGCTGTACTGCACCGTTTTGCAACCGGTGCAATGGTCACCATCAAGCTCACCTACAGCGTCGCCATTCCACCTCGTGTGGAAGATTCGGTCACATAGCCAATGTTTGTCGTTCGGCCCCAAAATAAGCTGTTCAGAACCCTGTTCAACCCCAAGCCAACCCTACTAGACCCCCGTTCCCACCTGGTTCTTGCTACAACTGTGGCAAGATGGGTCACTTTAGAAACAAATGCCCAAAATTGGTGAATGCAAATGCAAATCCAGCCTGTGGATGCGCATCAACATCAATTCTAACGAGGCTTGCGCTGATAACGAAGTCATTAACGGTATGTTCCTTGTTAACAATCATCATGCTTCTATTCTTTTCGATTCGGGTGCCGATAGAAGCTTTGTATCACTAGCCTTTGAACCTTTGCTTTTGATGCCTAGAGCTACACTAGGAAAACCCTTGACAGTGGAAATAGCTAGTGGTGAACCCCTTGTGTGCGAATATGTCATTCGTAGTTGCCAATTGAACCTGGATAACCACCTTTTTCCCATTGACCTCACACCAATGCAATTCGGGAGTTTTGACATCATCATAGGAATGGATTGGTTAACTGAACACCATGCTAAGGTGATCTATTTCGACAAGGTTGTTTGTATACCTCTTTCATCTAGCGAAACCTTAGAAGTTCACAGAGAGAAACCCTCTAGTAGCCTAAAACTCATGACCTGTACCCAGGCCCAAAAATACCTACGAAAGAATTATGTAGCCTTCTTAGCACATATCGTAGAGGAAAAAGGCAAGGTAAAACTTTTCAGGACATCCCCGTTGTTCAGGAATATCCTGAGGTGTTTCCTGAAGAGCTACCTGGTTAACCCCCAATTCGTCAAGTTGAGTTTCGTATTGACCTTGTACCTGGTGCCAACCCAATTGTCAAATCTCCTTACCGTCTTGCACCGTCTGGAATGCAAGAGTGTCAAAGCAACTCCAAGAACTTTCAGATAAGGGATTCATTCATCTGAGCTTTTCACCTTGGGGCGTTCCTGTCCTATTCGTGAAAAAGAAGGATGGATCCTTCCTTATGTGTATCGATTATCGTGAGCTCAACAAACTCATAATCAAAAATCGATATCCCCTACCTCGCATTGATGATCTCTTTGATCAGCTACAAGGTGCGACCTTCTTTTAAAAGATTGATATGCATTCTGGGTATCATCAACTTTGTATACTCGAAGAAGATATTCCAAGATTGCTTTTCGCACTCAATACGGCCATTACGAGTTTACTGTCATGCCTTTTGGTTTAACGAATGCTCATGCCGTCTTTATGGACTTAGTGAATAGGGTTTGTAAACCTTATTTAGAAAAGTTCATCATTGTTTTCATCAACAACATCCTCATTAAGTCCCGAGCCGACCACGAACAACATCTTCGTCTAACGATGGAACTCCTAAAGAAAGAACAACTTTACGCCAAATTCTCCAAGTGTGAATTTTGGCTAAAAGAAGTTCAATTTTGGGACACTTTGTTAACAAACAAGGTATACATGTAGATCCCGCCAAAATCAGTGCGATTAGGGATTGGAGTACACCTACTACTCCTACCAAACTTCGTTTATTTCTTCGTCTTGCTGGATACTATCAACGATTCATCGTGAACTTTTCAAAGATCGCAGTTCCCCTCACCACTTTGACTAAGAAGAATAAACCTTTCGAGTGGGGACCCAAACAAGAGGAAGCCTTTCAAACACTGAAACAAAAATTCTGTGATGCTCCTGTTTTATCTTTGCCCGACGGTAACGACGATTTCGTTGTCTATTGTGTCACATCAAACCTCCGCCTTGGTTGTGTTCTCATGCAAAGAGACAAAGTCATAGCCTATGCGTCAAGACAATTGAAAATCCACAAGAAGAACTACACAACTCATGATCTTGAGTTAGAAGCTGTAGTTTTTGCTCTTAAAATTTGGAGACACGACCTTTACGGTACGAATGTATGGTTTCACTGACCACAAAAGTGTCCAACACATATTCAATCAAAAGGAGCTAAACATGAGACAACGACGTTGGGTCGAACTTCTGTACGACTGCGAGATTCGCTACCATCCTTGTAAGACGAATGTTATGGCTGATGCGCTTAGTCGTAAGGAATGTGCCAAACTTCATTGTGTTTGAGTTCAATCTGGTATCTAGACATATATCCTTCAAGCATAACATAAATGTGTGACTCAAAGCTTGTTGAAAAATGAGCTGCCACAAAATCTCGAACTTCAACTAGAAACAAAAGACAACAAACTACTCTAGTACAAGAACCGTTTGTGGATTCCTAGTTAGACAATCTTCACACCTTATTGATGGATGAAGCTTATAAGTCTCATTATTCAATCCATCCTGGTGCAAACAAAATGTATAAGGATCTCTGTACCCAGTATTGGTAGCCGGGTATGAAGAAGGACATTGCCTTGTATGTGTCTAAATGCCTAACTTTCTTGAAGTGACGGCAGAACATCAGCGCCCATCTAGTTTACTTGAACAACAAGAAATACCGGTATGGAAGTGGGAGAACATTGCGATGGATCTCATCACTAAACTACCACGCACACCTAGAGGTCATGATGCCATTTGGGTAATCATCGACCGTCTAACAAAGTCAGCACTGTCACACCCTGACCCGCAGCGGAAATAGAAGTCGGGCATAATTGGGTTATCATCAAAGCTCATGACATTTACTAGAATTAAGTTTCATATTTATTAATTAGAAATTTAAGAACAAATATCCAAACACAAAGAAACATACAAGCACAAGAAAAACATTGTTCTAAACCAGATATATTTTATTCACTTCTAAGGCCAATCCTATGTGTTCCTCTCCACAGCCTGTCAACCTGTATCATGTGTAAAACAAGAGTTTGGGTCAACAAAAGTTGGCGTGTGAATCAAAATTTAACAATTAAACAATTTAATATAGTGGTTGTTTCCATAAAAATGTGCATGGACCATATATGAACTTATGCATATGTAATTAAATCACAAACCACATAATATCAACAATGAGATTGTGAACATGATGCATGATGAACTTGAGATCAAAGCTTAATCAAACGGAGCCGATCTAATGAGGCACCTAATGCTCAACTCGTATCCCACGAGGAACTGACGGGCCTTAAATGAATAATTGCACTAAAATGAAAAATGTAATCACACATAACCACAACAAACTAATATACACATTAGATCACATAATGGTAATAGCACATGTATTTGTATAAATAAAATAAATAACGACACATGATACACCCCAAAACGTGAATAAAAAGGGGCTTTTGAAAGAATTCACTCACAGTGGGTGCGTTTCCTTATTCGATGATGAATGCGCACGAATTGAGGATTTAACCGACGAAGGAAAACTAACCTAAAATAATAACGCGATAAATTGATAAATAAATAAAGTTAATATTTTGATTTAATACTTTTTGTTAGATTTTTAGGTTATTTTTGTGGTATCTATTTGAGTTTTTAAACCTAGGAAATCTTGTTTTTTAAGTGTTTTTAATTGAATTTAAAAAAACATGAAATAAAATAAAATAAAATAAAATTATAAAACCTTGTCAGACCTGACAAGGTGTCTGACCTGTTCGATTAGGCGTGTTTGGCAGCGTGTTGTGAGGTTCGAACTCATGACCTCCCGTTTACGTGCACGCAGCTCTACCAAATGAGCTACGTGTCTAACCTGAAAGATATCCGATTTTAATTAATCTTATATAATAACTACAATATTTCAGAATTTATTTACATTAAAAGGATTTAAAATCCTTTGAACGAACTATGACCTCCGTGTTGATTTGCACCCAGCCCATCCAACTGGGCTAGGTGTTTTAACCCGTTTAATATAGAAATCTTAATATACTTAACAACTTATTGACAGATAATATACTTGCTTAAAAAAAACTGGTTTATTTCAGCGAAACAGTCATGATCATGATTCGAACTCGGGACATGCACGCTATGTTTGCACACAGTCCACCACTGACTGTGTGTCTAACCCGGTTATAAACCCGGTTTTTATTACATTTAAACACTCATAGTGATTTCATCTTCTTCATTTTAAAAAGTACCCAATACAGAATTTCGATCATGCCAAGCTAAGTCGATGTTGTTGATAAGCGATTAAAGATTAATGTGATGATAATGAATTACAGAAGTAGAGTGAAGGATTTTTACCGACAAAAATGCAAATCCCGGTTTTCTGGCGACAGTTCGAGTGAGTTACAGTTGATTCCGGCAACAGGAGGTGTGATCAGAGAATTAAGAGTAGGATTTCGGAAGAAATGAGCGAGGTGTTAAGGTGTGGAACACTGATATTTATAGTGGATGATCAAATCATAGAAGTTTTCAGTTTCAAAATCGATTTTTAATTCGGTTAAAATTTGATTTCCTTTATGATTGGTAACTGAATTTTGAGTCATGACATGATTGATAACAGTTTTCTTTAGATTTAACAGCAATTGAATGTATTTTCGGAGGTTACAGACATTGCAGTTTTGAGCGGTTGAATTTTGAACAGATTTAAAAGAGATTGATCTAGAATTAGATTTATTTGTTTCGGGTTTATAAAGATATAGTGTGTGTATCTCAACGGTGTTTTGGTGTATGTGCTTTGTGGGGGTATCCGGGTTCGAACCCCTGCTATTTCTTTATTTTTATTATTTTATTTCTTTTTGTTATATAAAGGTTTAATTATTTTTCCTTTATTGATTATTATTTTATCTAGTTCATTTGTTAATCATGAATAAAAATAATAAAATAAATTAATTAAAACTAATAAATTCGTAACGAACTATTAAATAAATACTTGAATTTTCAAACGGAGCGGGTTTTTGGAACCCGTTTTACATAAATGTTACAATATCCCCTACTTTTAGAAATTTCGTCCCGAAATTTAAGTAGTAGCTGCAACAGGAAAAAGATGAAGGTACTTCTCGCGCATTGAGTATTTGCGTTCCCAAATAAACTCAGGTCCTCGTTTTGACTCCCAACGCACCCTGACTATTGGAATACGACTTCGTCTTAAACGCTTTTCACCAAAGTCCATGATTTCTAGAGGTCTACCAATAAAATGCATTGATTCATCGATTTGAATATCTTCTAAAGGAATATGGAGGTTTTTTTCGGCGAGACACTTTTTCAAGTTTGATACATGGAATGTGAGATGGATTCTGTTGAGTTCTTCTGGTAGGTCAAGCTTGTATGCTACAGGACCTACTCTTTCGAGTATCTTGAATGGTCCCACATAGCGTGGTGCTAGCTTGCCTTTTTGACCAAACCGAACCACTCCCTTCCACGGTGATACCTTCAAAAGTACTTGATCACCAACGCAAAACTCCAGCGGCTTTCGTTGTTATCAGCGTAACTCTTTTGACGACTTCGAGCTGCTAGAAGATTATTGCGGACCTAGAGGATTGTGTCAGTCGTTTCTTGAATCAATTCTGGTCCAGTGATTTGGACTTCACCGATTTCGTGCCAACATACAGGAGATCGGCACTTACGACCATATAAGGCTTCAAAAGGAGCCATACCGATGCTGGAATGATAAATATTGTTGTACGAAAATTCAACCAACGGTAGATGAGTGTCCCAATTACCCTTGAAGTCTATGAAACATGCTCGCAACATGTCTTCAAGGGTTTGTATGGTGCGCTCTGATTGACCATCAGTTTGAGGGTGAAAGGCAGTGCTGAGATCTAATGTGTACCCAAAGCGGTTTGCATGGCTTGCCATGTTCGCGAAGTAAAACGAACGTCTCGATCTGATATGATACTTAAAGGCAGGCCATGATGGCTTACGATTTCATTAATATAGATACGAGCTAACTTCTCGTTCTTGAAGTCTTCGCGGATTGGAATGAAATGAGCTAATTTAGTGAGACGATCAATGATAACCCAAATGGTGTCATACCCACTGGAGGTGTGAGGTAACCGGTAATGAAATCCATAGTTATATTTTCCCACTTCCATACAGGTATTTCGGGTTGGACAAGAAGTCCTGAAGGTCGTTGATGCTCAGCTTTAACCTTAGAACACGTGAGGCACTTGGAAACAAAAATAGCGATATCTTTCTTCATACCAGGCCACCAATATAAGTGTCATAGGTCTTGATACATCTTATTGGCACCTGGATGTATAGAGTATCGTGTTTTATGAGCCTCATTCATAAGGAACGTGCGTAGATTGTTGCGATCAGGTATCCAAATACGGTTTAGATAGTAAAGAATACCATCGGACTTGGTTTCTATTTTGAGTTTAGCTCCAAAAGACAGTTCATCTCGCACATCATTTTCCATGACAAAGGTATGTTGAGCTGCTCGAATTCGGTTTTGAAGATCGGTCACAATTTGAGAACATAACAGACGGATGGAGTTTGCATACTCTTTTCGACTGAGGGTGTCAGCTACAACATTAAATAAATACTTGATTTTCAATTGGAGCGGGTTTTTGGAACCTGTTTTACATAAATGTTACAAGCACACTTTTTGGCATTCGTGAGGATCTATCTGCTGACAAACTCACCAAGATCTACGTTAATGAGATTATATTTCATCATGATGTTCCTTTGAACATCATATCCGATTGAGATGCTCGATTCTCATCTCACTTTTGGAAGACCATGCAATCTGCCATGGGAACCAAACTGAATCTGAGCACTGCTTATCATCCTCAAACGGATGGACAGTCTGAAAGGACAATTCAAACAATGGAGGATATTCTTAGAGCATGTGTGATCGACTTTGGTGGTAGTTGGAATTCGCATCTACCATTGGTCGAATTTTCCTCCAACAATAGTTATCACGCCAACATCATTATGGCACCTTTTGAAGCTCTATACGGTCGAAAATGTCGTTCACCTGTCTGCTGGAATGAGGTCGGTGAAGCTCAGCTCACTGGACCTAAACTCATTCACGACACAACAGACAAAGTCAAGAAAATTCGTGATAACCTTCTGACAGCTAGAAGCCGTCAAAAGAGTTACGCGGACAAACGACACAAGCCTTGGAATTCCAAGTTGGTGATCATGTCCTTGTCAAGGTATCCCATTGGAAAGGTGTGATTAGATTTAGAAAGAAAGGAAAACTTGCACCATGATATATTGGACCATTCAAGATCGTTGAGAGAATTGGAAAGGTGGCCTACCGACTTGAGCTACCACCTGAACTTGGGAATATTCACCCAACATTCCACGTGTCCAATTTCAAAAAGTGTTTAGCCGATACAAACTTCCACATTCCCCTCGGCGAAATTCACGTTGATGACACTATGCACTTTGTCGAGAAACCTGTGAAGATATTGGACCGTGAAGTCAAGAAACTCAAGCGTAGACGTATACCGATAGTTAAAGTTTGATGGGTATCCAAACGTGGCCCAGTATTTACTTGGGAATGAGAGGATTAGATGAAAGCAAAATATCCACATATGTTTTCACAAAGTTTCTTCAAATTAAATTTCGGGACGAAATTTCCAAAAGCAGGGGAGAGTGTGACATTTGTGCCTTTTCAATCACTGTACAAATACAAAAAAAAATTCGTATTCAATGAAACCATGTGTTTTAATTCCGAAATTTGTATTATTATCTAAGACATTTGCACAATTTCAATTTCTTGCACGATTTCTAATCCTCAAAAATTTTTGTGGAAGTAATTCGTTAACTGACACTCAAACACAGTCAATTTAACGTGACGTACACTCCAAAACAAGGAAATAAGCTACACATACCCTAAATACCTTGACATAACTTAGATATAAGTTTTGAAGGGTTAGATATGACAAAAACACGCCTATACAAGTCAAGGGACTATTTTTGTCAAACTGCGAAAGTCTGTTGGTTCGTATTCAAGATACGAACAATGTTTATCAATACAAATATTTTGGTATTCAATAAAATCTTGTATTTTAATGCAAAAAAGTCAATCGTTGCACAATTTCGATCATTTCCGTGTTCGTTAAAGCGTTTTACACATTTTTGCGAAACGTGTAACCGTACAACCGAACGAACAGACATCCACGAATTTTTTGGCATAATACAAGTTACGCATGTCTTAACACCTTTATATAACCTAAATATTAGATTAAAGGGGTTAAAATGGCAAGCAAGTGAAAATACAAGTCCAAGGGCCAAAAATGTCAAAAAAAATTAATAAAGAGTTTCGCTTTTTCACCAAGTTTGCCACCTATCTCCTATTTTTGACACCTAGCACTCATTTTTCCACACTTAATTTGGTGTTGACACATGTTAGGACACTAATCCACACTTGAGAACACTTGTCATCACCTCCTTGATCCAAAAATACTATAAATACCCCATGATTCTTCCATTTTTTACACCACTTCAAAACACTTCAAAGCAAAGTGTGAAGTTCTTCTTTCTATCCTTCTTGGAGCTTGTTTCCAGCCTTTGGAAGCCTCCTATCTTGAGTTCCGAAAGTGTTCTTCAACAGAGTAAGTACTCTTCCTAGTTCTTTCATTATTTTAGCTATTTTGAGCTAAAAGTCGAACAGTTTGGCTTCCTGATTGACTTTTGGTTCTGGCCATATTGGGTCAAGTCAAAGTTCAATTGAACTTTGCAACGTGATCGTAATCACGAAGGTTATAATTCCTAATGATTTTACCTTCTGATTACCACGTTTACTAGTCGAAGTGACGAGTCAAAGTTTCGGTAAAAAATGCGCATGATTTGCATTTTATGACGAAACTATATTTGGGTATCAAAACACCATTTCTTGATACCAAATTAGTTTTATTAACATAGTTAGACATATTTTGACATGTCTAACTCGTCACTTCTAGTTTAGTGCTTATTTAGGGTCGTAAGTCAAGTGGTCTTGACCACCGCTTTAACTTTCGAATCTGACCCGTTTGGTCGATCTTAAGATCCGACCAAACATATATTTGTGACCATAGTTGTATAGGGAATAACCTATTGAGGTTATACCTTATGGTCACGTTGTTTGGTTATTGTTATGATAAGTTACTTCTATGTTCTTAAAAAATGATGAACAAAATGCCCTTTTGCTTATAAATCCATTTTAAACACATGTAACCAAATTTTGACATATATACTAATGTTATAACATTTTCAAACATGTTTGGGCATTTAAGACTTATCATAGGACATGTTTAACCATCTGATCATTCGTTTACGCTAATGACCCGTTAAAGTAGCATAAACTACCTTAACGAGTCATAATGGGTCAAAAGCACTTAGGATCCTTTCCAACCAGAATGTTAAGTTTGTTAAACCCTATCACATGAGTTCCAACACTTGTTAGGTTTATAAGACTTCATTCTATCCGATCTCCTGTTTGTAGTCCCGACACGCTAACATATTTATCTTACACATTAGGACAAGTTTGAGCTTTGTTTATTCCGTTGATCAAGAACACTTTCGCAATCCCAAGTGAGTACATAGTTCACCTCTTTTATGTTTTGCAAATGTTTTGGGGTGATTCATATGTGCTAAATCATTTTCAAGTTTTGAAAAACAATGTCTATGGGTTTATATATAAAACAATACGATTTCAATAATGTGAACAACTTGTTGATGCGTTATCCATAACACGAATGACATTCATTAGCTTTGGCCGAACCAACCAGTAGTATGTTATGGTACCATAGGACTGACAATCCCATTATCGGACTGTTCACTAGATTTGGTGGAAGTCTGGGTAATGACAGAAATTGTTTCTGATTAACAAATCATTTGTTGATTTGTTAGTCTAGTTAAAGAGACCCTTTCGTGGTCTATTAAAGATACGCTTTGGTGATATAGTCAACACATGTTTGAATGTGTTCATTAAAGAACGATCTAAAGTTTACACAATTAAAAACACGGACGATTTGTTTATGACATGGACAATTGGTTTATGACATGGACGATTGATTTATAACACGAGCGAATGGTTTATAACACGGACAAATGGTTTATAACACGGACAAATGGTTTTTGAACAGTGTCACGCAATGATTTTCACTTAAAGATATAAACCATACGAAGTTTTCTTTTGAATCAATCTATTACGAGGTTTTTACAAAAGAAACGTTTTGGTCAAGATTCATCGCTATATGGTTTTCACAACTCTAACCAACTTGTTTTCGTTGGTTAATTGTATTACAATATCAAACACTTCTGATACGAGATTTTCACTTAACGACTCTTGTAGTCGGACGAGGTGTTGCAATATGTATACAAAGCCACGAATTTGACACACTTACCAAACCGATGTACTCGCCGGCATTTTTATGTTGACTCTCTTTTCACATATGTTTCAGGAGTCAATGCTTGATAATATGATGCATGCTTCACGTAGGAATGGACACGGGCCTTACTGACTTAAAAGATGAAAGACAACTTATTTATGTGTTATTTCTGTTTATCCCAAGACAATGTAAACATTTAACTTAATAAAACAAAATTTTAAATTCCATGAGTTGTAAAACAATAGTTCTGTGACATGACTCCCCGACGTTTCCGCCATGGTTCGTTGTTTTACGCGGTCGTTGTGTTACAAGATTGAAGACTAATCAATGTCAAATTAAAGCACAAATTTAAATTGTACCTTTTTGCTGATCTTATCTTACCTCATCTCCTCCATAGGAAACATATCATCTGTAAAAAAAATTGAACTTTTTGCAACAGTTAGATGTTACTCATTATGTCTCAGGAATAAGCGCTATCAACATTCCAGAGATTGTCAATAGCTCCTCCTTGGTTGTTCCTGAAAGAAAGGAGATTAGTAAGACAATTGAACTTAACAAAGACATTTTTCACTCACGAGCCTTTTGAGGACTATTGCTGCCCTAGACGATTTTGGAGAGCGTAATTGTCGTTGATGTTTTGATTTCTTCTTTCTCCATCCTTGAACTGCTCATTTCGGCTCTTGTTGCATGATCTGAACCTTTGTAGCACTAACAGAAGGTTCAGATTGTTCGGTTTGCGCACTTGGAGCCTTTATCACGTTTGTCTTTACTTCATCAGCTTTGATGGAATCGGAGAGTCCTGGTTTATTGGATGAAAGACCAGAGACTTCAGCTGAATCATTAGTAGAAGCACTAGCATTGTTCAAACATTTCTGCTTCAGTTTAACATTCACAGGTTTAGTAGAACCCCTATTGTCTGGTGAATAATCACTAGGTTTCCCATACACTATATGTTGTGTATTTTCAATCTCTTCCTCGGTTTCAGGCATTGTCGTGTAATTGTGATTATATGGTGGGGCAACCTGATTGAATCCCAAACCCTTCCCCTTGTTCACTTTGTGCACCAGTTGCACATTGCTCACGTCTTAGACGAGCTTTCTGGATGTATCAAACTTCTTTATATTAACTTCATTTTGTTGATACTTGCTAGTCAGCAACTCCAACTCAGCTCTCACAGAATCACATTCCATGGTTTTTACATTAAGTTTGTTCTTGTAATCATGGACCAAACATTGCTATTGATTGAGATCCAAGCGAAGCTGAGCTATATCCTTCTTTTCTGCTTTAACCTTCTTAGTAAGCAATTTGTTGCGTTGTTTAAGGCTAATGCACTTAGTCATGGCACTGTTATAGTCATTAACCATTTTGGAGTTGAGTGCCCTGAGTTGTGCAACCTTATTCCTACAATGTTCGGAACACAAAAGATAGTTTATCGTGTCAATCAGCGATTCTGGTTTGTTGGTCTGAGTTTGGGCTTGGGGTGCTAGCCTATTGACTGCAGCTTGCTGGGCTTGAGATTTCTGTTTGGCTACTTCGTCGGGATGTAATTCTATTGAATGTAGGGCATTCACATCAGATGATGCAGCAGCCACAGTTGAAGGTGAAGGAATCTGAGCAGCGTTGGGATCAATAGCAAGTGGCGAAGCAACAATGGCCTTCTAACAGTTTGACATAGACGATGATGTATTTTCATGAGTCTGACTCCTCTGCTTGTCCTCCTAAACATATTCATTGACTAAGGAGATCACATCTCTTGGTTTCCTTTCACAAAAACTATAAGTCGTCATGATAGCTGCAACACGGTAGCCCCATGTCTTGTTACTTGGTAAACCATATAGAAATGTCTTGTTGATCCTACCACGTGTTACGTTTAATTCGATCTTCTCGATTTTAGAAAGAAGTTGGGTAAACCTACTGATCAATTCTTCTAGGGTTTCACCCTTAATGTAACCGAAATTATCGAGTTTTTGCTAGGGCGACTTACGTTCAGAATCAATGCTTTGAGGATTTCATCGTTGAACCAAGTTATGTAAAAGAGAAGCTCGTCAAAAACCGAGAGACACGAGCCAAACAAGAGCTAGTGAACTCGCTAATTTAGCACTTTGCAAGCGTACTAATCCGCTTCCTGTACCGCACCTCAAAAACCTGTCAGAACTTTTACCGCAAACAAACAAACACTTTTTTAAATAATTTATATATAAACCACCGTTTTTTAATTAGATTTCTCTCTATATATATAATAGAAAAAAATAACTATTCTAGTTATTATTATTATTATTATTATTATTATTATTATATAATGTATTATAAAAATTAAAAGCTAAACCTAATAAACGTCACTTTCAATTTAAACATATCAAACCCTATATTCTCCACAGAAAGAAATGTCACAAAAAATACTTATGTTTTCTTCTATGTATTAACCACTTCTGCCGCTAAATTTCTTTACTTTGTTTTAAACTTTTCTCGACAAATCACCGACACAATAACTCCTTTGATAATGATGATCAAACGCACAACAAATACCACCGGTGTTAATTTCGTTAATGGTTTTCGTTGTTGCAGGTGCGACCGGAGAGGATGGTGATCGGTGATCGGAAGTTGCAGGTTTGTCGGAGAGTTTATGGTGGTCGAGTGATGATAAAGAGGATGGTGTTACGGAGTTGGTTATGTACGATGAAGGTGGTGTAAGACGATGGTGCACGGTGGTTATTAACGGTGAAGGTGTTGAACGACGGTCGGTGTTATGATGGTGGCGGTGTTATGATGAACGACGGGGTGTCGATGTTATGATGGTGAACGATGGGGGAGTTAACGGTTATCGGAGGTCGATGGAGAAGAGGGTGATGGTTGTAAGCGATGGAGGTGACCGGTGATGAAGATGACGACGACCGGAGAAGGTGATGCAGGTTGTAGGTTGGTTCGGTGAACTTAATTTAATGTAAGGTGTTGAAGGAGGTGAGTAGAGTAGAGTGTGGGGTTCAGCGGAATGATGGTTGACGGAGCTTGATGATCAACGATGATGGATGATGAAAGATGAAGTTGATGATGGACAGTAGATGCGATGATGATGAATACGATATGAATGATGAAGACGGTGTTAGACGATGAATAATGAATGAAGGTGAATGGCTGTTATGGAGGCAGAGCTAGTAATGTGGTTGGTGTACGGTGATCGTTGGTGGCGACGGCGTTGCAGGTTTGGTGATGTGAAGATGGTGATTATGGTCGATGTTTTGGCGGGTGATGTGTACCGGTGATGATTATGGTGATGGAGATGACGGCTGGTGTAATCCCGAACTCGAAAATGTGATGAACTCTAGAACTTCTACACTTTTACCGACAACCCAATTGTCACAAGAGAAATTCTACTTTTTGTTTCTTTCCTTTGTGGATTATAGCCGCAGCAAAACGAACGTCAAAATAACAAATTTCTTATTCCCTCTTGTAACATATCAACGATGGCTTAAACAACGGTGACCGGAGACGAATGGAAGATGGAGTGATGGCGGCCATTAGCGATGGAGATGATGGAGAATGTAGAAGATGGTGAAGGTTAAGGGTTGAGAATGGTGGTGATCGATGGACGTCAGTGGTCGTGGAGAAGATGACCGGAGCAGTTGTCGTCTATGGTGTAAATAATATGATGATGTGTTGATGATGATGCACGTCGATGGTGGTCGATGATGGAGATACGGTATGTGGTTGGTTACTGTCTCAGAGATGGAGATGACGATGTTGCAGATAGGTGATGGTGCCGGAGATGTTGCGTGGATGAATAGAAGTGTGTAATGGTGGCTGTCGATAGTTTACGGGTAACGACGGAGATGAAAAATGGTGAGGTTGGTGATGATGATGGTCATCGTGGTTATGATGGCACGGAGGTTGAGTCGAATGTGACCATTGATGATGGATAATGTTGAAGTGGAGTGGTGTTACGATGAAGGAAGGTGGATGGAGGCAGTTGCAGGAGGTCGATGGGATTTTGTGGTTCAAAGTGTACGATGGTTGTTAGGTGATGGTGAACGTGGAACTCCAATGATGATGTGGAGATTCACTGGTGAAGATTAATGACGTGATGATTTCGGAAGAGTTGTTTCGAATGAGGATGATGATTCGGATGAAACTCTAATGAAGGTGATGAATGGTTCAAAGTTGAAGAGGCGATGAAGACGACGATGGAGGAGAGATGGAATTCAGATGGAGTTCGAATGTGTTTCGGAAAACTTGTTGTATTTCGGATAAAGATGCCTGCTGAGATGATGATGATGATTGGGTGATATGTATTTCGAACAGAGTTACGAATGGGATGATAATGAGTTTTGAATGGAGTCAGATGAATTTCGGATGATTAATGAATGATGATGATTTATGGATTTCGGATAATATCATCCCCAAAAGTCAATCAATCAATTTTCAATCAATCAATTAATTAATTTTTTTAATTTTATCAAATCATTTAGAAACCTAGAATATTTTTAAAACCTTTTAACACTTTTCAACAAGATTGAAAAGCAAAATATGATGATTTTCAAAAATTCTTATGAATATTACGAAGAACACGATAAACACTAACCCAAAAATTCTGAAAAACTTGAATGTTTGATATCAAACCGAGCCTAGATACAGGTTCTAAAGGCTCTGATACCAATTGTAAGTCCCGAATAATCAGGATCTAACAACGATATCAAACAATCACCAAGGATTGGCGGAATCCAAACTTTGTGAGATTCAAGAAAACCGAAAAATAAGAAGATCAAGTTGAATAAGAATAACACACGAATCACTTTAAACTTGCATACGATTCTATTACTAACGAGTAGCAAAACCGTCTGATACAAGTTCTCTCTCTCGATCTCTCTAACTAGGAATTCTTTATGGTGGAGGCTAAGGTTCTTCTTCAGCGCTTAAGGCTAAACCCTAGAAATGCCATAACATTAGCTTATATACCTAGTGTTTGCCCACACCCCATATGGGCTCCCCTTGGGCTTGCTTGGCCCACATGGCCTAAGGCATGCCCAAATGACCTATAAAGGTCCAAACATAATACAAACTAACCAAGATAAATCCCAGTTCGCAACCATAGCTGTTAGGATCTGAGTTTGAAACTGTTTATGAAAGTTCTAAAAATGATAAATGAAAGATGATAAATTAGATGAACATGCAGTGGAATGATGAACTTTAATTCATAGCAGCCGAGAGATTATTTTTCATTATCATGCTTTTTGTGAATTGTAATCGTGCATTTAAATCACAATCTCCCCCTCAGACTAAGATCACTGATTTGTTCATATAGAATTTAAGAAAGAAATGTATATTGATAATTGATAAAAGTGATCAAATGGAACAGTACAAGGACTGTTCTATTTATACTACAATCCTAACCACTGAGCATCTTTTAATGATGTCAGCATGAAAGTGACACTTAACCAAAATAACAAACTAACAACATCTGCTAAGCTAACCACTGCTATAAACTAAATATTACAAAGACTGGTAGTAAAACACTGATGAGACTCCTCTATTAACCTTCAACAGAGCTTTGCCTTGGCAGACCTTTAGCTTTAATCTTCAACGGAGCTTTGCCTTGGCAGACCTTTAGCTTTAGACTTAAGCAGAGCTTTGCCTTGGCAGACCTTTAGCTTTAGACTTCAGCGGAGCTGTGTCTTCAACAGAGTTTTGCTATGGCAGACCTTTTACATTTAGTCTTCAGCAGATGTTATATTAATATTAGGATCAGAGGTTGTACCATATTTTGGCTTTCTATCATCTGTTATTTTTGTAGGGTTCAATTCTAACAATCTCCCCTAGAACAAATGATGCCAAAAACAAAAACTTTATTATTGATCTTTATTCCTCATCAGTGATTCCCTTATTTGGCCTTTGAACTGAAGTTCAAAGTCTAGAGCAATCATGTCATCTACATCTCTTTCAAGTTCAAGATTCAGCAAGTCTTAGAGATCAGCTGCATCCAGACCATATGCATCCTCCATCTTTATCTTTTGAACTCTACCATCTGAACTGAGTAGTGTCCATTCATGGTTGTCTTTGGAAGACTTCCATTTTAGAATTTTTGAGTCAGATGGATTTCTTGGGAGCATGGTTATTTGTGATGAGTTGGGTGACATAGGTCTACGTACACGTATAGAAAGTGAGGCTCTAAGCTTGTCACTTGCAGCATCTATGAGATACAAAATTTGATTTTTTTTATTCCCTCCTTTCTTAGTTCTTCATGCATCCTTTGATCTTCTTCTTCCGTCTGCTTTTGCCTCTTTGCTTGATTTAAGGCAATTGTGGATAAGCCAGATGTTGAAGTTGATCTTTTAGGAGCATGGGTCTATTGAGGAACAGTAAGCATAGATTTGCTTTCTTGGGATAGAAGGATCTTTCTTTCTTAGTTCTTCCAACCTTCTGTAGGTATCTACCACTTTTGGTTTTGGCCATCTACCAATTTTCCTTGTTGTTCCATATAGAGCATCAATAAGTTCGACTTTCATTCTTTTATTTTTTAAGAGCATGGTCTTGGCTTTAAAGTTTGGCCTTTTTCCATGTAGGAGGAGTAGGCTTCTTTGAAGGAACCTTGGGTATTGTATGAATTCTTTCAATTTCTTCATTCAGCTCATTTGTCGATCAGTCTTTAAATTGAGCCCTTGTTGCTTTGTAATGCTTGTGCTTCATGATATGATCAAGATAGTCTTCTTTCAATTCAGGATCATTAGTGGTTGGTTGTTCAGACATAGACTTACTCAACTCCTTAGCAAATTCTTCAATGCTTCTCAGTTTGCTCAGTTGAAATTGCAAGGAAATTTGTAAAGCCCTGTCATCTTTATCTTTTGATTTGTCTTTCGCAATGTGCTCAGCTTGTCTAGCCTTTAGCTTAACATATTCATTAAGGTTCTTAGGCTTTTGATACCGCAGCAAGGATGGAAAGTCTCTTTGTTTCGGATCCTCTATCTTGTAAAAAGCTTCTATCTCTCCTTTAACAACAAAAAGTTCCAAAGGGTATAGTGCACCCATAGGAAGGAATGAAGATGATAGGTGCATGGTTGGAAATGGGGAAATGGGGTTCAGGATGTAGCAGTGATGAGGATGGTTGTGAAATGATTGTGATGAAGCAGGGAGTGGTGATTGGCTCTCTTTATCATCATCATCAACTACAAAAGTTTTTCTTTTAACTTGGAATTTAATTTTTGGAGATGGTGTGGATAATGGTTTGGTTAATGTTGGAAATGTGATTAGGGCAGTGGTTTGAGCAACATCTGTTGGAACATCTGTTGTTCCAGCATCTGCTGTCACAACATCTGTCCTAACATCTGTTGGGGTTATGGCGACAGAGGATACAATAGTAGTAGCTTCAGCAGTGGTTTTAGAAGAGATGGGAGTTGGTTGTCTTGCTTTTCTTGCGACCTTCTTTGCCTTGAAATACCAACATCTTCTTTTTCCAACTGCTTAGCTTTTTCTTCTTTAATGAGCCTCAAAGCTTTTTCTTCGAGTGTATCTTGTCTTTGCTTCTTTCGTTAGCAATCCTTTCAGCTTCTTTGTTTAAGGTCTCATCAATTTCTTTTCCCAATGTAGCTTCGAATGCTTTAGCAGTGATTGTAGTGGTTGCTGGCGGTTCTTGTACCTTAGTTTAACTTTTGAGTCAGGCTGCAACTTTCGCATGTAATCTTTCTCCCCCTTTTTGGCATCATCTTCTTTGTCTTCTTGAAGAATGATAACTGGGGCTAAGCCAGTAGTTTTTAGCTAGTGGTCTTTGATGGCTTTAATGTTAGCTTGTGTATCTTTATATCGAGCCTCGACCATATTGCGGATCAACTTCATATGAGTTTCATGTTGAATATCTGCCAAGTTTCTCTGAGCTAGGAAGATTGGTTGAACAACCTTCCATAGCTTTTGAGCATTTTGTGTTGGAGATGGTTAAGGTTGAGAGTTTTGTAGGACTTGCTTCATCATGGTTTTGAGGTCATCAATTGATGATTCCATGGAAGATATCCTTGCTATCAATTCTTTGTATCTTAATTCATCACCTAATTTAATAGGATCATCTGAATTCCTACCCGTGGTAGTTGTATTTGGATCATCTACAGGAGTAAACTCCATAGTATCAGAACCAACTGCCCCTTTGTCTTGGTTCTGGGGACTTCCAACTAGCTCAGAGGATACAATTGTATCCTCAGCAGTTGTTGCCTTCAAGGAAGTCTTACTTATGTAACCATTGTCCAACTGAGACACTGTTGTCCCATCAGTTGTAGTGGCTGGTTCACTTCAACAACCACTAAGAGTTACTTGTAACTCAAGGGGTGTAGCCTCCTCAATTGCTTGTGGGCTAGCAGATAGAGTTTTCTCAGACTCAATCAAATGTGGAAATTGACTCTTTTTAATAGGTGAGTGAGAGTGACTGATGAGTGTCTGAGTTTTCTCTATTGTCTTAAGAAAGGTATAAATGTGGGTGGTATTGGAGAAGTGGGTAATGGAGTAGAAGGAGACATAACTCTGGGAGAGGGGCTTGAGAACAAATGTTCAATTGAATCATCTGCCTCATAGTATGGTGTCCCTGTACTTACAACTTGTTCCTTTTGTGAGGAAACAATAGGAGCTTGTGATGGTGGAGGTCTATGAACCAAATGTTGTGAGGAAGTAGCATCTGTGGTTGTAAGTGACTTTGGTGCTGTCACAGGTAAATTTGGGATCTCATCTTCCAGAGTTACCTTTTTGGGTGTTTGGTGGGCTTTGTGGATTTGGTGGGTTTCTTGCTCGGAAACATTTTCAAGATTCTTTGGTACTTGGACTTTAGGGTCCTTTGTACTCGGTATCACTGGAACATGAGGTCCAAAGATGACCGACTTCCAGCAACTGGTGTTTTGCTGAGCAAGGACATGACCCATTCGTCTTTGCTAGATATTATACTCAGATCTGACAAAGATCAGTGGTTTAAACATGTTGCCGGTGTTATGAGGATCTTGTGAAGTGTGTGACATTCTGATTGTTTACAAACAGGTTTTGTTTAAAAACTTTGAAAATGTAATTAAACTCGGTTTTTCAATAAAAACGAAACAAACCGAATTAGCAGCGAAAGCTGATCTATTCAGATCAAATTGATTGTCAAATCAAATTTGATTGACAAGATCTAATACCAATTGTTAGGATCTGAGTTTGAAACTGTTTATGAAAGTTCTAAAAATGATAAATGAAAGATGATAAATTAGATGAACATGCAGCGGAATGATGAACTTTAATTCATAACAGCTAAGAGATTGTTTTTCATTATCATGCTTTTAGTGATTTGCAATCACATGCATATAAATCACAATCTCCCCCTCAGCCTAAGATCACTAATTTGTTCGTACAGAATGTAAGGAAGAAATGTTAGATTGATAATTGATAAAAGTGATCAAATAGAACAGTACAAGCACTGTTCTATTTATACTACAATCCTAACCACTGAGCATCTTTTGATGATGTCAGCATGAAAGTGACACTTAAAAAATAACAAACTAACAACATATGCTAAGCTAACCACTGCTATAAACTAAACAATACAAAGACTGATAGTAAAACACTGATGAGACATCCTCTATTGGCCTTCAGTAGAGCTTTGCCTTGGCAGACCTTTAGCTTTAGACTTCAGCAGAGCTTTGTCTTCAACAGAGTTTTGCTATGGCAGACCTTTTACATTTAGTCTTCAACAGAGCTTGACTTGGGCAGATTTTATATTATTATTAGGATCAGAGGTTGTAGCATATTTTGGATTTCTATCATCTGTTCTTTTGTAGGGTTCAATTCCAACAATAGCTCGTTGCGTATATTTGATGCGTCACTCTCACACTTTTAGGACCCAACAACCTTTGACCATGCGTTCTGAGTATCCTGTAAGATCACCATGTTCATCCTTAAAATCCAGAACTCTCCCGATTAAAGCTTTCGTAATCAACACTTCCTTGTCTTCATTCCCAACCTTTGCAACTAACCATATGGCAGGTGGATCAGGTATAAACCTTGCATTATCCCAGAAACGTTGCACATGTGATCTATACGCTTTGTGTTGATCCCTAAGCACCTATTTATAGGAATACGATCCATGAAATCCAATATTTTCCCAAACAGCTTCATCTTTGGAAATGACGAGTCAAGCACACAAAAGATGTTATGCATTGGTTCAAAACTTGAGGATTTCTTCTACAAAAACACAAAAAAAATCAATACCTTGACAATTTTACAGAATTAGAAAACAATTAGTACGAAGGTGTCTATATGCGGAGGTACCATTAATTTCCGATGAATGAAGATATACCCAAAACAAATTTTTACGAAAACATGTTACCTTCGTATCAGGGTATTTCCAACATTTATACACAATTACCTTCGTGCGAGGGTATTAGATTACCTTCGTACGAGGGTACTTATCTCAATTCAAACAGTTTAAGATCAAATCATTGATTTTGCATGTTATGTTCAAATTGAAAGCATTATAGCATCCTAATATCGCCGATTAACACATATATTATTTCAATTTTAACATTTGTCGGTTCATTTTGTCCAAATCTAGGTTTTAAGTTTTATAGGTTGATTTATTCATTTTAAGTCCAAATTCGATCATGTTATACCTTCACCATTGTTCGTGGTGTGCAAATCAACCACTATAATAAAAATTTGGCAGCAATGCGATGTTCGGAAAACAAACTCTCTCAAAGTCAGTTCATGCGGAGTAAAAGTGTAACAGTGATAATGAGTCTCTCCATACGAAGGAACCTTATATAGGTCTCAGGTTTTACCTTCATGCGAGGGTAGACTTCCTTCATGCGAGGGTAAGATGTCTACCTCTGTGTGAGGGTATTCCTTCATTCGAAGATAACTTTTATTTTACAAATTTTTCAGTTTCTCAAACATTTTACAAGTTTTAACAACCCGCTCAGTTTACCAAGTTCAAGTTAATGACCCTAGTTAGCTGATTTGGCTACCAAGTCCAAGTTAATGACCTTGATTGAACACTTTATAAACAAAGTGATGTTTTCTGTCAATTTTAAGTTTCAAATTAATGAACTTTTGATCATTTCGAAACATTTTCTAATCTCAGATAAGCTCCCAACCCATTGTTCTCCAGATTTCATTTAGCAACTTCGGATTTTGAAGATCAGTCTTCCATCATCAGTAGTCGAAAACAAGAAGAAACAAAATCTTTTTGATTTTTCAAAGTTTATGCTAAAACAAATTGAAAATCTTTTTGGGTTTCTAAAATGAAATAGCTATGTACAAACATATTTACAGACATTTTTGTGGGTTTTTTGTAAGATGATCATATCAGTTTTTGAGACTTATCACTAGCACCGTTGATTTGAGTAAACTTTAAGTTTTAAATAAATTCACTTATATTGTCAGTATACTGATCCATTTAAACCTCTACACATTGGTCAATTGGTTCAAGATACGGAAAATAGATGTCTTAGAACTTGATTTAATAGTGTTTCCCACCTTAGAATATACTCTCGTATCAATATTCCATGAATTTCTTGTTACAGGTGAATATATCTAACTGATATCTGTATCTGGGTGTGCGAGACCTTGATAGCTCAAATTAGTACCACCGTACAGACAAAGAGATGAAGGCTTGACTTAAAAGTGGTGTTCCATATTTTAGAATCTTTTTACTGCAATTGTCAGATTTTTTGATACTTTCAATTTAATGCAGTTTTTAAGGTTTTAAAGCAAACGTATTCTATCAGTTTTAGGCCATTGCTTACGCAAAATCAGAAGAACTTGTATAATACCTCATATATCAATTATCTATAAAGACCTAGATCTTAGAATCCTGCAATCTCTCAAACGAAATTTCGGTGTAGTATGACCATATATCTGAGAGATGTTAAGCCACTAATTAAGAAGGTTTTTTTATGATTATATCTTGATAACAATTTACTGAATGTGCGAAGTCTACTGCCACATCATCTGTGACACCTGTTTAAACGCTTTTTGACACTACATTTCTTTAATGTACTATGATAGTCCACTGCTGTACTATCATTTCCTATTTTTACACGAAAACTCTTTTTGTCTTTTTCAATGTTTTTGTACTTTTCAAATTTTTAGATATTTTTTTTGTATTTTTACAATATATTTTTCCCCCTAAAATCAAAAACATATTTTTGGATTTTTGGTTTTTGGTTTTAAATAAAGAACATGAAAACAAAAACTTGACAAACCGATAAGGATTACTTCAAATCGTCATCCATCGGCTTCAACCTTTGTGCCCCCCCTCCTATGTCAGATCTTTTAGCCTGTTTAATTTCAAAAGATATTTAAATTTTGCTTTGTCAAGCGGTTTTTGTTAGGATCTGAGTTTGATATTATTGTGAATGTTTAAGATGAAATCAATCGAAGTGGATAAACATATATGAATAGTGCAGCGGAAATAGTAAACTTTGTATTCACAACAATAGAAAGATTGCTTTCACTAACATGCTTTTATAAATCACTTGTTTTACGTGCATGAAAGATTACAAACTCCCCATTAGCTTAAGATCACTCTGATTTGCTCGTACACAAAATGTCAAGATGAAGTGATAGTGATGAAAGTACACGCACTGTTCTATTTATAGTACAGAGCAAATCGCTGAGCATCTTATGCTGACGTCACATTGAAAGTGACATGTAATAAAATAAAACAAACTTTAACATCTGCTAAGCTAAACACTGCTATAAACTATACAATACAAAGTCTGATAGAAAACACTAATGAGACATCCTCTGTTGGGTTTCAGCAGAGCTTTGCCTTGGCAACTTTAGCTTTAGTCTTCAGCAGAGCTTTTCCTTGGTAGATCTTTAGCTTTAGTCTTCAACAGAGGTTTGCCTTGGCAGACCTTTGGCTTTAGTCTTCAACAAAGTTTTGCCTTAGCAGACCTTTGATTTTAGTCTTCATCAAAGCTTTGTTAGGGAAGACCTTTGACCTTTGTATTCAACAGAGCTTGGCTTCAGCAGATGTTCAATTATTGTTATTAAGGATCAGAGGTTTTAGAATGTTTTGGCTTTCTATTACCTGTTCTTTTGTAAGGTTCAATTTCCAACAGTTTTGTATAAAATTCTGCTTTCTGATCATCAGTGTGGATCTTTTCAATACGAATCAACTTTTTCTCGTAGTGGTCACGGATAAAGTGATGTCGTATCTCAATGTACTTAGTTTTAGAGTGTTGAACCGGATTTTTGTTGTGTTAATGGAAGCCTCGTTATCTACATCTATAGGAGTTTCAAGAAACTTCAATCCATAGTCTCCCGTCTGTTGTTGTATCCACAAGATTTGCGAACAACAACTGGAAGCTGAAACGTATTCTGCTTCGCAAGTAGAGAAAGCGACTGTGGTTTGTTTCTTGCACTGCCACATTACTAAATGTGTGCCAAAGAACTAATAACTAGCAGTTGTAGATTTAGCATGTAATTTGCAACATCCAAAATTAGAGTCAGGGTATCCTGCAAGATTGAAGTCGTTGGCGCGAGGGTACCACAAGTCGATGCTTGGACAACCCTTAAGGTATTGAAGATCCTTTTGACGATCATCTGGTGCAACACTCCGGGACTCGACTGGTAGCGTGCGTAGAGGCATGTTAGATACATCATATCCGGACGTTATGCTGTCTGATACATTAAAGAGCCAATCATCGAACGATATAGAGTTTCATCTATCTTTTCTTGGTTGGATCTGGTCCGATGCGTAATTCTGAGCTAATGGGTAGACACTGGTGATGAGTGGTGATGAGTTGGACATCTTAAATTTCTCCAAAACATCGATCACATACTTCATTTGATGTATGAAGATTCCATCAGGCAATTGATCTACCTGTAGTCCCAAAAAGAATTTCATCTCTCCCATGGAACTCATCTCGAATTTCTTCTTCATGACTCTTTCAAAATCTTTGAACAACACATCATTTTTTAACTGAATATAATGTCATCCAAATAGATTTGTACAATTAGGATGTGCCGGCTACTTCCTGTGTGAAGAGGGTATTGTCTACTGCTCCTCTGGTAAAACCATTGTCCAGGAGATGCTGAGAGAGTGTCTCATACCAGGCTCTCAGGGCTGGTGTAAGCCATACAACAGCTTATCCAGTAGGTAAACCTTGTCTTTATGTATCGGATTGACGAACCCCGGTGGTTGGCCAACATACACCTCCTCTTTCACCTTTCCGTATAGGAACGCGGACTTGACATCTAATCGGTACACTTTGAATCCCTTCCATGACACAAATGCGAGGAAAATGCGGATTGCTTCCAATCTGGCCACGGGAGCATAGACTTCAGTGTAGTCTATCCTTGTTGTTGATGAAATCCATGAACAACGAGTCGAGCTTTATTACGCATAATTACTCCTCTATCATCTCTCTTGCACTTGAAGACCCGTTTTGTATTTATCTTCTTGCAGATCAACAAGTTTCCACACACCAAGTTTTTTGAATTGAGATTATTCTTCCAACATGGCGTTTACCCAGCTTTTTTGCTTTAATGCTTCCTTATATGTTTTAGGCTCTATCTATGAAATAAAACATCTGTATGAGACCGTATTTTGTAAAGGTGCTATATTGGAATAAAAGCATTTAAGATCCTAATTGATTTGATTTCGGGTTTTAACACCAGTCTTCAACTCTTTGATAATAAACTCTTGTGGGTGGTACCACAGTGTCCTTGGCATAACTTAGTTAGATACGCTCACTTCGTGTTCTAGATTTGTAGTATTTTTATCAACGTTCTGATTAAATGAAGACGCTTCATTCTGAGCACTCATTCCCTCAGCTTGATTGCTGAGTAAACTTTCAATATGAACTTCACCATCATTGGAGGTAGATCCGTCATTGTCTATGTTTGTTCATCATCAGACTCAGAGTCATCAAATTGATCGAACGTGGGAGCTGTATCATTCATCTCTTGTTCGGCTGTGGGATCCCTTGTTCAAGTAGTCTATGATTTCGGGTGTTGAGAACTTGGGCCTGTTTTAGCATCATTTGTACCAACATGTGTCTGAGTTACGGCGATTGGTCTAGGAACTTGATCTTGTGAAAAAGATTGTTGTTGTTGATAAAGCACAGCAAGTTGCTCTTCTGTCAGTTCAGCTAGCAACTCAAAGGAATTCCAGAGACTTTCATAATTGAACAGCCAAGGATCTCCTGGTTTCTATGTTGGAGATGTAACGTTGACAATCTATGTTATGAGCTTCAATAACCCGGTTTATGCTAGGAAGATAAACTCTCTTTAGTAGACTAGCATAACCCATGAAGAAACCTTCCATTGATTTAGCCCCAAATTTGCCATCTGCATCGATTACCATGCATGGTGACCCAAACAGTTCTAAATATTTTAGATTTGGCTTTCGTTAGTTGAGTAGCTCGAAACACGTCTTCTTGTATACCTTGACCGTCAATGCTCTGTTCAATGTATAACATGCAAAAGCCACGGCTTCGCTCCAAAACCTAGCTGGCAGTTTTGAATCAGCGAGCATGGTTTGTGTTGTATCTATAAGTGTTTTGTTCTTGTGTTCAGCTACACCGTTTTGTTGTGGGGTGTATGTTGAACTGAATTCATGCAGAATTTCTTTATCATTGCAAAACTCTAACATCATGTTGTTCCTGAATTCTATTCCATTGTCGCTTCGAATGCGTCTAATCGGCAAATGGTACAGATTCTCTAATTTTCGAAACAAGATCATCAAACTCTCAAATGTTTCATCCTTGCTTTCCAAGAACATCACCCACAAAAACCTTGAATAGTCACCAGTAACAACTATACAATACATATCTCCAGAGATACTTCAAACATTTACTGGTCCAAATATCTCCATGTGTTGTCTTTCTAGCGGGAGCTTTATCGAGTTTAGAAGCTTCCTCAGGTTGTGACTTTTTGTGTTGTTTTCCCTTTTTGCAACTAAGCAGTCTTCAGTCAAGTGAAAACTTTTCAGATTCACACCCTCCACTAGATCGCTTTGTACCAAGAAATTATCTTCCGGAGATGAATGTTTCCCATTTTCCTATGCCACATAATTGACTCCTTCTCTATTGCTTTTGACACAAAACACTATGCGGTTTTTGTCGTTATAATTGCAACGCTCATCTCTAGGACATATAAGTCGTTTTCTCAGGAGCGCACATCAAGATCCACTCCTCCGGTATCTTGAACCCTGGCTTCAGAATAACGCATTCTCTATCAGCGACGTGTGTTGTGCATTTTTTATCACAGATCTGAGGATACTTAGTAATTTGTTCTCTAACTCTTCTATGTACTTGACCTTGTCGAATAACACCACACCATTAGTTAGAATCCCTTCACCTACAATTCTACTTCCCCGGTTCCCTGCAAAACTGACGTAGCCCCCTCAGATAGATATAACGTCATATAAGAGAGCCAACATCACCATCATGTGCTGGACACTCCACTATCCATGATCCACTTGGAAAATGACGAATCTTAGGAGCCCTTGCACATTCACTTCAACAATTATTTGAATAGCGAGATCCAAGCCCGAATGGTCTTGGGTGGGTTTTCACATCATGTTGTTCCTGAATTCTATTCCATTGTCGCTTCGAATGCGTCTAATCGGCAAATGGTACAGATTCTCTAATTTTCGAAACAAGATCATCAAACTCTCAAATGTTTCATCCTTGCTTTCCAAGAACATCACCCACAAAAACCTTGAATAGTCACCAGTAACAACTATACAATACATATCTCCAGAGATACTTCAAACATTTACTGGTCCAAATATCTCCATGTGTTGTCTTTCTAGCGGGAGCTTTATCGAGTTTAGAAGCTTCCTCAGGTTGTGACTTTTTGTGTTGTTTTCCCTTTTTGCAACTAAGCAGTCTTCAGTCAAGTGAAAACTTTTCAGATTCACACCCTCCACTAGATCGCTTTGTACCAAGAAATTTATCTTCCGGAGATGAATGTTTCCCATTTTCCTATGCCACATAATTGACTCCTTCTCTATTGCTTTTGACACAAAACACTATGCGGTTTTTGTCGTTATAATTGCAACGCTCATCTCTAGGACATATAAGTCGTTTTCTCAGGAGCGCACATCAAGATCCACTCCTCCGGTATCTTGAACCCTGGCTTCAGAATAACGCATTCTCTATCAGCGACGTGTGTTGTGCATTTTTTATCACAGATCTGAGGATACTTAGTAAGTTGTTCTCTAACTCTTCTATGTACTTGACCTTGTCGAATAACACCACACCATTAGTTAGAATCCCTTCACCTACAATTCTACTTCCCCGGTTCCCTGCAAAACTGACGTAGCCCCCTCAGATAGATATAACGTCATATAAGAGAGCCAACATCACCATCATGTGCTGGGACACTCCACTATCCATGATCCACTTGGAAAATGACGAATCTTAGGAGCCCTTGCACATTCACTTCAACAATTATTTGAATAGCGAGATCCAAGCCCGAATGGTCTTGGGTGGGTTTTCACATCATGTTGTTCCTGAATTCTATTCCATTGTCGCTTCGAATGCGTCTAATCGGCAAATGGTACAGATTCTCTAATTTTCGAAACAAGATCATCAAACTCTCAAATGTTTCATCCTTGCTTTCCAAGAACATCACCCACAAAAACCTTGAATAGTCACCAGTAACAACTATACAATACATATCTCCAGAGATACTTCAAACATTTACTGGTCCAAATATCTCCATGTGTTGTCTTTCTAGCGGAGCTTTATCGAGTTTAGAAGCTTCCTCAGGTTGTGACTTTTTGTGTTGTTTTCCCTTTTTGCAACTAAGCAGTCTTCAGTCAAGTGAAAACTTTTCAGATTCACACCCTCCACTAGATCGCTTTGTACCAAGAAATTTATCTTCCGGAGATGAATGTTTCCCATTTTCCTATGCCACATAATTGACTCCTTCTCTATTGCTTTTGACACAAAACACTATGCGGTTTTTGTCGTTATAATTGCAACGCTCATCTCTAGGACATATAAGTCGTTTTCTCAGGAGCGCACATCAAGATCCACTCCTCCGGTATCTTGAACCCTGGCTTCAGAATAACGCATTCTCTATCAGCGACGTGTGTTGTGCATTTTTTATCACAGATCTGAGGATACTTAGTAAGTTGTTCTCTAACTCTTCTATGTACTTGACCTTGTCGAATAACACCACACCATTAGTTAGAATCCCTTCACCTACAATTCTACTTCCCCGGTTCCCTGCAAAACTGACGTAGCCCCCTCAGATAGATATAACGTCATATAAGAGAGCCAACATCACCATCATGTGCTGGGACACTCCACTATCCATGATCCACTTGGAAAATGACGAATCTTAGGAGCCCTTGCACATTCACTTCAACAATTATTTGAATAGCGAGATCCAAGCCCGAATGGTCTTGGGTGGGTTTTCACATTTTGGTATACACACTGTCATTTTTTGATTCATCTTTCTGTTCAACCTTTTAATCTCAGTTGGAACAGATGTTTTAATCTCTTCAGAAGATACTTTCGGCTTAATCACCCAAGTTTGATTTTTTGAAATTGCATTTTTGGTGTAATATTTTGAATCTTTTTGTTCCATTTTGTTTGAAGATTCACTAGCCTTTTCAGTTGAAACATTTAGATTTGTTGATTTCACTTCGTTTTAGATTCAATATTTCGTTGTAGAATCTGTGTTGGAACAAACATTGGGGATTTATGTTTTACATCTTCTGAAATTTTCTTGACACAGTAAACAGGTTTAGAGGGCTTTTCTGGACACCGACTAGCGATTTGTCCAACTTGGTTGCATCTAAAGCACGTTCCACTACCTTTTAAAACAGTGGATCCCTAAACCTGTTCACGTTGTCGTTTTTCAGCAAAGAATTCCTCATTGGATTGTTTGCTTGACAAACTCTCTTTTTAGTCTCTGAGCTTATGCTAGACACAAAATTTATTTTCTTTATGAATTTTGATTTTCCAATCCTAATGTTGTTTCTTTTACCATATCCCGAACCCTGTCTCCCGTAATAGTTATTTTTCTGTTGGCTATTGGAATAGGAGCCTTTTGGTTTGGAATAGTAAGATCTGTCACGTTTAAAGTTTGAAAATCTTTGTTCTTTTGTCAAACTTCCAAGCTCAGACATTTCAACTTCTACCAACTTAAACACTTTGTCAACTTTGTCCATGTTCATGTTCTGAATCGGAAACTCATCATCAGAGTATAGCTTGTCAGATCCATTCATTTTATACATAACAATGTTAGGATCATCATTCAAACTAGTACCTGATTTTGGAATATATTTTTTGTGAAAATTGTCGTCATTTTCAGAACTCGAACTTGAACTTGTTTTCTCATGATTTGATTGAGCACTTTCAAACTCAGTGCTATCACTGTTATTACTCAAAACATGTTCAACAACGTTTTTTACCAACTCTGACTCACACTCTGTTTTAGTTTTGGTGTAGGTTATATCAAGGTTTTAAGAAGCTCATCTTTCTTTTCAGTTTTTAGTTTCAAATTTAGAGTCTTTCCCACCCCGTCAGGCTTTTTCCTTGAATAACTATTCCACATTGAGGTAAAACTCGATGATAACCAAACCTTTATTTGAATAACCATACACATCCTCTCCTATTTCATCGTTTCCCGTTGGTTTAGGAAGAATGTGATCCAACACATAAGATGTTGTTGAATAACTGATCAGCTTCTTATCAACCCAATCTGCTTCGATCCTAATGGTTTCTAGCTCTTGTTTAATTTAGAGATCGTGTCAATGTGATTATTTATTGCAATTTGTTTATCCATGACAGTCGCTTTGAGCATAGAAAGCGTAGCATTATCTTCTCTACTCGCATACGGTATTGGTTGATAGTTCTGCTCAATTTATCATAAGCTTCTTTGGTTTCTTTTAGATCATTGTTAAGGTTACCTGTGTGTTTTTTTAGTTCTTTAAACTTCTCATCTTTCTCAAAACAATCTTTGCACGGCTCTAAGCATTCCATGCATTGTTTTTCTGTTTCTTTCTTCTCACTCTTAATCTCTTCTTTGACTAACTCGACCACACCTTCTTGTACTTTCTCAGAAACTACCTCTTAAAACTGTGCCATCATTACTTTATCGGCAATCTCTTTGAGGTTTTAGCATTCATCTCTTTGGTGACATCTATAATTTCTTGTGTAGGCCGTTTTGTTTTTCTTCACGTTGCACGCTTTGGTAACATCTTTGTTCTCCAAAGAAACCTGCAAAAGAATTATAAACGTCAGGAGGTATGATTGATTTAAAATCACTATGAAAAATATCTTCTTCAAATGCACTAGGATCATTATAGTCATTGGAGTTATCTAGAGTTTCATCGAAAGTGACTTCAGCTTAGTCTTCACTTGTAACTTCTTCGATTATATCTTCCACAGCTGGTTCTGGATCCTCGATAATTTCTTATAAAAGTGAAAGACTCATGGTCTTTGGAATGTAGTTATTCCAATTAAAACCTTCGTCTTCTTGAGTAACCACTAGGGCCTTGTCTTTTGATTTTGCCAAACCATCCTCGATTTGAATAAGCTTTTAAGTACTCTGAGGTTGTTTAGAAGTTTGGTGAGAAATCGCCTTCTTGTAATAATCGTCACCGAATGGATTTTGATTTCCATGCACTTCTCTGTTCGGACATACTCTTTTAAAATGGCCATTTTCTCTATACTTGAAACAGGTTACTTTGGATTTATCAAATCCCAACTTCGAATCCGGAAAACCTAGACTGTTTCTTCCCGTAATTTCCATGAATCTTTAAGCTCGACGAACAATACTAACCATACACCACTTTATATCAATTAACCCTAACTCTTTCTGATCAATTTGATCGTAATCCTCTTTAGTCATGTTTGGATTACTGATCTTTACTGCAACGAAGCTCTCATAAGACTATAAAACTGAAGCAAGTAATGCCATGTGTTGTTTGGTTGTTGTCTTGGTGAAGTCTTGAGCATTTTGAAGATTGACTGCAATGTTGCACTGCAAGATATGTTGATTGGAGTTGTTCTGGCTGTTTTGCCTGTTTTGGCTGTTCTGACTATTATAGTTGTTCGAGCTTTGGGATGATTGAGGTGTCTATGTTGGGGTATTTGGCTCGAAGCTCGCATATGAAGAAAATCCACTTCCACTGTTTGAGTTGTTTGAAGAAAATTAAATTGAATTATCTTCACTGAATGAAGTCTGAATCTTCGGACTCTGAGTGTTAGCCACAGTGCTACCTTTGAATTACAAATTCACATCTTGTTGGATATTTGCATTCTTCATTCTAGCGATTTTTCTGAGTTCTAGCTCATGCCCTTCAAGTTTTTCGATGAACTTTGCCAGATTCATACCATTATACTCTTGACTATTCTTTAAGATCATTAGGTAAGTCGACCATTCACCCTCTTGTAATGCATCGGCTAACTTGTCAACCAACTCTTCTTTTTTTCTTTGGAATATTCAACTTCTTCATTTCTACAACCAAATGGCAGTATATTTCAATTAGCTGTTTCATTGTTTCACCTTTTAAAGCCGTGAATATGTCAAATTCTTTCTTGATCAAGGCCTTTTTACTTTTGATCCTTTGTATACTGCCTTGGAATTTCACTTTCAACGCGTTCCAAATCAATTGTGCATCTCCTTGATGTTTAATAGCTTGAAAATGTCTTCTTTTATCGCCTGTTGCAGAATGTTTAACATCTTGTTTTCTCTTGTAAATTTCTCCTTCTATGCTGGAGTGAACTGAATAATACTTTTCTCGGGTCCATTCTCTCCTATGGGAGCAGTATATTTCTCTTCGATTGAATACCAGCATTCTAAATAATTCGCATAAACCCAGTTTGTGAAACGTTCATGCCAGCCTTTATAATCTTCCAAACTCATTAGTTTTGGCGGTTTTGTCATCGTCCCCATTTCGTTATCAAGATTTAAATTTTGAACAACTGATGATATGTTCGTAATAGCGCACATATTGTAGAATTCATTCTCCATTTTGTCGGAAACATTTGTGCGAAGATGATTTAATGGGAAGGTAGCTTTTGGGCGAAGGAAGCCTTGTGCGGAGGTACCCTCGTGAGAACTAAGATAGGAAAACAAACAATTATGGATTACGTCCGTGCGAAGGTAAGCAAAATAAACAATTGAAATCTATCTTCGTGCGAATGTAAAGATTTATTTGAGAAATTTTACGTTCGTATGAAGGTACTTAGTTCGTACGAACGTACTCCTTCCTGTGCGGATGAAAATTTCATGTTTTCTCATTTTTCATCAATTTGATCATGATTTTGATAGAATTTAGGTCCAATTCTTTCAAGGGTTTGTTAAAAGCGTATTTTAAGTATTCCTTGAAAATTCAGTCCATTTTGACGGCTAATTTCGTGTAAAATGATAAAAATGAGAAGAAATGAGTAGAGGAGAAGTCTTTAATTGTTGAATCTTGTTGTTTGTCTTCAGATTTGACCTCCAGGCTCTGATACCACTTGTTAGGATATGTTATCCAAAGATAGCTCAGGTGTAAATCTATTAACCTAGTCCATTATCGTGCGGAATCCGATTTTAGATTAGATGACAATATCAAGATTACCAAATTAACTGTTTTCATTCAATGTTTAAATGTTTACAACTGAGAAAACACTCAAACAGAGCTTTGCCGTCTGATCCGCAAAACATTACTTTTGACTCAAAGACCACACACCTATTTATACTACATGCACCTTCGTGCGGACTAGAGACTACCTTCGTACGAACTAATCATTAGGCTACCTCCATAAGAAGTAACAATTACCTTCGTACAGAGTAACTACTACGTACGAAGTAAACATATTACATCAAAATTCTAACATGTTTAAACTATTACATACACTGACACGACTCGTAGACGCAGGCAGCAGACTTATATATCAACAAGGCCAAATTCAAGCTCAAGAACCTGAAGTATCTCAACAATCCTAGATATATCCTATCAAGAAATATATACTTTATGGGGAGATCCTAAGAATGAGAAGAATCCTAGAGCTTTCCGGATGAAGGTATCTCATTTGTAATTTTAAAGAATGTTTTGTATAGAAAATCTCTTGCAGGTCTATCCCTAAGGTGTTTGCAGGAACCTAAAATTTATGAAGTCCTGAAAGATATTCTTGAAGGAGAATGTGGAAATCACACTGGGGACAGGGCACTCTTTTCTAGGATCCTGAGAACAGGACACTGTTGGCGCTCTTCAAAGAAGGATGTTATGTTATATTCCCAAAAGTGTGATGTCTGCCAAAGACATAGCAATATCCTCCATGAGCCCGCCGAGCCAATGCATCTTATAATCTCTCCTTTGCCATTTATGAAATGGGGAATAGATATTGTTGGTAAACTTCCTAAGGCACCGGGAGGAAACTTGTATTGTTAGCAAAGACATATTACTTCTCCAAGTGGATAGAAGCTGAAGCTTTGGTTCAATTCAGAGAAAAAGAAGTTATATTTTTCACCAAATGAAACATCCAAACCATGTTTGGAGTTCCAGCAGAAATCATATGATAATAGATCCCAGTTTATCGGGAAACGAACAATCAACTTTTGTGAGAGTTGGGGGATTAAGATGATTATTTCAACACTTGTACATCCTCAAGAAAATGGTCAAGCAGAGTCTAGCAATAAGATCATCATCAACAACCTCGGGCAAAGAAAGGAAAATGGGCAGCAGAGCTACCTTTTGTTTTGTGGGCTGATAGAACAATAACAAAAAATGCTACTAGCCAGACTCCTTTCTCTTTAGGGTTTGGAACTGAAGTAATAATACCAACAGAGATCGTGATTCCTACGGCAAGATCCTATCTACAATCTAAGAAAACTAATGACAAGATTTAGCTGAAGATCTTGAAGTGGTAGATGAACTAAGGGACCATGCTAAAGTTAGGATCGCGGTGTATCAACAGAAGATAGCAAGGATTTACAACAAGAATTCGGGATCCACATATTTCAAGTTAGTGATATGGCTCTTAGAAAGGCATTCAGAATACTACAAATCCCGGTGATAGTAAATTCGCTCCAAAATGGGAAGGCCCATACCTTATTGATTCTGAAGCTGAAAAGGGAGCATATTGGATGGAAAAAATGGATGGTGAAATCTTGCCAAGATCATGGAATGCAATTCACTTGAAAGCTTACTTCATGTAAATCACAGATGACTTGAGAAAATAAGGAACCTAGACTCTTAGGATCCTTGGTATGTTTCTTACATAACTTTGATTTTGTTATTTAGATTTAGTTTCTTTCCTATCGTTTTTATATATGATTACTGATTTAAGCCTCGGATGGGTGTTAGACAAGCTAGGACCCACCCTCACAAAGGTGTCAAAGGTTTTGCATAGGCGTATCTGTGAACGGGGATCGAGCTCCCGAAATGAGCAATCGACCTGATCTCGCTCAACTAGCAGAGGCGGAATTTGTTGCTAGAGAGGTAGACAAGACGAACAAGATAGTACTTACTGTTTAACTGCTTCTGTTGTATTAATGACGTTGAAACACAGACGCGAGTAAACAAACTGTCAGAGCTTCACCGTACCAATTGACAAATCACTATCTAGCTCTAACACAACACTTCCCTATTTATAGGTCGACATGACTCGTACCGAAATGCGTGCTAAACAGTGACCTGACTATATTTCGTACGAGCTTGTGCTTCATACGAGTGAGACACTCGTACGAATCACTTGGATACTCCGTACGAAGCACACTATCGAAACATATAAAATTTACTTTTTAACAAATAAACATTGACGTTTAAGCTCTATATACATTACAGACATATCCTAGATGTAGGCAATAGATATTATGCACCAACAAACTCCCCCTTGGATGTCGTTGCAGTCTGGATAGTCTTCAAAAAACATTCTTCAAAAGATTTGACTTTAACGACCAAAAAATCTCTTCACTAGCTTACGACGCTCCTCAAAAGTAATTGGTGTTTGATCTGTCGGAGTAGGTCGGTTCACAAACTGAAAGCTCCTTAGAGAGGCTAGTCTTGTCACACCCCCATGTTATCCGTTTCACATCAAAGCCGGGGCGTGAACCGAATGGCATCTTCATCGCACAGCGGAAGCAGACATGATGGCTAAGGTTTCTAGTAAATGAACGCCCGCTAACTACTCGAATCCCCATGGGTTCCACTATTCCAACGGTGCCATACTTGTAATCATAACCTGAGAAAGAACATGCGAAAAATCAACATAAAGTTGGTGAGTTCATAGTTTGTTTGTTTTTGTTTCAAATGAATCATAAAACATTTGAAAGTCTTGCATTTGAAAAACCGGTTTGTGGGATCATAGTATCCCAAAGCATTTGAAATATCATGTCTGTATAACAGTATCGAAAAGTTTCCATGTTGTTTGCAAATCCATGTATATAACTGTTTTGTTTATAAACCGGTGATAAAATGTTTTCTATCGTATTTGTAAATAAACCGGTATGGAAATGTTTTCTGTTATTTTTGTAAACCGGTGTTGAAATCGTAGTATGTAGTTTTCCTATGGAATCTAAGGATCTGTCAGTGTGTAGCTAATACACCGACCTATGTGCCATAAGTAAATAACCAAACCGAGACTACTTTGACATCATTGGGATCACAAAAGCACTCTGAAGGGTATACCAACAAGGAGTGGAGCGGGTCTCAAACTCAATAGATCTACTTCTTTTGCACCTTGGTCACTAAGTGATTAATGGTTACTATTGTTATCATCATACTTACGCACAGTGATCTTGTTATAATCTAATCCCATAGCTATATACCAATTGTTATAATTCTGTTATTCGTGTTATTGGGCCTAGCCCATGTTTTCTTGTTATTGGGCCTAGCCCATGTGTTCTTGTCATTGGGCCTAGCCCATGTTTTAAATAAAATTGGGGCCTCGCCCCCTAGTTGTGACTATGACAATCCCGTTACTCGTCATAAAACTCATGCATGTTTCGAAAAGCTTTAGCTGTGAAAACCGGTAAGTTTAGCATAAACCTTTCATAAACCATTTGAGTTTGTAACATGGTTTAGAAATATATGATTTTCGTTCATCGAAACATTGTATGCTTTTGCAAAACTTGCATGTCTTTCCACCCCCGAAAACATTTATAGAAATGTAAAACGGTAAAAAGTGGGGGTTATGAACTCACCTGGATAATCCAGTGCAAAGCTAGCTTAATTGTTATTTCCATAGTGTCGTCTCCACAACTTGACTTGCTAGCATGCAATCTAGTGTAATCCTAAAATGGAATAACTTGTAAGTTTCTAAGAATGACGTAGCTATACTACGTGATACCGAGCTCTACCGAATCATTACTCATACGATTCTATGAATGTGTTATTGACTTAACTCGGTTAACCAACCTATGGTTTTCTTAGAATTGTCTTAGTTTTCGAGCGACTTGAAATATATGTTTACATCTAAACATAACTATATTTCATGAAATCATAACTACTTCGTAGTTTTCGTAAGACATGATGTATATATATACTTGTCTATATATCCGTATAAATAATACATTTCGTATTCGCACAAGAGTCTGGCGTATCGTGTCGCACTTCGTTAGACGTTTGAATCGAATATAAACAATATACTATTGTTATAATATCATTCGAAAGTATTCGTACGTTCGCGTCGTCGATATTAGAAATAAATATAACTATATTTATTTATAAAAATATTCAACGCCACGACATTCGAATATATATAATATTCTTGTAATACGATTTCCGAATTCGTTTGTTTGAACTAATCCGCACCTTGTATTCGTCTTGTAAAAGCGTGCGGAATATTGGCGTTTCGAAATAGATATAAACAATATACTTATTTTATGACATCGTTTGAATAATTTATCGAGGTTTGAAATCAAATTCCCAAATTCGGCTTTAAATTAAACATAGATGAATATCATTTATCTTGTAGTCATTTGCCGTACGTTTGTTATCTTGAAATCGCGTTCGTGGAAAGGTTGTCGGCTCGAGTTTTGAACGTTTAAATTAGCGTCGTCAAATAAATATATCTATATTTATTTTTTTTATAGTTACCGCTTGAATCAGACGCTTTGTCTTTGAAATACTACGCCTTTCGTATTGCGTGTTTTTACAAAAATCGGGCAGAGTTTCCTCTGTTTTCGGATGATCCCGACAATATTATTTGTCGATTTATTTATCAAAACACAACCTGCAACGTACGCAAACAAACAATATCTATATATAATTTTTCGTCGGGTTTCGAATATAATTTTCGCCGATTTAATTTTCGATCTATTTCATTTAACTAACGTCGGTTTGCTTTAAACAATAGTTTTACGCGAATAACGTAGTCGGTTCGATTTATTATTTTTTTATACTTTTTGGCTATACGTATTCGTTAATGGGTCGGGTCGAGCTCAAATTCGCGATAATTAAATATTAATAATTATAAACTAATATAATTAACTTTCGCATCGTAATTAATTTTTACCGAGTCGTGGGTTGACCCGTTGACCGGGTTTGACCAGGTTTGACTTATGTTGACTGGGTTTGACCAGTTGACTTTCGTTGACAGACCGATCCGAACTGAACCGAGACTGAACCTGAAACAAACACGTGTCAAAACTGAATTGAAGGTGAACCAAATAAAGAACAAATACTTGAATCGAACCAAATCTGAGTAGGAGATGAACTGAGCCAAAATCCAAAACCAAAACATCACTGTCGCCGTCTGCTGTCACTGGCGAGCCAGAGAGCCGAAGCCGCCGCGGTCGGCTGTCGCCGCCGGCGGTTGCCACCGTTCGAATCGACGCCAATAACATCCAACCCAACCCAACCGCCCAACCCATGAACCACCACAACTACCGTCGGTACCAGAACCGCCGCCATTGCCGGTTACGCGACGGAGAACCACCGCCGCTGGAACCCCACGCCGCTGCCGTCAGCGCAGCGGCGCCACCGTCGATCATCTCTCTCTCTTTCTGTACGTATATATATGCGGTGTGTGGGTGTGTATAAGAGACGAGGGAAGTAGGTGGGTGTGTATGTATGGTCGGAGAAGGTAACCGGAGACCAAGGGGAGGTGTGTGGGTGTGACGGCCGAAAGAGACAACCGGAGTCGCCGAAATCATCGCCGGATTCCGGTGATCGGATTTGAGGGAGAGGAGGAGTAGGGGATTCTTGCAAAGGGGCTAGGGTTCTAAGTTTCAAAATGAAGAAGACTTAGGGTTAACCTAGTTTATATAGCTAGGGTTTTAATTAATGGGTTGGGCCTAAAGCCCGTTAACATGTTTCAAGCCCAATACGTCTTCTGTAGCCCGTTCTCGAAACCCGAACATCATAAAATGTTTTTTGGAGCCTACACGTGTGAAATTCAAGTCGCGAGTTGGTTACGACGCGTAAATCTGTCGGTTGCGTTACAATTGCGTATCTCGTTACGGTTACCGTTTATACTCCGTTTTTCGATATGCGTTTTGTTATTTATCAAAATTTATTTGTCTAGATCGAAAACGTTTTAAATTATATCGGGGGTCGGGTTTTGACGCGTAATCCGTTCGTCGCGTTAAAAATCGCGTAATTGCCCTGTTTGCCGTTTCTTGTCCGTTCTTCAATCCGTTTTCGACCACGAATAATAAAATTCAATTATGAAGCTAAATATATCGTAATATATTAATATCGAGGTGTAGCTCAAGTCCGTTGCTTCCGTTTCGTTGTCGGTGCGTTCTGATTGTCCGCGCAACTTCCGCGTTGTGCTTTGCGACGTTCAACGATCCAAATTTATCGCATAATTATGAATGTATGACAAATACAAGTACAAAATTCGTATTTTTAGGCGTTGTCAGTATTTGTTTGGCATCAGTTCGCTTATCGTTCGATTTCGCGTTAAAGTTATCAATTGTCGCCATATCGCGTAACGTGAAGCAAGTAGATGTTCCTAAGCTTTCCAAAGGCCTGATCGAGTTAATTTACGTCTAATTACCCTAATTATAACGGTATTACTGTCCGTTATGCGCTTAATTAAGATCAGAAACTGCCGGTTGTCACAATTCTCGCACGCTCTGCAATTCGAGCTTCATTTTCTTCCTTATTCCTTGTCTCTTTCTTTTCAAGCTTCCTCCAAGTCGTCTTCCAATCAGAACCAGAATGTATATCATTTGCAAAACTAACATTGACGATCTTCTGAAATTGAAGTGCTTGTTCTTTACCTTCTCTAAAACTAATCTTACTGTAGAATAAACATTCTATATCCTTCTTTGAGCAATTGACTAGCCACATCGGGTCTAGTACTCGAATGCCACGACATAACCCATATATACGTTTTTGGGCTATAACGGCTTCGGTTAGCTCCTCTGTAATCTTCCACGAGTCTTCGTCTAGGTGCACACATATAACAACCTCTCCTGTATTCGAATCATAATTCCACCATTTGAAGATCGTATAAAAATCATGCTCCATCCGTAACATAGGCATATTTTTCATTACTTTTGGCCTTTTTACGACGAGCGTTACATCTTTTTCTTTTGTCACTGGATCTATCTTTGTGATGTGTCTAGGAAAGTGAGGTTTCCAGTTAATAAATCCATGTAAAGACTCTAGCTTGTCAACTTCCAAAGCCTCTGGTCGTGAAATTTCATTTTGAGATTGACCATCTTTGTTTGCACCAATTCTTTAACATCCCAGTAAGGCAAGGACTTGATTTCACTGAGATATCGGAAGTACTGAATACCAAACCTCCTTTTGATCGCGTAGACATTCAACTCTTCGATCCAACCCCAGCTTATGATATCCCCTAGTGATATATCAGCATCTCTAGTAAAGAATACTAGGGGTCTTTTGAATTTACGCTCAGATGGATTAACACGAAACCATTTCTTCCTTTGTTCAGCAATTTCAGCCTTTGACATTTGCTGAGGAATAGTTCCTTCTCTAGCAGCTTCAGAAACTTTTCTTTGTAACATATCTGAACTTTCCGCTGTAAATAAATCTGCAAAAGTTGGGGAATCATCTGTACCCTGATCGAAAATATTAATATCGTCATCAGAATCATCTTCCACGACAACTTGATTATATACATTTGCATCTTCTACATCTTCAAAGACATGCATTTGGCTCAAAAGTATCAATCTCGTTTAATTTGTCTTCGAAGTCGAACTCAACTTCTCTTCACTTATTCCAAGCATTTCTGTTATCTCTTCCTTTGAATAACTATGTACAAACTCTCCCTCCTCCACTTCATGCTCAAGATATAAAACTATAGGCTTTGGCACAATAGGAACAGAAGATATAACATTTTCTGTGAAGATTCCTGTCTGCTGAGCATCAACAGACTCGTCAGCTTTATCCATTTTCCCTCATCTGTATTCTGGTTAGCAGAATCATTCAGATACACAGAAACATCTACTTCTTCATTAACATTTGAATTAGTTACACGAATTCCAGAACCACCAACACTATCATCATTATCATCATCATCTGAACTACTAGAATCGATAATGTCAACATCACCATCCTCTAACTCTGTGTCTTTCTCAATTTCTTCAGTCGTTTCTTCAATTTCTTTCGCAATCTTTTTCTTTAACAACCAATCGCGATGCTTCTGAGATATATCAAGCGAATCAATGTCGACATCCGTTGGTCGTCCTATCAGAATAAACTTCTTTGGCTCTTCATAGACAACAATATCCCAACAAGTTACTGGCACAGATTCAGCTTCTGGCGCAGTTTCAACAATCATAGGATCCTCCACAACCTTCGCTTTGCCTTTCCCTTGAGCGTCAGATTTTTGCTTTGCTAGACGTTCCTTTTCGGCAACACGCTCTCGGGCTTCTGATCTTTCAATTTCATCAATTTCTGCCGCAATATTCACTCCCAATCTTTTCACCATAATCTTCTTGAACAAACTCATTTTCCTATCATTCATCAATCTTTCTTCTTCATACTCAGACATTCGTAATCGCAACCGTTCATTTTCTGACACAATACTGGCTAGCATAGCCTCCAACTGTTGCTTATCAACGATCAAACCTCCAATACGTTCAAAAATTTCGAGCTTCTCAGCAGTTAATACATTGATCTGCTCTTATAATTCAGCAATCCTCACAGTGTTCAGCATAACTTGCTTCTGCAATTCATCAACCCTTGGATCATCAAATCTAAACTCATCACCTCCGGGTAAATCATCTAAACCAATATCATCGAAAAATGATTGTGTGACATCCCGGGTTTTTCGGACAACTTAAACATAATACTTGTCGAACGAATTATATGCTATGTATTAAACGTGTATGAGTTAATGAATACGTGATGTGTGATTACGTGAATTGTTTTAGTTACGAAATATATGTATATATAATAAATATGTGCACGAACCGAACCGCGACACGAACCAACTTTGATTCCTTGTGACTCTAGGAATCAACCAAGTTTAGAACTCAAACCATTCTCGGCCGTGTGCAACCCAAACCGCAAACCCAAACCGAGATCAAACCTAAACCTTAAACTAAAACTATTGGCCGCAAGATCAAACCCAAACCAAACCAACCCAAGTCCCTCGGCCACGAATTCCGTAACCCTATTTCTCCTTGCGCTATATATACACACACCCATGCATGCTCTTTCACAACTCCAAAACCCTAACAAGCAAAACAGCCGTCGGCTGCCTTCTCTTACTCCATTGATCGCGAACAGCCGATCGTTCATTCCATTCAACCGTAAACAGCCCTTGTTCACCTCCATTCAGTCGCGAGACCAGCCCTTGTTCACCTCTATTCGATCAACAAAACAGCCTACTCCATCATCATCCTCTCGGTTGCAAGCAATCTTTGATCACCGATCCCTTATAGTACTCACGGTTCGTTTACCTTATCATTAAAAGATTTGAATTTATCATATGTTACAAGATCATATTCGGATACATGTGTTTTGATTTTGTTGTTCTCGGATTTGCATGATTGAATGAGATGAATGATTGTTTGCGGATTTGTTAATACTAGGTTTCAAGTAATGTTGTTTGAAAGCTGAATATTATAGGCTGTGTTTTGTTTATAAAAACTAGAGGTATGAACTAGGGTTTGCATGGATATGTTATTAGTATTGATTATGACTAGGAAACCGGTTAAAGATCGCCTAGGTTAATCATACGGACGGGTTATGCGAATTCATGATAATGTTATGCTGAAAACAGTTTGCTGAGTAATAGTTACAGCCGACTTCATCTGGCTGTAACTCGGTCGTTAGTTGTCGAAAAACGGATTTTCTGATGTCTAGAACGTAGAGATTTGAATAATGAATCTAAGGGCGCTGGATTCATAATTTTCGGAAGTCGTTTGATATTTCTAAAGGGCCAAATAAGTTCAGTAACTAAAGCTGTGAAAATCCTGAAATTCTGTTGGTTGTTTATCGAGTTGGATTTTAAAATCAGTAGGGAGTCGAGTCATGAATTTTGTACAGAAACTAGGTATGGAAATTTCCGGGCAACTCCAACTGGAATTTTGTTAATTGGACGATCAGTGATTTTTAAATAAATTATTTCGTGGACTGCAGTCAGAAGACGACAAATCTGACTGCAGCCTAGTATATTAATATTTATGGTTAATTGGTAAAGATTTAGGACTTGGAAAATTTATATAAATTTCTATAGTATAAATGTCACCTACTGTAAAAATATTGGAATTTTTGGAATGTTGGAACTACTTTATAAAAATCCTAGAAAACAGCTGAATTATGAGTGTTAAGCTGAAATTTGATAACTTGTGATTGTGTGCACCAAGGTATTGCATGGATTGGATTATGTCATGATAAATTGTTTGATTACTATGATCACATGAGGATACTTGCATGCATGTTTGAGTGTTAGATATGTTGTTTGTGTGTATCACTTTGTGCGTAAATTAAGTGTAGAATTTGTATTGGTGTGATCACACACTGACTTGAAATCAATTGGTTTGTTAGGACGCAATTAGCGGTCCCATCCTTTACAACTTCTTTGCTACACTAACCGAGCAACAAAAGGTGAGTTCACGGCCCCTAACTTTATCCGGTTTTTAAACAACAGGGGGAGAAACATGTATACACTCTTCAAACTCAATCTCTTTACGTTATACGAATTTAACGTCACATAACTATTCGGTAACTAAGTTAATGTTAATGTAATGTTGTGGTCACTAAGCAGCTATATCACTTAAGTCCTCGTCAATCTCTCGGATCGTTAGTATTGGGTTTAATAGCGGGGGAATTATAAGTAGTACTACTGGGCCCGACAAGCCCCATCCGAGCTAGTCGCGCTAGCCGACCGGGTATGGTCAACGAGTGAATAATTTGGCCTAACTTCGCCATGGTCAGTGATAGGCCTGGCAACACGGAGGCACAACAGTCAGCTTCGATCGCGAACTCTTACGTGACATGACTTTAGGCTAGCTACCTATATATGTTAACATTGAACTTAATTACGAAACAACTATATTATCCCGGGTTGGGGATAATGGAAACAACTTATTATTCCGGGTTTGGAATAATGGAAACAACAACTATATTATCCCGGGTTGGGGATAATGGAAACAACTTATTATTCCGGGTTTGGAATAATGGAAACAACAACTATATTATCCCGGGTTGAGGATAATGGAAGCAACAACTTATTATTCCGGGTTGGAATAATGGAACCAATACGTTATCCCGGGTTAGGGATAACGGAGAAAACAAACTATAACCGAACAAATGAATTTATGAAAACCTGTGAACTCACTCATCTTTAATGTTGACACTTGTTTCTTTACATGTTTCTCAGGACGCTAGGAGCTCTAGGTGCACGCACATGCATTGAACAAGACATCTTTTATCGAGTCTTATTTATAAATATTGTTTTGGGGTTTTTCATTTGTTTTGGCGTTTGTGTTGGCGCCCGCTTCACTACTTATTTATGCTTCCGCTCAACTTTAAAAACTGATGCTTCCGCTAAATATTGGTAACTAATCAAGACAATATAAAATCTACGACAAATGATTTTTGAAAACGTATTATCAAATCATATAGAGTCGTTCGACGTACTAGTGTTTCAGATTCTGGTTTGTTCACACGCCTCGCGGTAAAACTCCGCAAGTGGAAGTTGAGGGTGTGACAGATTGGTATCAGAGCCAGGTTCTATAGAGAACCAGGTTTGCATTAGAAGTAGACCTAAACTATAGCTGATTTCACGACACTAGACTTAGTTTGGCACCGAACTATTATATTGTTATGCGATGTACCACAACTGTGTTATGTAGATTATGACTTAATAGTAAGAAATGAAAACAACTCGTAACTAACTACACGACCTAACAGGCAATGTCATCATCCTCATCGTCATCATCATCCGACAGACCTACGCCACCAAGAGCGCCAGGAAAGGCACCTATGGTGGAACCCTTACCATCTTATGGCGTGGAGACACGCTCAGCTGCGAGGAAAAGGCTCGCTCTGGGGGAGGAGTCGTCATCACGCCCAATCATTGCTGTGCCGGTTGAACCGGTTAACCCTGTAGAAGTAGGAATTGACATACTTAGAATCCTGGTACATAAACAACAAAAACAGTTAGAAAGAATGCAGGAAACCATCCTAGCACAAGGATGGATGATCCGACAACTTACAGGTAAGACCGACTCGCTCGAGGAAGAGCACCATACGAGTAAGATAGCTCGTAACACCATAGCCAGAGATCTGCGTGCTGAGCAGATAAGAGCCGACTGGCTTGAGGACAGAGTCCTGGAAAATAGTTGGAACATTCAGGAACTGCAAAATCAAGCACTTGCACCAGCACCGGCCCCTCCAGTGCCGGTGGAGGAGGATCCGGAAGAGGATCCTGAGGAGGATCCAGAGGAGGATCCGGAGGAGGACCCAGCTGTAGAAGCTGGAAATCCCGCGCAGGATGACGGCAACGACAGTGACTTGGGGGATGGAGACGTAGACGACTGACACGTCTCGCTTATTTTATTTATTTTCCTTCAGTCTATTTACTTTCCCACTTGTGTTTAAACTTGAGACTTCATAGTGAATTCGTATGTTTGATTTGCACTTTTGTAAGACGTTGAAAATTCAGTTAATCAAGTATTTCTTTTGACTATTTAACATATTGAGTTGACATAACTTAATAATTATTAAAGTACGAAGTAGGATAACTATATTGGATATATAGACTTATCGGGGTGTGTTTGTGTTGTGTTCGAAGATCTAAATGGCAACTGGAAGACGTGGAAACCTTAACTTGACGCCCGAAGAGCTAGCTGCCATGATTCAAGAGCACGTGAACGCAGCTTTAGCGGGTGTTCAGAACCAACCGGCAGGTAACCATTATTAAATTTTCGCGTGAAAATCTAATAGTGAGGCTAGTAAAATTCCTCGCTGACTACCTATTCTCTGTCAGCAGGAGGGGGCTTTAACCCCTACAAGATGTTCCTTGACGCGAAACCAAGCAAATTCTCGGGGGCGGAAGGACCCATTGGACTGGTCCGCTGGATCGAAAAATCTGAATCCGTTTTTGAAATGTGCAACTGTCTAGAGGCCAACAAGGTCAAGTACGCAGCCTCAACACTGGAAGATGGGGCACTGACATGGTGGAATGCACAGGTCCAAACGCGTGGACTTATTGCTGCCAATGCAATGGCCTGGGCCGAGTTCAAGGCCCTAATCAAAGAGGAGTACTGCCCACGGGACAGAGTGCAACAGTTAGAGCAAGCTTTATGGAACCACAAGATGGTGGGATCGGAAATTGAAGCTTACACCGCAAAACATCATGACTTGGTATTTCTGTGTCCCGAATTGGCCAACACTGTGGAGAAAAGACTCGAGTTCTACCTTGGGGGTCTGGTTCCGGAAATTCAGGGTATGGTAATGGCTAGTAACCCTGTAACTGAACATCAAGCAATCCGATTGGCTCACAAACTCACCGATAAGGCGGTGGAACAAAAGAAGCTGCCAGCACGTGGTCCAACTGAAGTTGCCCCGGATAACAAAAGAAAGTTTGAAGACTCATCTGCTCGACAGTCTTCATCATCCCAGCCGCAGCAGGGGAACCAGAAACGGTTCAATCATTACAACAGCCACCGGGGTCACCAAAATCAGCCTGCCAACAACAACAACAACCAGAACGCAAGCGGCTATGCTGGTCGAAAGCCGCAGTGCAACCGCTGTAATCTCCATCATAACGGCCCTTGTGCCGTAAATCGCTGCCAACGATGTGGCAAGATGGGACATGCGGCAAAGGATTGTCGTGGGGAAATCATGTCCTGACAGAATCATAATCAACCCCAGGGTCAGCAGCAGGGTATTAACCGGGGATGCTATCAGTGTGGTAGCACTGCCCACTTCAGAAGAGACTGCCCACAACTGCGTAACAACAACAATAATGGTGGAAACAACCACAACCACAATAACCACAACAACAATAATAACAACAACAACAATGGGAACGGTGGCACAGGAGGTGCCAAAGGTCGCGCATTTACATTGGGCCGCGGAGAGGCCAGAAACGACTCGAACGTGGTCACCGGTAAGTTTCCCCTTAATGAACATTTTGCTACTGTGCTTTTTGATACGGGTGCGGATAGGAGCTTTATATCTGAGTCTTTTAGGAGGAACCTAAATCTCACGCCTAAACCATTAGAGACCCCTTATGTTATAGAATTAGCCGATGGTAATTCTGTAGATGTGACCCATATAGTATCCGGCTGTCAACTCAAACTCGCGGGTCACACTTTTACCATTGATCTGATGACAACTACCCTGGGTAGTTTTGACGTGGTAGTCGGAATGGACTGGCTATCCGACGTCCGGGCTGAAGTTCTCTGCTTCGAAAAATCTATCCGTATTCCGCTCTCGAACGACGAAATCCTGACGGTACAAGGCGATAAGGCAAGCGCCGTCACCAACATCATCTCTTATATGCAAGCGCAGAAGTATCTTCGGAGGAAGAACTCCTTCGCTTTACTCGCACTGATTACCGAACAGCCTAAGGACGAGAAACGCATAGAAGACATCCCTGTCGTCCGTGATTTTTCCGGTGTACTCCCAGAAGAACTACCTGGTCTTCCACCCCATCGACAATTGGAGTTTGAAATTGAATTGGCGAACAATGCAACTCCTATCGCCAAGGCTCCATACCGCCTAGCTCCAGCCGAGCTGCAGGAGCTGTCTACCCAACTTCAGGAACTATTAGAAAAAGGATTTATCCGACCAAGCGTTTCGCCATAGGGAGCTCCAGTCCTGTTTGTCAAGAAGAAGGACGGGACTTTCCGCATGTGCATCGACTACAGGGAACTCAACAAGGTTACTGTCAAGAACCGATACCCGTTACCTCGCATCGACGATCTCTTCGACCAACTTCAAGGGTCAAGCTACTACTCCAAGATTGATTTACGGTCCGGTTACCACCAGCTACGCGTCAGGGAGGAGGATATCGCTAAGACGGCATTTCGCACTCGGTATGGCCATTACGAGGTTTTGGTCATGCCCTTCGGTCTCACCAACGAACCTGCGGTGTTCATGGACCTCATGAACCGCGTGTGTAAACCATACCTCGACAAATTTGTCATTGTGTTCATCGATGACATACTCATCTACCCCAAAAGAGAAGAAGAACATGCTGAACATCTACGATCACTGCTAGGATTACTTCAACAGGAAAAGCTATATGCCAAGCTTTCAAAGTGTGATTTCTGGATTCGGGAAGTTCAGTTTCTTGGGCATACCGTAAATGAAAAGGGTATCCACGTAGACCCTGCCAAGATTGAAGCCATCAAAAACTGGGAAGCACCCAGGACACCGACGGAGATCCGCCAATTTTTGGGATTGGCTGGTTACTACAGACGTTTCATCGAGGGATTTTCAAAGATCGCACAACCGCTTACTACCCTCACCCAGAAAGGTATCAAGTATACTTGGGGTGACAAGCAGGAAGCAGCATTTCAATTGCTGAAACAGAAACTTTGCAGTGCACCCATTCTGTCCTTGCCGGAAGGGACAGATGACTTTGTAGTATATTGTGATGCTTCCATTCAGGGATTGGGATGCGTACTCATGCAACGCGATAAGGTCATCGCGTATGCGTCGCAACAACTGAAGGTTCACGAGAAAAACTACACGATGCATGACCTGGAATTGGGAACAGTAGTGTTTGCACTTAAGATTTGGAGACACTACCTCTATGGAACGAAGTGCACAATCTTTACGGACCACAAGAGCCTCCAACACATCTTCGATCAGAAGGAGTTGAACATGCGACAGCGGCGCTGGGTCGAACTCTTGAACGATTATGAGTGTGCCATTCGATATCACCCGGGTAAAGCTAACGTGGTAGCTGATGCCCTCAGTAGGAAGGAACACTTGAAACCTCGCCGTGTACGAGCATTACAACTCACTATTCATTCGGGGCTACCCGAACAAATACGCGACGCCCAGTTAGAAGCAGTTAAGGAGGAAAACATCAAGGCCGAATCGGTGGGAAAAATGGAACGCGATTGGGAAGTAAAACCCAATGGAGCCCGGTATTTCATGAATCGCATATGGGTACCTCTCTACGGAAGCCTCAGAGAGCTAGTCATGGATGAAGCTCACAAATCCCGATACTCTGTCCATCCGGGTTCAGATAAGATGTATCAAGATCTTAAAGCTGCGTATTGGTGGCCCAACATGAAAGCCGATATAGCCACCTACGTGAGTAAATGTTTGACTTGTGCAAAAGTCAAGGTGGAGTATCAAAAGCCATCGGGGCTACTCCAACAACCTGAGATCCCAGTGTGGAAATGGGATCAGATCTCAATGGATTTCATCACTAAACTCCCGCAAACTTTGGGTGGTTGCGATACCATCTGGGTAATTGTGGATCGTTTAACTAAGTCCGCACACTTCCTAGCTATTAAAGAAACAGATAAGATGGAGAAGTTGACTCGCATCTACATTAAGGAAGTAGTTTCTCGGCACGGAGTGCCAACATCCATCATCTCAGACAGAGATGCTCGCTTCACGTCAAACTTCTGGCAGTCACTCCAGAAAGCGTTGGGAACACGCTTAGATATGAGCACAGCCTATCACCCTCAGACTGATGGTCAAAGTGAAAGGACCATACAGACCTTGGAAGACATGCTTAGAGCATGCGTCGTAGACTTCGGAAATAGTTGGGAAATTCACTTGCCTTTAGTGGAATTCTCATATAACAACAGTTATCATACGAGTATTTCGGCAGCACCATTTGAGGCATTATACGGTCGTAAATGTAGATCACCGGTCTGCTGGGCAGAAGTCGGTGACAGTCAACTCACAGGCCCTAAGTTAATACTTGAGGCTACCGAAAAGATTGTACAAATCAGAAACCGCATGGCGGCGGCACGAGATCGACAGAAAAGCTACACTGATCAAAGACGCAAACCGCTCGAATTTCAAGTAGGCGATCGCGTCCTACTAAAGGTGTCACCCTGGAAGGGTGTAATCCGCTTTGGAAAACAGGGCAAACTTAACCCACGGTACGTAGGCCCGTTTGTAATCTTGAAACGTATTGGACCCGTAGCTTATCAATTAGACCTTCCTGCCGAACTCAGTGGAGTTCACAACGTATTTCACGTGTCAAATCTGAAGAAGTGTCTATCAGATGAAACTCTAGTCATTCCATTAGATGAGATCCAAGTGGATGAACAACTGCACTTTGTGGAACAGCCTATCGAGATCATGGATCGTGAGATCAAGACTCGAAGGCACAGCAAAATTCCGATCGTTAAGGTTCGTTGGGACTCTAAGCGTGGACCGGAGTTCACGTGGGAAAGAGAGGACCAAATGAAAAGCAAATACCCACACCTCTTCGCAACTGAGCAGCAAACTAATGATACCAGTAACTAAATTTTCGGGACGAAAATTCTTTCAACATGGGGATGATGTGACAACCTGGAAATTTCTCATACTTTTGCGTACTATGGTTAACTAAGTCCTTGTGCATGGCACTTGGGAATCTTTGTGCACGGCACTTGGGAACTTCTTGTAACTTCGCGTACTATCATAAACGAACTAACTCTTTGAACGTAACTCTTTGAGCGTGACACTCTAAACATGTACGCTGCATTCTAAACCGCGTTTACTCAATTTTCGGGACGAAAATTCTTTCAACATGGGGATAATGTGACATCCCGGGTTTTTCGGACAACTTAAACGTAATACTTGTCGAACGAATTATATGCTATGTATTAAACGTGTATGAGTTAATGAATACGTGATGTGTGATTACGTGAATTGTTTTAGTTACGAAATATATGTATATATAATAAATATGTGCACGAACCGAACCGCGACACGAACCAACTTTGATTCCTTGTGACTCTAGGAATTAACCAAGTTTAGAACTCAAACCATTCTCGGCCGTGTGCAACCCAAACCGCAAACCCAAACCGAGATCAAACCTAAACCTTAAACTAAAACTATTGGCCGCAAGATCAAACCCAAACCAAACCAACCCAAGTCCCTCGGCCACGAATTCAAACCCAAAACCATAACCCTATTTCTCCTTGCGCTATATATACACACACCCATGCATGCTCTTTCACAACTCCAAAACCCTAACAAGCAAAACAGCCGTCGGCTGCCTTCTCTTGCTCCATTGATCGCGAACAGCCGATCGTTCATTCCATTCAACCGTAAACAGCCCTTGTTCACCTCCATTCAGTCGCGAGAGCAGCCCTTGTTCACCTCTATTCGATCAACAAAACAGCCTACTCCATCATCATCCTCTCGGTTGCAAGCAATCTTTGATCACCGATCCCTTATAGTACTCACGGTTCGTTTACCTTATCATTAAAAGATTTGAATTTATCATATGTTACAAGATCATATTCGGATACATGTGTTTTGATTTTGTTGTTCTCGGATTTGCATGATTGAATGAGATGAATGATTGTTTGCGGATTTGTTAATACTAGGTTTCAAGTAATGTTGTTTGAAAGCTGAATATTATAGGCTGTGTTTTGTTTATAAAAACTAGAGGTATGAACTAGGGTTTGCATGGATATGTTATTAGTATTGATTATGACTAGGAAACCGGTTAAAAATCGCCTAGGTTAATCATACGGACGGGTTATGCGAATTCATGATAATGATATGCTGAAAACAGTTTGCTGAGTAATAGTTACAGCCGACTTCATCTGGCTGTAACTCGGTCGTTAGTTGTCGAAAAACGGATTTTCTGATGTCTAGAACGTAGAGATTTGAATAACGAATCTAAGGGCGTTGGATTCATAATTTTCTGAAGTCTTTTGATATTTTTAAAGGGCCAAATAAGTTCAGTAACTAAAGCTGTGAAAATCCTGAAATTCTGTTGGTTGTTTATCGAGTTGGATTTTAAAATCAGTAGGGAGTCGAGTCATGAATTTTGTACAGCAACTAGGTATGGAAATTTCCGGGCAACTCCAACTGGAATTTTGTTAATTGGACGATCAGTGATTTTTAAATAAATTCTTCCGTGGACTGCAGTCAGAAGACGACAAATCTGACTGCAGCCTAGTATGTTAATATTTATGGTTAATTGGTAAAGATTTAGGACTTGGAAAATTTATATAAATTTCTATAGTATAAATGTCACCTACTGTAAAAATATTGGAATTTTTTGAATGTTGGAACTACTTTATAAAAATCCTAGAAAACAGATGAATTATGAGTGTTAAGCTGAAATTTGATAACTTGTGATTGTGTGCACCAAGGTATTGCATGGATTGGATTATGTTCATGATAAATTGTTTGATTACTATGATCACATGAGGATACTTGCATGCATGTTTGAGTGTTAGATATGTTGTTTGTGTGTATCACTTTGTGCGTAAATTAAGTGTAGAATTTGTATTGGTGTGATCACACACTGACTTGAAATCAATTGGTTGGTTAGGACGCAATTAGCGGTCCCATCCTTTACAACTTCTTTGCTACACTAACCGAGCAACAAAAGGTGAGTTCACGGCCCCTAACTTTATCCGGTTTTTAAACAACAGGGGGAGAAACATGTATACACTCTTCAAACTCAATCTCTTTACGTTATACGAATTTAACGTCACATAACTATTCGGTAACTAAGTTAATGTTAATGTAATGTTGTGGTCACTAAGCAGCTATATCACTTAAGTCCTCGTCAATCTCTCGGATCGTTAGTATTGGGTTTAATAGCGGGGGAATTATAAGTAGTACTACTGGGCCCGACAAGCCCCATCCGAGCTAGTCGCGCTAGCCGACCGGGTATGGTCAACGAGTGAATAATTTGGCCTAACTTCGCCATGGTCAGTGATAGGCCTGGCAACACGGAGGCACAACAGTCAGCTTCAATCGCGAACTCTTACGTGACATGACTTTAGGCTAGCTACCTATATATGTTAACATTGAACTTAATTACGAAACAACTATATTATCCCGGGTTGGGGATAATGGAAACAACTTATTATTCCGGGTTTGGAATAATGGAAACAACAACTATATTATCCCGGGTTGGGGATAATGGAAACAACTTATTATTCCGGGTTTGGAATAATGGAAACAACAACTATATTATCCCGGGTTGAGGATAATGGAAGCAACAACTTATTATTCCGGGTTGGAATAATGGAACCAATACGTTATCCCGGGTTAGGGATAACGGAGAAAACAAACTATAACCGAACAAACGAATTTATGAAAACCTGTGAACTCACTCATCTTTAATGTTGACACTTGTTTCTTTACATGTTTCTCAGGACGCCAGGAGCTCTAGGTGCACGCACATGCATTGAACAAGACATCTTTTATCGAGTCTTATTTATAAATATTGTTTTGGGGTTTTTCATTTGTTTTGGCGTTTGTGTTGGCGCCCGCTTCACTACTTATTTATGCTTCCGCTTAACTTTAAAAACTGATGCTTCCGCTAAATATTGGTAACTAATCAAGACAATATAAAATCTACGACAAATGATTTTTGAAAACGTATTATCAAATCATATAGAGTCGTTCGACGTACTAGTGTTTCAGATTCTGGTTTGTTCACACGCCTCGCGGTAAAACTCCGCAAGTGGAAATTGAGGGTGTGACAGATTGTGATTCATATGGCTGCTGAGTTGAATGAGGTTGTTGTGGATGAGAAGACTGTTGTGGTTGTTGCGGTTGTTGCTGTGATGGTTGTTGTTGAGGAACTTGTTCTTGTTGAGGAGATGGTTCTTGCTAAGGAACTGGTTGTGGTAGAGATGGCATTTGACGAGAAGATTCATCCACACTTTCTTCAATGGTAGGCTCAGTAACAGTCTCTTTTGGCATAACATTTGGCGAAATTCTAGCAGCAAGACGTTTCATTCTTCTCTGTTTCTTCTTGACTGGTGTATGAAAAACAGCTTCAGACTCAGATTCGGATGGAACGTATGTAGTATCATCCTCACCTGTAGCTTTGCGTTTCTGTTCTTCAGCTTTACGCTTAAGTTCAGCTTGGCATTTCTTTTCTATCTTTTCAGCCCTTTTCTTTTCACCAGCACGCCTATCTTCAGAATCGGTACTAGAATATAACACTTCTTCAGCTACTTTTGTTGGCCGAAACGCCTGATGTTCAATCTCTGCAGCTATGTCGTCAATATTTTCTTCAACATCTGGTTCATCTCGAAGACCAGAACTTTCTACTGCAGGAGTAGCTTTCTTCTTTTGAACTTTCGGAGCGGCTTTAGACATTGTTGCAGCTTTAGGCTTAACACCTTTTCCACCATATTCTATATACCACGGACTTCTTTTTGCTACAAACATAGATAAGGTTTCAAGTTCTTCAGCTTCATCACCACTATCATCCTTTCTCCAATGACCTGGTGCTGGTGAAATATAATCTTTATCAATAACCGCACCGAACATATGTTTAGCAATATGAGCCGTCTTAAGGTGCAAATTCATCTTTCTCAGTATAGATACGTCCATATGTTCCAGCTTCAACATATCATCTTCACTTTTCTTTATATCCGGATGAAGATAATCGAGCATCCTTTGTACAAATCTTGGATACTGCAAGAATTTCTCCTTCTGAATGTTCTTGAACCATTTGCGTGAAAATAACTTTTGAAAAGTTATATGGTAGATTCAGTATTAACGCCGTAATCATGCACATTTGGTAATCCACAATACTATCATATCCTCCTTTACGATACTCAAACCATGAGCTATCACATGAGCCAAATATCTAAATGGGGCACTCAAGTTTGCTTTCTTGAAAGGTGCGGCGTTAACGAATTCAATATAACCCATCCTGTAAAAACAACCCTTCACCATATACTCCGAAAAGCCTGTAGGATCATTCTCATTGTCTTTAAACTCCAGTACTGTCCGAATCAAATCTTCAGTAATTTTGACTTGAACATCCTCATCGTTTATCCTTACTGCAGAAATCATAGCATTATCTTCAATACTATATATACAGCTGCATTCCAAAAGAATTCCACGTGAGTTTGATATACAGTGTGTCTATCTGTCAATGCTTTGGTAACCCGAATCCATGTCAGAAAATCAAGAATTTCCCTAAATGCAGTGATTTCAGGAATTGATCCATTCGTTAGACAGCAAATATTGTGAAATGGTGAGAATGCAGATTTCTTGGCCTGTTCACAACCATAACAAACAAGTGTTAGAAAAATATTAAACTTTTCAAAATAACACTTTTTCATTCGTACGAAATATAAATTTGTACGAAGTAAATACTTAGCAAAATTCTGAACTTCATCTTTTTATGTTTACTTCGCACGAAATATCATTTCATATGAAGCAAACACTTAATCCAATTTTAACATTCAACATTTCAAGCTTACTTCGTACGAAATAAGTTCCTTGTACACAATCAAAACAACAAGACAAAGTAAAATTTATTCCATACGAACCATTTCTCCACACAAAACATCAAAACAATGAAATTAATATTCTATACGATCCATCTCTTCGTACAAAACAAATCGTCGTCCCAAAATGACCAAGTGTAATCAGAACTTAAAACTTGTCAATTTTAACAAATTATTAGATGATTTTCGGGTTATTAGTGCCGATGTTAACATTTTTGAAGTCAATTTTAAGATTTATCGGTCCAATCTCCCTAGATCTAAGTTCTAAGTCCGATTTGCTCAGATCTGACATTATAACAACATGATTTCTGCAAAATTACCTTCCCCATTGTAAAAGGTGTGCCAATCAACCTTCCCAATGTGATTTGAATCAAAAATAAGCCAAGAACAAAAGTTTCAGCAGATATTTCATACAAACTTCTCTAACTCGTTCAACAGTTCTTCAGAAACAAATAACCTTTTTTCGTACGAAGTTCAGAAGTTTATATAGTGGTGGCTTGCTTCGTACGAAATAGTTGGTTCGTACGAGATATTGATCATTTTATTTCATAGGAAATAAAGAATTTCGTACGAATCATCGCTGAAATTTTGAACTTTTGATTTTTATTTTTGAATTTTTCATTTTGTCCATTTTTATTTGTTTTAAAACCCACTTGATTAACCAAGTCCAAGTTAATAACCCTAGTTATCCAATTTGCCTACCAAGTCCAAGTTAATGACCTTGGTTGACCATGTTTGACCAAACAGATTTATTTTAACATGTAAAGTTTCAAATTAATGAACTTTATTGACATTCAAGTAAACTTTTCAAAAAAGATTAGCTCCCAACCCATGGTATCAGTTTTCCCTCAACAAGATGTTGCTATGAATTCAACCGTTAGTGTCTTTATCATCGGTAAACTAAAAATAAGACTATCAAGCTAAGGAAACTGAAAATCTTTATGAGTTTTTGTGATATTTTTTTTTGAAAGCAATAACCTATTTTGTGAATTTTGCAAACCGACGAAAAATCCTTTGAAAGATTTGGCTCCAAATTTACCAACCGGGTCCAGAACGGTACACGGTGATCCAAAAGGTCCCAAAAATGCTAAGTTGGGCTTTCGTTGATTTAGTAACTCGAAACATGTCTTTTTGTGAGGCTTAACTGTCAACACACGATTTAGGGTATAGCATGCTGATGCTACTGCTTCACTCCAAAAACTGATCGGTAATTTCGAGTCAGCTAACATTGTTCTTACAGTCTCTATCAGTGTGCGATTCTTTCATTCAGCTACTCCATTTTGTGGTGGAGTATAGGGGGCGCTGAATTCATGAAGAATCCCCTTTGTATTGCAGAACTCTTGCATCTACTTGTTCTTGAATTCCGTTCCATTATCACTGCGAATTCTCTTAATGGGCAAATGAAATAAATTTTTGAGTTTTCTGAAAAGGATCATAAGAGTTTCGAATGTTTCATCCTTACTCTCCAGAAAGAACACCCATGAGAATCGTGAATAATCATCTGTAACGACATGGCAGTATAGATCTCCCGAAATACTTTTGACATTGACTGGCCCAGAGAGATCCATGTGTAGCCTTTCTGGTGGTAGCTTTATTGAATTCAACAACTTTCTCGGGTGTGATTTCTTATGCTGCTTCCCCTTTTTGCAGCTAAGACAATCATCAGATAGATGAAAACTTTTCAGATTAACACCCTCCACTAGGTCGTTATGCACAAGAAAATTCATCTTGCGAAGATGAATGTGCCCCATTTTTCGATGCCATAAAATTGACTCTTTCTCGGTAGCTTTGGAAACAAAGCATTAAACTTTTTTTGACGTGGTAGAAGCGATGCTCATGTCAAGAACATATAAATCATTTTCTCTTGGAGCTCACATCAAAACCCATTCCTCCGGAATCCTGAAACCGGGTTTTAAGATTAGACATTCTTTATCATTGAAATGTGTCGTGAACTTCTTATCACAAATTTGCGAGATACTAAGCAGATTGTTCTCAAGTTCACCAATATAGTTAACTTTATCAAACGATACAACTCCATTCGAGAGAATCCCTTCTCCGGCAATTCTGCATCCCTGTGTTCCAGCAAAACCTAAATACCCTCCACGAATAGCTTTAACGTCGTTGAGCAACGCAAGCATTCCTGTCATGTGGCGAGATGCTCCACTATCCATTATCCATTTTGACAATATCGACCGTTGGAGCCCCTGCACACATGATTAACAAACCTTATTTAAACAAAGAAACCCAAGCCTGTTTGGTCTTGGGTGGGTTTGGAATGTCAAATTTTGGACCCACTTTGTTTTTATCAATCTTTTGAATCTCAGTTTTGTTTGGAACAGAAGGTTTTTGTTCAACCTTGGATGATTTGATTTTAACAAGTTTAGCAACCCATTTCTGCGTTTGTGGTTTAGCCTTTTTAACATAAATTTTGAATCCACTTGTTGAATTTTGTTTGATGTTTCACCAATTTCAAATTTAGATTGAGTTTGAATAGTTGATTTAACATTTTGATGAGATTCATTATTTCTTTTAAGAATTTGTTTCGGCATGAACAGGGGTGCTTTTTGTTTTTCATCGTTGGTGAACTTTTTCGGATAAGAAACTGGTTTTGAACTTACTTGTGAGCAATATCGTGCGATATGCCCAACTTGCTTGCATTTAAAGCATGTCCTGCTGTCCTTATGAACAGAGATATCCAAAACTTGTTTCTGTTTCTCTTTTTCTTTAAGAAAATCATCATTTGATTGTGTTCTGATGACCTCGTTTTCTTTCTCAGTTGTTGTCCCAAAAACAAAATTGATTTTCTTTGTAAAGTTTAATTTTTGGGACCTGTTGTTTTTATGTTGCTTCTGGAAACCTAACCCTGCTCGTCTGTTTTCCAGATAAAATCTTTATTTTTACTATAGTAGGGTCGGTCGTCAGTTTTTGATTTAGAATAGAAAGATGCATCATGTTTATCTAAATCATCATGACTTACCTCCATATGCTTGAACATCCACACAATCCATTTTCACATTCTGGATTGGAAAGTCCTCATCCGAAAATAGTTTATCAGATCCTTTCATTTTGTAAACTATGACATTGGGATCAACATTTAAACTATTTTCTGATATATCATCAGACTTTGACTTCTCATATTGTTCAGACTTAGACACTTCAGATTCATTTTTAACACTTCTTCAACCACATTATTTACCACTTCAGAGTCACATTCACCATCATTCTTAGTGTAAGTTACATCGATATCCGAAGGCAGCTGTTCAGTTTTCAATTTAAGATTTAGCTCCTTTTCCACCCCAGATGGATTTTTGCATGCATAACTGGTCCACATGGGTGGTGGAACTCGATCATAACTAGCACTTTTTGTTTCACCATTTTTAGATTCTTCAGTATTTTTTATTTTCGGTGAAATGTGATCTATGACGTATGAGCTTGTTGAGTAACTGATTAATAATTTATTAACCTGTTCAGTTTCAATTCTCATTTTCTCAAGCTCACTTTTGAGCTCAGCAATAGTGTTTAGATGAATATTAATAGCCATTTGTTTATCCATCACTGTTGCTTTAAGCATCATAAGTGTTGCGTCATTTTCTCTGAGTGCTTTATTATATTGTTTAACAGACGCATTCAGTTTGTTATAACCTTTCTTTGTGGATTTGTAATCGCTTGACAAATTGTCTGTTAAACTTTGCAATTCAGCAAATCTTTTGCCTTTTATAAGACAGTCACCACACGGCTATGCACACTTTAAACAAGGTTTTTCAACCACAATCTCAGATGTTGACTCGTTTACCTCATTGTCGTTGGCCATCCAAGCTTTAGTAATGTCTTCTTTCAACATTTCCATTTTCTCATCAGCTTTGACTTCTTCAACCAGTTTCTTTTGCTCTTCACATGTTGAATGTTGACTTGGTGTGAAATAACCTGCACAAGTTTTTAAAATATCGTTAGGAAAAAGGTGTTTGAATGTACCATTCAACAGTTCCTCTTCTTCTAATGAAGTGTGATAATAATAATCATCATTATCAGGTCCTTCATCAAAAGATGCCCCCGATTCTTCTTCCGGTTCCTCGATAATTTCAGCAACCAAAGCCAAACTTTCTCCTTTTGAAATAAACTTGTTCCAATTAAATCCTTCGTCTTCTTGTGTAACAACCAATGCCTTATCTTTAGTTTCTGGCTACTTATCTTCAATCGGCACGATTCTTGTTCTTGGTTGAGTCGGTGGTAGATCGCTCTCTTGTAATAATCATCGGCGAAAGGATTATGATTTCCTTGAATCTCTCGGTTTGGACATTCTCTTTTGAAGTGACCTTTCTCCCGACACTTGAAACAAGTAACTTTTGATTTATCAAATCCAAGTTTCCCATCCAAACCTCCTAAATTTACCAGTAATCTCCATGCACGTCGAACAATCGAAGCCATACACCATTTTATATCTATCAACTCCATTTCAACTGGATCTATTTGATCATAATCTTCAGGTGTCATTTCAGAATTTCCGATCTTCCCAGTAACGAGACTATCATACGACTCAAGAACTAAAGCTAGTAGAGACATGTGTTGCTTTGCTATCTTTTCATCAAAATTTTGCATATTCTGAAAATCGACGGCAATGTTGCATTGCAAAACTCTTTGATTCGGATTAGATGATGAAGTAGTCTGGTTGTTCTGGGGTTGATTTGATCCGTAAGATGATTGTTGGCTTGAAGGTGTATTTGGATCAATTGATGGAATGATTGGAAACCACTTGTCGGAGTTGGTGGTGTGCTTGGTGAATTATATGCACTGAAAGCGGTCTAAATCTTTGGTGCTTGGATTTGAGCAGCAGAACTGTTCTTGAAATAAAGATTAACATCTTGTTGAACTTGAACAGTCTTGTTTTTTTCCATCTTTTGCATCTCTAGTTCATGACCCTCCAGCCTTTCAATGATATGAGGTAGCGAGAAATTGCTATACTCGATTCCATTTTTAGTATGGTTAAGTAAGTTGACCATTCACCTTGCGGTAGGGAATCAGCTAGTTTGTCAACAAGCTCTTCATTTGTCTGTGCAATTCCCATCCTCTTCATATGAACCACCAAATGACAATATCTCTCAATCAGTTGCTTTACTGTTTCTCCTTTAATCAGTGTGAATACATCGAACTCTTTGCTTAACAACACCCTTTTGCTCTTGCGAAGTTTATCACTTCCTTGGAACTTTAGTTGGAGAGCATTCCATAAAGATTGAGCATCATCATCATGTTGAAGTAAAGCCAAGATGTCTTCTTTAACCGATTGTTGAAGAATATTCATCATTTTCTTTTCGTTGATAAACCTTTCACGTTCAACATCAGAAAATTGAGCAAGGGTCTTCTCAAGACCATTTTCACCAACTGGTGCGATATACTTTGCCTCAATTGCAAACCAGCAAGTAAAGTGGTTAGCTTGAACCCAGTTCATAAATCTTTCACTCTAGCTATCAAAATCCTCTAGATTCATGAGCTTTGGCGGTTTCATCATTGTTCCCATCTCGTTATCTAGATTGATATTTTGAGCTACTGTAGTGGTAACAACTGATGTAGCGAAAGCGTTGTAGAATTCCTCAGACATCTTCCTGTGAAAAAATTAAGAACACACTTTACGAAAACAAACTGATCAGATCGTAAAATTACTTCGTGCAGATGACAAGCTGTTCGTATGGAACAAATTGTCAAAACAATTAGGTTTTCACACAAACAATAATACGTGCGAATCAAGATATTCGTAGGAGTGATATACTCGTATGAATGTTGAGTTTGTATGAAATACTTTGAAAATCTGAAAACTTGTAAAATTATGTGAACTTTTCCTTTAGAACTCGTTCGTATGAAATTTTGAATTCGTTCGTACAAAAAGTCAAGTCAACTTTCGTGTAAGACTCGTACGGAATAACTAAGTCTCCAAACTGAAGAATTTTATCAATTTCGACATAATTTAGTTCAATTTTAAGTCCGAATTTGATAAGGATTGATTAGATTGAAGATTAACGTGAATTACTAAAATCCTAGTCCATTTTGTCCATAAATTCATTCAAAATTCGTCCAAAATCCAGTATAGTTCAGGAAAATGATGAAGATGAATCCAAGTCTGAACAGCTAGTAGCCTTCAACTACTTGTCATCTATCAGTAGATCAGATCTCAAGGCTCTGAAACCACTTGTGAACGGGGATCGAGCTCCCAAAATGAGCAATCGACCTGATCTCGCTCAACTAGCAGAGGCAGAATTCATTGCTAGAGAGGTAGACAAGACGAACAAGATAGTACTTACTGTTTAACTGCTTTTGTTGTATTAATGACGTTCAAATACAGACGCGAGTAAACAAATTGGCAGAGCTTCGTCGTACCAATTGACAAATCACTAACTAGCTCTAACACAACACTTCCCTATTTATAGGTCGACATGACTCGTACCAAAGTGCGTGCTAAACAGTGACCTGACTATATTTTGTACGAGCTTGTGCTTCGTACGAGTGAGACACTCATACGAATCACTTGGATACTCCGTACGAAGCACACTATCAAAACATCTAAAATTTACTTTTTAACAAATAAACATTGACGTTTAAGCTCTATATACATAACAGACATATCCTTGACGTAGGCAATAGACATTATGCACCAACAATATCCTCAAGGAACCTCAGTCAAAGTCAGAGATTGGCCATCTCTTCTACGTTTAAGGTACTTAAACCCTTCTAAGGTTTGGAGTAGCCTTTCGGCCTCCCTTACGAGATTGAGTTTAAACACCCTGCCAGGAGCGCATGCTATCTAGGTACAGTTCAAGGTGGCGGGACCAGTTCATGTAGAAATATGTGATTTACAATTTCATAACTATTGGCTATATATAGGATTCTTACGAATTTTAGCAATGGAATAACATGGACATGTTACACACCAGCTTGTCCCAAGATCATAGCGTTTCCACACTATCTAAGTTTGGCTAGTCCCAAGTAGTTTATCTCAAGTATATAGAATTCTAATGCTATCCTAAGTCTATGGCATTTTCATGTCATCTTAAGTGTCTCATGATCTGGCAATGGAGTTCCCTAATTTATCATCATAATATAATATAAAGTATACTCAGGGATATTGAAGATTATGAAGGATCCTGGTCAGGATCTTGATAAGACTTGATGATATCAGAATTCTGAAGATCATAAGGAATCCTGAATGTGCTTGAGCATTATTCAATGATTTTGAGAAGTCATCACAGAAAAGGAGTTTCCTAGGATCCAGGCTGGAGTCAGGATCAACACAAGTCTTCATAATACAGGAATCTTGAAAGTACACATGGGGCAACTTGTAGAACATCAGGTCTATCTAAAACCTATCTTTCCTATATTCTAATTAATTTTGTATATTCACTAGGATGGGTAAAAACTAATATGCTAAAATGACTTGTTCTAAATATAAGGTATTTGTAAAAGTAAGTTTGAAAAAACTTTACAAATAAGAATCATCAAATTTTCCAATGACAATAAACGATAACACGAACAAGGCATATAAGCATAAGATTAGAGGACAAGATTTAGCATTTGGTCAAAATATTATGTTCTACGATTATAAAAAGATAAGGTAGTGGCTCAGGCTTCATCCCCAAACAGGATCCCTACACCTGAACCACCAATTGTTAAACGTAAAGTGACTTGAGCTTCACCCAAAACATGCGCCTATCCACTCAAGATCACTATCTACCATTGTCTTAAGCCCCATTCAGGGGAGAATGCAAAAGAAACAGAAAAATAAATTGTTTTGGAATCAACATAACCACAAGAACTTAAAAAATGGGGCTTAGGCCTCGGCATGAAATTCCATCATTGCCCCACCAAGACCAACTCTTTTCCTGTAACACCTTCTCCACTTATAGCATCACCTTCAGGATCCTCACCAACTTCAGCATCATTAGCCTTCTCCTCCTCCTGCTTCACAGCCTCAATCTTGCCTCCTGACCTTGCAGCTACCGTCTTCCATTTCTTGATATCCCAAGCCTTGACTTCTAGTCCTTCAGCTTTAGCCTCTTCATACATTTGGATCAAGGACTGGAAGACAGTGAGGGCCGCTGATCTATTGCCTTCAGACTCCAGGTGCTGCAACTCTTCCTGATGAGCATTCTTAAGATCTTGGTGATCTTTCTCTAGGGTTTCCAGCTGGAGCTGAACATCCTCAGTGTGCTTCTTCCTCAGATCGACTGCAATCTACATCTCGTAGATCTTCTGAGAATTGGCACTTTTTTCCTCGTAAAGAGAAGATAGCTTGGAAAAGGCCTACATGATGATAAGTTGTTAATTTCATATTATCTTACCAAAGTTAAATTATAACACGCATATTTGGTTTCAACTTACCACACCTAAGATCATCTGGACCTTCTTAGGTATGTTTACAGGAGTTAGATTCTCAAAAGCTTCGAGATCCATGGAGTCGGGACATTTGCGCTTTCTTTTGGAAGCCACTTGGGAACGGAGAGGGAGAGCTCTGCCCTTGCTGGAAGATGGAGCTATTTTTTCTTGATTAACCATGGTGCCCTACTCAGCATAGTTAAGAACCCCTTCTAGGTCAAAGTGGCCGGTGGGTTGGGGTCCTGCACTTGATAAGTAATATTCAGGATCTTGGCAGCATAAGATCGAAAAATATAAAATGAAATGTGGCAAAGTACCTGAAGACATTATTGACTCAGAAGCCTGAGATTGAAAGCTGGCTGTTTGGAGGGTTGGATCGAGTTGAAAAGATTTCTCAGATTCTGGTAAAGCTAATATTCTTGAAATCTTCTTTTTTGTCTCTAGTGATATAGGAGCAACAAATCCTAGATCATAAGCTGCACCAACAAGGAAAACAAAGTAAGAAACATCATAGTAGGAGTGGTCATCAAAGATTAGGGTTTTAATAAACCCTACCCCTACGAATCTAGTATTTGGGCAAAGATATGCTCATAAAAATGGAATCCTAGCAAACGAATAAGAACTTGGTCTTCCAATCTTTCTCGGTGTGTTTTGTTTTAATAACAAGGGGTTTGTCCAGGCTTGATCCTAAGGGTGAAACGACAGGATCCATAGGTTCAGAGTTCATAAGCCTCAGCTATCTCTGAAGTGGGAGATTAAGGGAATGTTTTTGGTTAATTTAGTTGAGAATAAAAAGAATCCTCCATAAAAAAGGCATAACCTGTGAGTAGCAAAGCTGGGTTTCTTTGAAGAACTATTTTTCCAAGCGAAAAAAGGGAAATGTAAAACCAATGGTGAATGGATAACAGGGAACATGGACCCATTTATCAAAAATAAGATCAGCTTTGTTGTTCCGGTCGAAAGGTCGAATGACGGCGGTCTCGGGAAGATAGTGGGAACTGATGAGGTGGCAGATGGCTTGATTGTCAAATGTGTAGAGCTCCTCGTCTATAGATTGCAGGATCCAATAGTCGGAGAACTCGGGGAGGGGGGCTCGGGAGTACGATGAGAATTCTTGGCCATCAGAATAAAATTTGAAAAAAAAATCAGGAAAAAGTAAAAAGAGATAGAGAGAAAACCAACATTGAATCCCTTGAAATTCATATGGAAAAGTAAATGCAGGGTAGCAGGTTATGATGGCAATCTAATCAAAGGGGTAAAAGAGTCCAAGAATCATGTCATCCCCTAGCCACAAGATAAGCATCTTAAATTCTATCTTTTGAACCTAACCATGAGCTTAAAACATATTTGAAAAAAAATTATAGTTGTTTTACACCTATAAAATTGAGGCCAATTGTTTGGGATAGAATTTCTTTAGTCAGGACCCTAGGTTACCAGTTATGTAGTAGGATCCTGATGTAGTGTAATTGTACCAGTATGATCCTGAAAAGTGTTAGGATCCTGAACATAATTGTTACTAATCGATTGCCTCTAAGTTAAAGGAATATTTTGCAGAAATATTCTTTGGTAACAGCTACAGGGAGCTTGCACCTGAAGTATCGAAGAGTTAGTTGAAGAACGTGTTGAAGTAATGTGGGAAGTTAGCAACAGTCAAATACTTATTCTTTCAGGATCCCAGAAATCCCGGAGTTGTAGTTAGGATCTGTTTATAATTGTACTATAAGTTGGCTTGATCGGGTCAGCTAAGACACATCACACATTTGTTGTAAACATTCAATACACTCACACATACGAAATTGTCAGCTATAACACCTAGGTTCGATTGATAAGCCTCAATCTTTGTACTTATTTTCATATTAATCTTAGTGGAGTTGTGTAGTTTCCAGCTCCCAGGGTTTTTTGTGCCGGAGATCATCTTCACCAAAAGGATCAAGGGCTTTTTCCCTATAACATATCGTTTGTGTTGGTTATTGTTCATCATTTTCAAAACTGTTTGTCATAAAATCAAGGTTTTCTTAAGATAAACTCATTTTCAAAACTGAGGATCCTGACAATAAACCCAGGATCCTAAATATGAGATATAACTTTTTCATAAGCACCAAACTTCACTTTATTATTTTGGCTAACAAACTCATCATACAGATTTTTGACCAAAATAATTTGGCGCCCACTGTTAGGGGTATATTTTTAATACTATGGATCATATATCCTTAGATTGGCCTGGATCACTGATCCTTAATAGATGGTTCAGGAAGTCTGAGGATCACGGATCCTTATAATTGTTTACATTAACTAACAATTGTATCATTTGTTTAAAACTTGTATTAGAAGGTACATAATGAATTGGACTTGGTCAATGCTAGTATTTCAAGGAATATGCTCTCTATTTGCACGATTTTGGAAGCATGTAGCCGTTATGGAGAACATGGGATACTTAGATTATTTTCGCATTGTTTGTTACGAATTAGTTTCTTTTTTGATGAGGGAATTGTGAGCTCATTTTAGAGATATATCACAACAGAACACTCAAACACACAACTCTCTAATATTCTCTCGCAAGCTACACACTAGGCCACATTGTACTAAGCTCACAGTTTTCCAAATTTGTACAAGGATCATAACTTATTTTTGTTATACATTTGGTGACGGTAGTTTCCATCAACCGAGGTTTTTTGTGCCTGAGATCTTCTTAAGATCAAGGGCTTTTTCCTCGTATAAATCTTGTTGTTCATTATCATTTTCGTTATACAATCAATTGCATTGTTGTTCATCACATTAGAACTCTACCATACGATCAAAGTTTGGTTACATTATCCCTAAACCGATATTTGAACAAAACAGTTTGGTGCCCACCGTGGGTAGAGTGGTGCTTCAATTCTAAAATTTTTCGTTCATTTTCCTCATCTTCATGGCCTCTCAAGGGAAAGTAACTACAAGTGCCACACCGGCGGTTATCTCATCCCAAAGCACTATGCCATTACCTCTTATTCCCCAACATTCCAGAAGAATGCTGAAACTACTCAGAAGAAGACTGAATCCTTCTTCACAGGATCAAAAACTTCTACTACTCATCTTCTACTAATGCTAACACCAATGCTTCTATTTTATTTTTGCTGATCAAAAGCTACATGGAGCAACAGGACAAAACCAACCAGAGGATCCTTCGTGAAACTGATGACATCAAGAAACAGAAGAGGCAAACAGAAGAGTAGTCTCCACTAATGCCTAGAGCACTGGATTTTGCTACTCCATCATCAACAATCCAGCATTCTAGAGGATCCACGACTCAACCTCAAGGATCCTCCAACCTTCATCATGGATCGCTAGCAATAACTCAACCTCAAGGATCCTACTTCCAACCTCAAGGATCCTCTATCCTTCGCCAAGGATCATTGCAGACAACTCAGCCTCAAGGATCCTTCTACTAACCGGAAGGATCACAGGGAATGTACCAGCCCCAAGGATCCTCAGCTTAGGTTCAAGGATCCATGGATTATCCACCAAGACCTCCAGCACCTATGTATCCAGTATCCAATATCTTCCAGGATCCGGGATCCTCAAGGAATCAAACACTCAGAAGTTTAGAAATCCATGATGGGGATTCATTCCAATGCAAACCATCGCTTCATCATGCCCTTCTATGAAAGACATCTCTTATCCCCAATACACTTCTGGAATACCACCTTTAAGTCACATAGGAGGTAACAATTTTCATAACACTTCTATGGACACTAGCTATGGTTTCATGCAGGATGCAGGTATTAGTCAAGCCATGGCCAGGGAGCTACAGAAGCTCAAGGATATGATATCCAGCGTTCCAGGAATAGTTAAACCTATTCCTGAAATTCCGGATGGAAGTCACAAGGTGTCTTGCTTTGCACCACCCATATGCCATGCAGATTCCAAAGTTTTTCCAGACACCCAACATGAAGTTGTATGACAGAACAACTGATCCAGAGGAACACGTGGCACAATACCGGAAAAGAATGGAGATAAATCCCATTCCAGATAGGTTAAAAGAAGCTTGCTTATGTAAGGGCTTCGGATCCACTCACTGGATCGGCACTCAAATGGCTGCTAAATCTTCCTCCCTACTCCATTACCTCATTCTCTCATTTAATTAACCTATTTAATAATCAGTTTTCATGTAGTAGAACTTTTGAGAGGTTAACTAGTGACTTGTACAGGGTAACCCAGGCTCATGATGAATCCTTAATGGATTATGTCAATAAGTTTGGTAGAGAATCCCTAGAAATCCCAAATCTAGATGTTGCAACTGCTATTGAGACATTTAAAATGGGATTACAAAAGGATTCTCCATTTTACGATGATCTTGTCATGACCCCTTGGAGGAACTTGGACGAAGTAAGAAACAGGGCCCTAAGATTCATCCGATTAGAGGATGATAAGAGAATACAAGACATGTTGACTGCTCATCCAAACAGGAGTACAACGATAAGAAGCAAGGATCCTACTATAAGAATAATCGATCCAAGCCGTAGTCCAAGCCGGATAACCAAAATGTTAATGTAGTTGGTCAAGATGATGATGATCAGGAAGAATATCCTCAAATATCTTAATATTGCTTTTCTGATGATAATAGTGAATTGATGCTTGCCTTGTAGAACTTAGGTGAAAAAGCTAGGTGGTCGAAGAAGAACGAGAAGTCTAACTCTTTTAAGGATAAGTCCAAGTGGTGTGCGTCCCATGAAGACTTTGGGCATTTGACAGACGAATGCATAGCTCTAAGGAGAGAAATTGGTTATCTCCTTAGTAAGGTGCACTTGAAAGAGCTATTGGGCACGAAGAAGTCAAGGATCTAGGATACTGAAAAATTGCCAGAAAAAGTTCTTGCACCACCTGCAGATGCTCAAATCATCAACTTCATTTCCGGAGGCTCCGATATATGTGGAACCTTGTTCTCTGCAGTGAAGAGGCATGCTAAGGACACCAAGCTGGAAAATGGAGACAGGCCTATCCAAACCTCCACTCTGACTCAATAGAAAATCATATACTTTGATGAGGATGACCGTGTTGATATCCAGGACCCTCATCATGATGGCTTAATCATTACTTTATTTATATCTAACCACTTTGTTCGAAGGATCCTCATTAACGGTGGAAACTCTGTGAACATCATACAACTTGATGTCCTGAAAAAGATGAATATTCCGAAAATAGAAATAATTCCAAGATCATCTATCCTTGTGGGATTCAGCGGTGAAACGAAAAACACGCTGGGGGACATCAAACTACTAATCTATATTGAGGGGGTAAACTCTGTACAAAAATTTTGTGTTATTGACTGTTTGTCTAGTTGCAATGTTATCCTTGGCAGGCCGTGGATTCATGAAATGAAAGTTGTCCCATCAACTTACAACCAATGTGTAAAACTTCCAACACCTTGGGGGTAGTGAAGATAGAGAGCGACCAGCAAGAGGCCAAGAATTGTTACACCTCTTCAATGAAACCGGCATCGAAACCAAGGGCGGCATAACAATCACAGCGACCTCCAAGGAGTGTCCTGGAGGCAGCAGAGCAAGACATCAAAGATGTAGTACTGGACCCTCAGAATCCTGAAATTAAAGTCCTCATAGGATCCGCGATCCTTGATAGTATAGAGCAGGATCTAGTATCCTTCCTAAAAAAGAAGAAAGTCTACCTTTGCTTGGAAACATGAGGATATGATAGGTATATCAAAAAGTGTTATAACACATAAATTGGGAATTGATAAATCTTTCAAGCCAATACATCAAAAAGAAGAAAGTTTGCACCTGAAAGGAATATCATTATCCAAGAGGAAGTAGACAAACTCTTGAAGGAAAGTATGATTAGGGAGGTCAATTGTCCAAAATGGTTAGCCAATGTGGTTGTTGTTCAAAAGAAAAACGGAAAGTGGAGGGTATGTGTCGACTTCACAGATTTAAATAAAGCATGTCTGTCACACCGCGTTTTTTTCAACCAAGCACTGGTGGGCCTAGGTGGGGAATGTCGTGACGTAAGTTGATATCATCATAGTCAATTAAACACAGCACAACGGAAGTCTTGGAGTTTAAATTACTATTACAAACCAAATGTTTAAAGTACGAAAAATAATATACAGACGGCTTGTAATGAAAGATTCACAGGCGGATCGTAAAATGTACAAAAATGTATAACAGACTTTGGGCAGATCTAAAGATTTGCAAGATCCTCTTATATCACTACCGAGCAGCTTCCAGCCTATTTCGTATTGTACCTACATCTTAGTCTTTTGAAAATACATCAGCTTTCGCTGGTAAATACACCTGACTGGCTCATTCTGAAAACATTTTAAAAATTAGATTTAAGTGCACAGGCACAAATCTTTTATAACTTGGGAAAGTCGGCTTTGTAACCTTGTTAACAGCTTTACATGTTTGTCAATATATATGGGGCCCAGTAGAGAGACCGAGACATGATTAACGTACACACCACTTATGAACCCACGAAGGAGTTATCCCCAACTAGTGGGTAAAAATAATTTAGCATTCGCATCTGTTAGGTGTATGCCTACACCCCGTGCTTTGGTTGTGGCCATTATCTAATGTAATGAGCCAAGGATATCCAGGACACGGTCGTTAACCCCCACTGTTTAAGTTATCAAACAAAACTGATCAAAACGGAATATGTGGATTTACTAGCCACAATCCGGCATTCGATTGATCCCATTTCCGACCAAGCGGTAATAATTTACCGTAACCCAAGCCCATATAGGTAAAATAAGTCAAGAGTATTTACTTGAGCTAGTCTTGATTTAAAAATGCAAGATTTAATATCTCAGCCGTATTCAAAATGAAATATGTGCAGATAGCATTTACTGGAAGGCTCTAGTCTGGATTATGGCATAAGCTAACCAATTAAAATGCTAACGGTCTTATTTAAGTCTTAGACTTAGACCGACTAGTTTAAGGATTAAAAACGGTACGATACACTAGATTAAGTGATGACTGGATAGAATGTAGTTTAAACCCAACAAGTACTTAAGACTTGTATAAAATGGTAAACAATTATCATTCAGGAATTCAAAATTAAAATGATAAGGTTAAACCCGTTTCGGTTAATTTTCGTAAACTAGTTACATATACTTAACCGTATGCATATAAGCGATATCGGGTAACCGGATGAGTCATGAACAAGTTCTATATGTCATTACACTTTTAATGAGTTGTAATATCAGTAAGATATCAAATTATATGCTCGTTGAGGTTTTAAAACGAAACTACGCCTTATAAGGCGTTTTGGACCATTATATGTCGTATAAAAGGAACTTGCATGTATTCTGATGTTATGATCATAAACATTCTGGAAAATACTTAATTTGTGATATGTTATCAATAAGAAGTCACACATAAGTGTGTTTTATGGTCTAAGACCAAACTATGCACCGAAAGAGCATTTTGGTCACTTAAAAATTATAGTTTACGATATTATACTAAAATTAGTTTGTGCTCAGAATATGAACATCATAATATGTTAATTACATTAACATATCAGTAAGTAATTCATTTGCAAGTTCATTGTTGATTAAAACCTTGTTTTATGTAAAAAGGGCATTTTAGTCAAAGATTGACATTTTACGGAACTTGTGCATAAACTCAGTTTATGATTATGATCAACTAATATAACCTCATAGGGTTATGCTACATTGTATTACAATATAATTCGACTATAAATCAGAATTTAACTAATCTAAGTCAGGTCAGAATCGAAAGTCAAAACAGAAGTCAGGTTTCGCGACTTTCGGTTGCGAACCGACCCTACGACTGAAATTACATACCGAACATGTTCCCACATGTTCTAATAATTATTACCAACTTGTTTAAGTGTCAAAAAACATATTTACAACATATATAAACTTAGATTATAATATTTATAAAATATGACCTGTTTGACTTTTTAAAACATAAATTTTGACCCATCAATTGACCTAGTAAACGTGATCCTTAGGAGGTGCCCCTTTAAGGGATTAATACCTTCCTAATTATGATCACTTAGCCATGTTCATTTCGAACAATGGCTGGACCAATGGTCTTAACCGAAAGTCAAGACATTTGTCGAAAATGCTTGACTTTTGACTATTAGAAGCCTATAAAAAGAAAAGAGCAGAGATGGAACACTTACAAATGATCCAAGGGAAACTTAGAACTCAAAGGGAAGCTCCTAAATGGTCAGGAACTTCCAAAAGTGTAATAAGAGAGGAGAAGAGTGAATAAGCAAGGAAATGAGGTGAACTAGTGGGCTATTTATAGTGCAAGAAGGTGTGTGAAGATGAAGCCAGGTGTTAGAGGTGTTATAGGATCTTCACAAGTGTCTAACAAGGTGTCAAGAGCTGCAAGAGCGTGGCATTTTGCAGGAGAGGTGGCATCTTGACAGAATTTTGGGGTTTTGACACTTTTGGTCCGTCAAAAACAGTTTTGTGGATTGTCATGAATTGTCCCTTGACTTATATCTAATGACATAATGATACAACTTGGCCTTTGCGTTCAATACGAGATGTATTGAAGAAGAGTACGAGTAACCGAACATTAACGGGTGTCACACTAGGTGTTCTTACGACTTATAAGCGTTTACTAGCTTAAATGTGAAAGATACGAATACTTATGGTTTCATGGGTTAAATCACCCAAGCTAGTAGGGTTTAAGGTTTGGTGAAGATGTGTGATACTTAAGAATGGTGAATCAAAAGATATCACCTTATACGGGAGTCGTTCGGGTCGAAAATGACTTGGTTATACAAGGAAAATGTAATAATAAAGTCTAGGGGCCTTTGGATTATTATTTGAAAGTTAAAATGGTGTAAAAGTGAAGTTCTAGCGGCCCGCCATAAGCTACGATCACCGGACCGTAGCTTATGGTTGGTTTAAAACCAAACCAGAAAGCCTGGACCGTAGCTTATGGTCCGGGACCGTAAGCTACGGTCAGGTTTAATTTTTTTTATTCGTTTAAGGAGTTGAGTGGCTAACTCATTTGAGGTATTATTCAAGGGCATGTACACGTGTCCGTATATTACCAAACACGAATTTTACGAGGTGTTACAATGTCCCAAGGATCCTTTCCCATTACCACACATTGACTCCATTGTGGATGCAACAGCAGGACATGAGTTGCTAACCTTTATGGATGCTTCCTCTGGATTCCAAAAAATTCAGATGGAACCATCTGACCAAGAGGATACATCATTCATGACTCCTACTGGCATATATTGTTATATGGCAATGCCTTTTGGACTGAGAAATGCAGGTGCCACCTACCAAAGACTGGTCAACATGATGTTCAAAGAGTAGATTGGAGACACTATGAAAGTGTATATAGACGTCATGGTGGTCAAGTCCAAGAGAGCAGAGGATCATCTCAAGGATCTCGAAGTGGCATTCAACATCCTTGATCAATACAACATGAAGCTGAATCCTTCAAAGTGTCATTTCGGTGTCAAAGTCGGGAAGTTCCTAGGATACATAGTGACCAAGAGAGGGATTGAAGCTAGACCATAGCAGATTGAGGCCATCGTGAATATAAAATCCCCTGCCAATGCATAGGATGTGCAAATTCTGACAGAAAGGATCGCTGCTCTATACAGATTCATTTCAAAATCTTTAGAAAAGTGCAAGGATTTTTATGACATGCTGAGGAAGAATAAGAAATTTGAGTGGATTGAGAAGCATGAAGTAGTTCTCTAAGCTCTCAAGGATTAACTATCCTCAATACCAGCCCTGATGAAACCAAAAGATAGTGAGCCATTATCCTTGTACTTAGTTGTTTCAGGTAAAGTAGTAAGTGCAGTGTTAGTTAAGGATCATGAAGGCCAACAACATCCAGTATACTATGTAAGTAAAAGCCTTCTTGATGCTGAAGTCAGGTATTCTCATTTGTAGAAATTAATTCTTGCTTTAATTATGGCTTCCACTAAACTTAGACATTATTTTGAAACACATACTATTTTTATGAAAACTAACTTTCCTATCAAGAATGTTCTCAGGAAACCTGAAATGTCAGGAAGAATGGCGAAATGGGTAGTCAAACTTAGTGCATATGATATACAATATGAACCAAGGGTTGCCATTAACTCTCAAGCTTTGGCTGACTTTGTGGCTGATTTCAGTAGTGATCTACAAAGGGAAGCTGAACTGGAGGTTCAACAACTTGAGGAGACCAAGGATCCTTAGATACTTTTCACAGATGGAGCCTCAAATGTCAAAGGAACTGGGCTAGGCATACTACTAAAATCACCACAAGGGGGCATAATACCCCAGTCCATTGCCTGTGAATTTCAGATAACTAACAATGAAGCAGAGTATGAGGCCCTATAGCAGGTTTGCAATTAGCTAAACAAATGAGGATCAGGTGTCTTCAAGTATTTATTGATTCATTGATAATTACTAACCATTATAATGGCTCATACGCTGTGAAGGGTGAAAAATTAATCAAATATTTAGAAATTGTCAAAAAACTACCAAATGCTTTCGATTCCTTTAGCATAACGCAGGTACCTAAGAAGAAAATGTTGAGGCTGATGTATTCGCGAATTTACGATCAGCCTTGAAGATACCAGAGGATGTAAGGATACCTATCATCCACATTCTTTTTCCTGCCATCTAGGAAAATGAAGCAATGGAGATAGTAGAGGATACTGCAATTGTACCTAGTGATGTATAATCAAATTCAGGATCATGGATCCTTCTGATTGTGAAGTTCCTTCAGAATGGGGAAATTCACACAGGGGAGAATCCCAAAGCCTTCAGGGTTAAGGTATCTCAATTTACGATATTAAATAAAACTTTGTATAAAAGATCACTTGCAAGTCCTTATTTGCTATGCATTGAGGATCTAGAAATTCGAGAAGTCTTGAAGGATTTTCACGAAGGAGACTGTAGAAACCACACTGGGAACAGGGCACTGTTCTCAAGGATCCTTAGAACATGTAACTATTGTCCTAAAATGAAGAAGGATACTGTATAGTATGCAAGGAAGTGTGATGCATGTCAAAGACATAGCAACATCCTACATTAACCAGCAGAGCCTTTATATCCAGTAATTTCCTCTTGGCCATTCATGAAATGGGGAATGGATATAGTTGGCAAACTTCCAAAGGCACCAGGAGGAAAAGTATTTATGCTAACCATGACTTATTACTTCTCCAAATTGATAGCAGTAGAAGCTTTTGCTCAAGTCAGAGAAAAGGAAGTTTACCGACTTTTATGACAATTAGGCAATCAAGATGATAACATCTACACCAGTTCATCCACAAGCAAACGGCTAAGCAGAGTCAAGCAACAAGATCATTATCAACAACTTGAAGAAGAAACTTGGATCCAAGAAGGGAAAGTGGCCTGAATAGCTACCATATGTCCTTCGGACAGATAGGACAATTCCAAAGAATGCCACAGGTCAGACTCCATTCTCCATAGTCTTTGGAACTGAGGCAGTGATCCTTACAGAGATAGTGATTCCTATAGCCAGAACAAGCATCCGTGATCCTAAAACAAATGCTGAAAACCTGACCCAAGACCTGGATACTGTGGATGAGCTAATAGATTTGGCAAGAATAAGGACGGCTAGCTATCAACAAAGAATGGCTGGAGCATATAATAAGAATTTCAGGATCAGAAGATTTCAAGTTGGTGATTTGGTGCTAAGGAAAGCATTCTAGAACACTACAAATCCAGCTGATGGTAAATTAGCACCAAAATGGGAAGGTCCCTATTTGATAGAAGCAGAAGCTGGAAAGGGGGTATATCACTGATTAACTATAGATGGTGATCTTCTGTCAAGAGCTTGGAATGTTGTTTATCTGAAGAAATACTTCATGTAAGAAGGATTAAGGATCCTTATAGACTCCAGTATTCTGACCCAGGATCAAGGATCCTCAAAGAATATATATGATCCTTACTTCGGTAGCATCTTACTTACACTCTCTTTCATTTTATACTTATTATTCATTGTAAGGAAAGGATGTTAAACATTTAACATCCATTTTTATCAAGTTTTAAGCTTTTGTAGAGTTATTAACATTTTTTTCACAGAGGATTAAGGGGTTGGCCACCTCTCTCTCACGTTTAAGATATCTTATACCTTCTAAGGTTTAAAGGTTTTTACCTTTCACAGGAATTGGGTTTTGACACCTCACCAGTAGCGTACATTTATCCAAGTATGGTTCGAGGCAATGGGACCAGTACACGCTCTAGTGGCTTACAATTTCATTGTTGTTGGCCACATGTAGAATCTCAAGTATAATGGTAGACATACCATACATCTGTTATCCTCAGGTTTCTAATGTTTTCACTTTAGCAAAGGTTTTGGCATTTCCATGTCACTCAAGTGGGTTTATCCCCGGTTTGGGCTAGTCGCCAGTTTATTTGGGCATGTCCCCAGTTTGGACTTGTCCCCAGTTTGGGCTTGTCCCCAGTTTGGGCTTTTCCCTAGTTTATTTGGGCTAGTCCCCGGTTCGTTTAACTTAATCCTAAATTGATCTCAACAGATTTTGAAGCTTTGGAAATTCCCAAGTTAATTCAACAAGGATCCTAGATCCTAATAAATTATCTAACGATGACTAATTGTACAAAGGTAGTTTCTAAGGATAAAAAATCCTAGCTTGAATTCTCCGATATGTTTTATCCTTAATTTTGTTTATCTCATTGATTACACCCTAGACCTTTCAATTAAGGATATATGATCCTTGATCATATAACTTCTCATATTTTCTAGAGTTGTTATGATAGAGAATGGGTATATTTTTTACAATCCAAAATTCTAATTTTTTTTTGTAAAATAAAGCTAATGATAAACATAAACATATCAGAACAACATTTGATCAATAAAAATTACACAAGATGTAGTTAAAAGGTTGTAAGTTTTATTAAAACCCCGTTATACGATTACCAAAATTATCAACCTAAGTTTCTACCAGCAAAATGTGGCTCGTCTACTTGGGTTGATAAAAGGTGTCCATACTAATTGTTCTTAAGATGCGGGAAAATAAAAGCGAGGGGCGTCAAAGGCTTCATCCTCCACAAATATAAGGACCCATTCACCTTTGCCACCCCATATTGTCTTAAGGATCCTGGATCCTTAAACCTAAAACTATTGTTCAAAATTACAAACCATAAATTAATCAAAACAAAAACCATATAAACCATAAAAGGTGGGCTCAGGCCTCGTCTAAATTATCCTTCATTGCCCACCACCGCAGCATCACCTTCAGCTGCACCTCTTCACCACCATCCTTAAGATCCTCCACCCTGCTTGGTCCTACTTCCAAAGCCATCATCTGTTCCACTTCAGCCTCGCCTCCCAGATCAAGAAGAGTTTGCTTCCAGGCAGCAACATCCCAGGCAGACCGGTCAAACGCAGGATCCATAGCCTCTTGGACTATCTTGATCCTTGCCTACAAGATAGCACGGGCAGCGTAGACTTTGGCCTCACCAATAGCCTCCAGTTCAGCTTTGTTGGTCTGTATCTCTGCCACCATGATCTGCTTCTCAAGGTTGTTGACTTCCGTCTCCAGCTGGGAGACCCTCTTGTCCTTAGCAGCAGCAATGGAACGCAGGTCAGCCAGGTTCTCTTCAGTTTTGGTTAGGCGTTTGTCTTAGTTAACCTAGATGTGGATGAACTTCTACAAATTGTAAGACAAGAAAATCAGAATCATGGATCCTTATCTAAAGTTATGACCACTTATGAGGATCAAGGATCCTTACCTTGTTGAGGAGCTTGCTTTGGAGCTTGATGTGTTAAATCTCTTGGCTGTGGAAGGAAGGCTTTCGGATCAAAGGCTTGTCCATAGGCTTGAGTATTTGAGCCTGCAGACTGACTTGGTTGAATAGGTTGTGGTAGGAAGGGGTTCACGTTTGCCACAAACGTTGTTTGAAGCTTCGGTTGCTGGCTTGAACTTGTACCTGCATTAATACCTCCGAAGTACATCTCAGGTTTTTGTAGAACAGTGACTCTTTGTGCCTTCCGAAGTTCTTTTTCGTTCTTGTTCTCCAGTTTCTGCACAATTTCATAAATACTAATTGAGTCCAAAACACTTGTATGTTTTAATAAGTCAATAAATTGACCCCATTTTGGTGGTAAAGCATCAGCAAATCGCATCATAATTTCTTGCAGTGCTGCTAACACTTTGTAAGAGTACATCTCACTGAGCAGATGATAAAAACGTGTGGTCATATCATTCAACGTTTCATTTTCCATAAACATGAAACCTTTAAACTCCTTCTTGAGCAGATCATGTCGAATCTTCCTGGTAGCAGCATTACCCTCTCCTCTCGCTTCCAAAGTATCCCACAAATTTTTCATGGTCGTACAATACACAAACTGATGATAAATATCTTTGTGAAGAGCTTGTGTTAGGATAGCAAAGGCCTCTTTCTCTAGATCATATGCTTTCTTATCACTTTCATCTAGATTGGCCAAGGAGGTTGGATTTGACCCAGCTTCTTTGAGTGATTCTTTATAGGGTGTAGTGAAACACGTCCATAGTTCTGTGTTCTAACCGAGAACATAAGTGTGAAAACGACTTTTCCACGAAGGATAATCGTTCATGTGATTTAGCTTCGGTGGACAGTTATTGCTCCCTGTTTCACTCTCGCTCATTAGAAGAGTTTGGATGCTCTGGTTCTTGTTTGCTACACACGCCCATTGATTTGCAGAGATCATGGCTGTATGTTGAGGCATCGAAGACTTAACCCATGAGGTTGCGGAGTTTTGTGAAAACTCATGATTTGAGTTTGAACTACTACTCCAATCCCACAGATTAGAACTCATTATATTTTCTTGATTGTGAAAAATTGAAAGGTTTAAAGTTTGAAAATAATAGTTCCCTCTTAAAAATTCACAATTTTGAAAATATTTGAAAAGCACACAGCTTTGAAAATCTGAAATACGAAAAACAAACAATAACGAAGATTATTCGTACGAACCAATGTTTCGTACGGATAAGTGTTCTTCGTACGAGCAACTTGCTTAGTACGGATGAGCTCCTTCGTGCGAACCAGGTTGTTCGTGAGGATGAGTTGTCCTTCGCATGAGCAGCTTGGTTCTTCGTACGAATGAATTATTCTCACAGACTGTTTTTCTCAGATTTTGTCAGATGAATCTTTTGCAGGGTTGGTTTGGTGAAAACTTTCCTTTTCTTGTACAGACTGGTTTACGAAAGTAGCCTATTGTCTTACCCAATTTTAGTTAAGAAAACAAACATTCCATCAGCTTTACAGTCATAACAATCCAAGTCCAAATGTCAGAAAATTTGTCAACCCTACAACACTATTCTGATGAGTTTTCTGGTGAGTTTCTTCAGCAAATGTGTTCAACTTGAACAAAAGAAAATTTTAAGAAAAACCAGATTTTAACATGTCTCCATGTATTCTAACTCGTTTTTTATGAAAACTTTCTGGATATAACAGATTTTAACTAAGTTTTAAGTTAGTTATCTATTCAAAACATAAGTTTTCTGCTGTGAGTTCAAGAACACTTCAAGAAATCTCCAAACTAGCTCAGACACAATACTAAGCTTGGTTTTGAACAAGGAAGAGAGCCAAAGCTCTGATACCACTTGAAGGTCTACCTGAGGATCAAGTTAAACATGCCTCCTTGTTAATGCAACACACATACAAGTGCGGAATCCAAGTATGCATGCAAACCAAAGCAAAGTAAGAACACGGGATAACCAAAGATTCAATATCTTGATTAACTGATGGGAACTAGTACAAACATATGCAAACAATGCTCATATGACTCATACAAACTGCCTGTGCTCTTGTGTCTTCCTCTGCTCAACTTGCTAATTCGACTTTTATCAGTGACCAACGCACTTAACCAGAGAAACCAACTTTAGCAAATTCACGAACCCTTGACTGAGAGGTGCATGTCTGCTTATATAGTGTCCATGCTAGTCATTCATGTGAAGTACGTTCCTAGACATATGGAATACACTATTACACACGAAGAACTGCTCCAAAGATGCTCGTACGAACAGGTTGGTTCATACAAAGCATTCACTCGCTCGTACGAAACAAGTAAGACAACTTGTTTACAATGCTTCGTTCGTACAAAGCTGGTGACTCGTACGAGCAACACCTTGCTCGTTGAAGCATTCCTATATGCAGAGAATACTTTCTTCAGAGAGCGTGTCACAGACATGACGTACACAAGACTCAACAGTATGCACACATGCAACTGTTTAACACAGACAAACTAAATCGTCGTATGAAACCAAGATAGGAGGATATCTTGATTTGGTCGACACAACCAAACTAATACAAACACAGGAAACAAAGACCGTACAATTACAGATGTAACTAAGAACAAGCGACAGACACAAAAGTGTATCAACATATTGCAACAACTGGAACCAACAATCTTCTTCCCCTATATGTTCCGGGAAACCAGAGGAAAGTCACTACTGCTACAAGGAATGTGTATTTAGGATCAGGAAAATCCACTACAAGACCTGTCTTGGCTTCAAACAATGAGATCTTATCAATGTTTGCCTCGGTAAAAAAACCAAATTAAACAACAACATGAGACTAACCAACTGTTGTTCAAATAATTGAGGGAGTTGAAGAACTCCAGGGTAAAGCAACAGGTTCTATGGATCCTCAACTCATAAACGGCAGCAATGTTAGCCATGGTGATATCAAGAGAGTAGGACTGGTTGATGTTATGAAAAGCGTACAACATTTTCCATAAAAGTGGTATGTTGACGGTAAAAAAACTCTTCAACAAGGGGTGGAAATGGATATATGAAACCGATTGAAAAAGGATAAAATGGAAAGAAAATCCATTTTTCCAAACTAAGGTCGGCTTTGGCTTTGGGATTGAATGGCTAAATAACAGAACTATCAGGAAGGATTTGTGAAGTTACTAAATGACCAATCTGTTGATCATCAAAAGAACAGAGCTCCTTCGCAGAGACGTTAAGATCTTCTGATCAACGAATTCTGTACATCCGATGATTGGAGGTTTTTCTTGGGAGACATTCTAAAGCAAGAAACTAAGGCCGGTAAAGAGAAAATGAGAGAGAAGACTAACCTGTCAGATCTTCCAACTTCTATGATATAGAATGAAGAGGAGAAACAAGGGTATTTATTAAAATGGGATTGACTGCGATCAAATCAAAGGGGTAAAAATGTCAAGTTCTTATCTCTAACCCGAGCCACATGATGGATATCAAATTCTTATCTCCATCGCACGATTGGTTCAAATTTTGAAATTTTATAGTTGTTTTACACTACTATAAAATTGGGGGCAATTTTTGGGGTAGAATTTCTATAGTCAGGATCCTGACTACTATAAGTTTGCAGTAGAATCCTGATAGGGTTAATACGTGCCAATATCCTGATGGAACTTAGGATCCTGAATATTATTTATTACTAACCAATCGCTCGTGTCCTTGAGGAATATTGTGCAGGGATATTCCTATGCTAACGGGTTGTACCTGAATTATCGTAAGAGTAGCTAAAGAAAATGTGTGGAAAAGAGTGGTAGTTTCCCAATGGTTGATGACCTATTCTCCTCAGGATCCTGGATTTGTCAGAAGTGTAGTTAGGATTTGTTTCTGAGTTTATACTACAAATAGACTTGATGTGATCATTTTAGGGACACTTTTTTCACACTCTCGAACACACTGAGAACATAATACACTCACTCACTCGCAATCACTGCAATCATCATTGTAATACTTAGATCGGTCCATCAAGCTCCACCTTTGTAATTTTCTTCACATTACTATTAGTGGAGTTGTGTGATTTCCAGCTCTCGGGTTTTTTTTGTGCTGGAGATCAGCTTCTCAAAGAGGATCAAGAGCTTTTCCCCCGTGATAAATCCTTTATGTTTGTTGCATTTGTTTATATTCATCACATTCAAGTTTACAAAATGTTTTCATACACCAAGATCCTGATTGTAAATTCAGGATCTTGAACATAATATTTGTTATTTTCACAAGCATCCACCTCACTATCTAAATTTGGTTGTAAATTTTACATTATCATTTTTTGACCAAAACAATACATACTATTGTTAGTGGTCCACTTAGAACAATGGGTAGAAATGGAGAAAGATAGTTCATTACTATTACTGATGATTTAAGTAGATACGGTTATGTTTATCTTATAAAGCATAAACATGAAACTTTTGTGGAGTTGTGTTTATCTTATAAAGCATAAACATGAAACTTTTACTGATGATCCATTAAGCTCCACCTTTGTAATTTTCTTCACATTACTATTAGTGGAGCTGTGTGATTTCCAGCTCCCGGGATTTTTTTTGTGCTGAGATCAGCTTCTCAAAGAGGATCAAGAGCTTTTCCCTCGTGATAAATCCTTTAGTTTGTTGCATTCGTTATATTCATCACATTCAAGTTTACAAAATGTTTTCATACACCAAGATCCTGACTGTAAATTCAGGATCTTAAACATAATATTTGTTATTTTCACAAGCATCCACCTCACTATCTAAATTTGGTTGTAAATTTTACATTATCAAGTTTTGACCAAAACAATACATACTAATGTTTGTGGTCCACATAGAACAATGGGTAGAAATGGAGAAAGATACTTCGTTATTTTTACTGATGATTTAAGTAGATATGGTTATGTTTATCTTATAAAGCATAAACATGAAACTTTTGAAAAGTTCTTAGAGTTTCAAAACAAAGTACATAATCAACTTAGTAGAATGATTAAGATGCTTTGATCAGATCAAAGAGGAGAATATCTTAGTTAAGAATTTAACAACATCTGAAGAAATGTGGGATCATTTCTTAACTCACTCCACCTAGAACACCACAATTAAATGGTGTGTCAAAGAAAAGGAATCAAACTCTATTAGATATGGTTTGATCTATGATATGTCGTACAGACTTCTTGCACTCCTTTTGGCTATTCGCACTTGAAGCCACTGTTAAAATCCTTAACATGGCTCCAACAAAGAAAGTTAATAAGACACCATATGAGATATGGCATGGGATACAGTCCAAAGTATCTTACCTTAGGGTATGGGGATGTAACGTATTCGTTACAAACGAACCATCGGTTACTATTTATGTGATAACAAGAACCGGGTTTTCATGAAACGTATAGCTGAGTTCTTGGAAGAAGAATTCAAGGCAAGTGGGATTGGAGAAAACGTTGTGGATTTAGACAAAATCTGCAATCACAAGTAACCGAACCATAAACCGTGATGGTCGAGCAACAAAAAAATGATGAATCAGCTAGGATACAAGTATCAACTGAAACACTGAGCGTTCATATACGTATTAGGGATCTTCATGAACCTGATAGATATATCATTTTGCATGACATTGTGATAAGCTATTTAACTGAGCCTAAAATTTATTAAGCTGCAATTACAGATTCAGAATATGAAAAGTGGTTTGAGGCTATGAACATTGAGATGTAATCCATGTATGACAACCAAGTCTGAGACTTAGTTGATCTTCCTCCCGGATGTCGGACATAGGAAACAAGTGGGTTTCAAGAAGAAAACTGACATGGAGGGGAAAGTGCAGACTTCAAAGCAACGCTTGTGCCAAAGGGATTCACTCAAACTTAAAGAATTGATCTTGAGGAAACACTCTTGCCTGTTCCCATGCTTAAGTTGATTAGAATTTTAGTTGTCATTGTTGGATATTATAACTATGAGATATGACAAATGGATGTCAAAACTGCATTCTTAAATGGACATCTTATTAACGATTTTTATATGGTGCAACTAGTTTTGAGGATCCAAATAATCCTAATAAATTTTGCAAGCTGAATAAATCCATTTATGGATTAAAGCAGGCATCTAGAAGTTGGAATCTTCGTTTTTACAAGAAAATCAAAGAGTTTGATTTTGTCAAGAACGAAATAAGTCGTGTGTTTACATGAAGGCAAGTGGGAACTTTGTGACTTTCTTAATTTTGTATGTAGATGACATACTAATTATTAAAAACAATATTCCTATGTTGAAAGATGTAAAGTGTTGGCTTGGAAAATATTTCACAATGAAGGATCTTCGTGAAGTCACTTATATTTTGGGAATAAAGATCTACAGAGATAGCTTGAAGCGACTTATTGGTTTAAGTCAAAGTACATACATTGACAAAGTTCTTCAATATTTCTTAGTGATTGACTCCAAGAAAGGATCGGTCCTTATGGTTTATGAAACAATACTGAATAAGAGACGGTGTCCTAAATTAAATAAGGAAACGAAGGAAATGGAAGTTGTGTCATATGCTTTGAGCATGACTACTATGTATCAACAAACCTAGGGAAAAGTCATTAGAGTGTTGTGAAAAACATTTTCTAATATCTTAGAAGGACCAAAGAAATGTTATTGGTGTATGGAGGAGTGGAATAAGAGTTATTAGTAAGGTGTTATACTAATGCTAGCTTCAAGACAGATCAAGATAATTCTCAATCACAAAGAGGATATGCGTTTATTCTGAATAGAAACTTGGAAGAGTTCTAAACAGAGTATAGTTTCCTAGTCCACCACAAAATTATAGTATATTGTTGCATCTGATCTACAAAGAAGCTTCTTGGATGAAGAAGTTCATTGTTGATTTAAATGTGGTACCTAACATACGAAAGCTCATAGAGATACCGTGCGACAATATTGGTGCCATGGTGCAAGAAAAGGAACCAAGATTGCATCATAACACGAAGCATATACTCAGAAGGTTCCATTATATTAGAGACATATTGGAACGAGGTGATATCATAATATAAAAAAGTTCACACAGATCTAAATATAACTATTAAATATTTAAAGCACCAAATGCATAATAATATCAAACCTATCTTCTCTGCATACTCTTCAAGTTTAGCCACAAGCATTTGCTTAGTGAATGGGTTTATAATAAACAAAAAAGTTCTCACAGATCTGAATATAGTAAACACATTCACTAAGCAAATGCTTGTGGCTAAACTTGAAGACCATGCAAAGAAGATAGGTTTGATATTATTATGCATTTGGTGCTTTAAATATTTAATAGCTACATTTCTTTATTTTAATTTCATGGTTAAATGGATAATACATATGTTGGTTTAAAGTAATTAATTATTAAAGAGAAATGGATAATCTCAAAGAAAGAAGGGGATAAGTATGTTTGTTAAGTAATAGATGAGGGGGAAAATATGTAACGTTTTTCATGGACATAGTTGAAACCCTAATTGGCGGAGGTGAGAAAGAAAGAATAGAATAGAATGGCGGTTTTCAACGTGGTACAGAAGAGGCGGAGAGCCGCCATCGCAGAGCGTAAAAGAGAGGTGCACGGTGATCCTGCTACCAGAAAGCTGAAGCACAAGCCCCAAAACACCACTCTTTCCGGCAAGCGTAAGCGCAATCTCATGAAGAAATGGCGCCGGGTATGTTTTTATTCACTTTTTGCGTATATGCCTAGTCTTAATTATTATTATGTATAAGTTTGGTTGCTTGTTCGCCAGGACCAGAAGGAGGCTATCGAAAAGGGGCTTATTACCATGGAAGATATTGAGATGGCGGTTGCAGACGGTACTTGCAATCAATCCCGTCCATTGTATTGTATGACTAGAAATTATATGATGTTAGGGCCCCGCTGACTATCCTATCTCTCACAGGCTTAGGGACTAGTTGTGACAACATAGATTAGAAGTAAAATGACATGACCAACTCGTTTTAAAAATCAAAGGAGACCACATGTTATAATTAACCCAGGGTGATCTGTTTGTTTGAGCCATGAAGATTTGAGAGATATGATGATATATCTAATGACTTTTCGTCATAGCTTACAAAAAAAGTAGAACAAAATTTGACCCATTTCGTTTGCAAGCTCTTATCATTGCAAACACCTATTTACAGGATCAGGGACATCATCTCCACAAACCACTACAAAAATCCACCTGAAAAAGAGTTTGAAGATTAGAACAAAGCGATCAAACAAGAAAGACAAAAAAGGTTTGAAGATCGTTTTTTTATTTTTAAATTGGCACGTTTTGGTTGGTATTACGTTTTGAGTTTCTTATTTGATGATTTGTAGGTAAAAAGAAAGGAACATCTGCCCCATCAGATGTGATGATGGAGTGATCAATTACAACTTCTTTCTCTTTCGCTTGATGTTGTTCTTAGATTTAGCTACCCAACTTCTTTATAGTCTTTATTTTAAAGATGCTGAAACTATTCGAAGTAAAACAACTATGATTTACAAGTTAAATCAAATTATTTTTGATCAATGAATATAAATTGAATTGAATGGTAAGAGAGTGTGTGTGAGTAGGTCGTATGAAACTTTCTCATATGAGAGTGTTTATGGCTGGCCCCTCCAGTGCTGCTACCCTAGTTGCCTCTGCCTGTTATTATAAAATAAATAAATATAGTGCTTGAACCTGTATTAATTAACATAATCCATTTTGATATAAACCTGTGTTCTTATGAAGCATATAAGTTACACAACCAGTTAGCCTACAATTGTTCTCGTTTAACCACACGATGCTTATAAGAAAAACCACCGTCTCTCACGACGACTTACCAACCCCTCCTCGTGTGATGTTTAACCTCTCTATCCCCATTCACTTATTTCCATAACAATCAGACCATGAAAAGTTGGTTGTTGCCCATATGGGTTTTAGCCTTTTAGGTGAGTGGTGCTGCTGGCGAACAGGAAGGGGTTTTAGGTGAGGGATTTTGGTGGTACTTATGCTGTGTCGGGCTTCGTGCAACCGTTTTAAATATCGTATGAACAATCCCTGTTCTAATAAGGGATTCCACCAAGATCCATTCGGCCTCTCTTCAAATCAATGCAAAACTTTTTAAGGTTTTTAATCCATTGTGAACAAACAATTATTAATTCAAACACATGTCAAGGATACAATCAAGTTTTGATATGCAGATAAGGAGACCACCAATTTCAAAACTTACTTATGACGCTGAGTAGTTTGAAGCGGGTCACGTCCAACATTTATTTGGACTTTCTTCAAATCAATGCAAATCTTTTTAAGGTTTTGAATCCATTGTGAACAAACATTTATTAATTCAAACACATGTCAAGGATATAATCAAGTTTTGATATGCAGATAAGAAGACCACCAATTTCAAAACTTATGACGCTGAGTAATTTTGAAGCGAGACACGTCCAACATTTATTTCCTATGTGAATTTGGCTACAACACTTTGCCTAGTTTCATTTTTATGAAAATCAACCCAAGGATTCACAACAATCATTGTTCCAGATAATTTTTTATATGGACATTTAGAATTAACTATTTGTTCATGCATTTTAAATGTTTTAGTATTGAATACAATAATCATTAATGTAAGTGATATTAACCTTTACTTCAAATCAGATAAAACGATAGTCTACAATGTTCAAAATTTTCTGTGAAATTATTATAGCCCTCGAGCAACTTTAACCATATTGTGATTAACAACTGGGAATTAAAAACCGGGATCGTTAGGGTTGTTCACGAACCGAGTCATGTCAACTTGAGCTCGGCTCAAGGTGACTTGACTAGAAATCTTACACCAAGCTGAAAACTAAAGCTCAAGCACAACTTGTTTATAACCGAGCTCACCTGTGGCTCGACAAGAACCATGTATTTTCAAGCGATTTTGATTTTTTAGAAAAACTAGAGTGGTCTCAAAGGTGTTTGCGAGATACCACAGGTCTCTCAAAAGGGGAAAGAAAGATGTTGGTTTTGAATTTGTGTTCTATTAAATATCCAGGAGTTCCACACCAACACTAGAAATCAAACTGAAATTCATAATAAAAATTAAAATAATCAAGGTGAGTTAATAAGAGCGTCATTTCAGCTCAAGCTCAACTCGTTTACAAACTACGCAAATTTCTAGCAAACTTTTTCAACTAAATTAAAATTGTTCTGGTGAGTTAGTAAGAGCACTATCTTTAGCTCATGCTCAACTCATTTATAAACCGAGCGAACTTCTAGCAAACTTTTTTTGACCGATGTTTGAATCACGAGCTGTTTGACTGTTCTACCGATTTGACCGTTACTAGTTGGGGGTTATTATTTTTGTTTATTCAACACCAAAATTCCTAAACGAAAAGCGCTACGAGCGACTAAACCTAGGACCAAAAATATAACCTAAATAGACCATGCCTGTAATTATTTCTTTTTTTATAATCTATTCGGATTCCACATCTGTGAACCAAATGCAGCGTCGTAAGTAACTGAAACTGGCAAGAATTAACAGAAGATAGATAGGGTGATGAAGTTTTCTAGAATCAAATCAAGAAAAAAGTGATGAAAGAGATAAAAGTAATAGTGAGTAGTAAGTAATGTATCTATCTTCTGAATAAGCCTGAATTTTGAAGTGTCCTGCAGTAATCAGAAATAGTTGATGAATTCTTAACGAGTTCCCATATTTTGCCTGAATTTTTAAGCCAGTCTCTCTCTGATACAGTTCTTGAAAAAGATGGACCACTCATTGATAAAACCTGAAACAATGCAATCAAAATTATCATCATATCCAATGGCTATATATTTTCATGCTCAAACTCAAGTTGCTCGATGAAAACTCAGCATCACCGAACACCCTTCTCACTCCTTTTAATATTGTTATGTGATTATACTTCAATATAAAATTTGTTAAGGACTACTTTGAACATTCTTAGTAGTTTATCGTGCATTACTTATCCATGTCTGGTATATTATTATTATTAAAACTATGCTAAAACAAAATCCTTTTGGGGAAAACTTTTGTGATATGTCCTAAAACTAAAATCTGAAAACCAAATGTACATATTAGTATTAAAAAAACGTAACAAAACCTGAACCTTGGTAGGGTCCAGAATAAGTCCAGCCTGAGCTTTGTGCACCCTCTATGCACACATTTGGCTTATGTATTATCTCTAATGGCCTGGGTTGCCGAATAGAATAAAAAATACAAGTTGAAGTAATTGGGTCAAACGGATGCACAAAGTGTATTCGTACTCTCAAAATCAAATTTGATGATATATCTGACACGCCCAGCCATACCAAAAGTTAATTGATATTTACCTGATCCCGCAGTTTCCACACGGAAGAATAATAACTCTCATATTGTGTTCCGGAATTAGATTTCCGTGGGATAAAAAATAACTCTAACGGTCCACCATCCAAACTCACGGATTTATGTTTGTTAAATGAAGTGGAGCAAAAATACTGATTAAGTGCTTTTTTTACTTGCTCGTGATAACTGGGAGCACTATCGTGTTCATGAAGCCTGCATTACACATTCGTTGATTCAGGTAGGTATGTAGAACAAACAACACAGAAAAAAAACAACATACATACTTTGTGTGAACAAAAACCAGGGAAGCCATGTATTCTTCTCCAACCTCTTGTATTTTATCTTTAATCTCTTTATCAGATCCTAAATTAGAGCTTTGTGGATGTGAAAGGGACAAGGAGGACGGGTCAGGCAGGCTATGTTTTAATAAATCCACCTGGAAATCAAAAACCACATTACATACCTTGTCACAAAACGGACTATGCGAAAGCTAAATACTTGAACCATTAACAGCTTTGGATGTGTGTATATATGAGATGTTTGACAAATTTCATTTGTTATAGGAATTAAATGGCCAAAAGAGAGTTTGTTTTTTTCTTGCAAAAGAAAAGAAACATATAGTGGTTACAGTAATTGGGCATCTGCTGCAAGTAGGAGCTTTCATTGGAGTTGTGAGTGAGCTTTTAGTTGGGTAAATATGTAATTGCCTATCAAAAGTTGATAAGTTAATCAACAAACTATCAGCAGAATATGTTTATCCAAACTGATTACTTTTCATATGAACTCATATATACTAGCTGCTATGAAAATATTTACAAAAGCGAAATCATACGGTTGCCATTAGACGCCACATGCTGGTATCATGAACTCCTTCTGATACCACCAATACAATGTGACAAATGGAGGTTAAGAGAACACCAAGCTATAAACAAAGAGCCGATTAGAAAGCTGTATATGAGAAAGATTAACATATGAAGCATAATAATAATCAACTGGGCGGTAAACTGTATTAAAAAACTAACAAGGAGGCAACAAAGAATCACCTGAATACTCATGAGTTCATGTGCCAACTCAGCAGGTAAAGATTCAGCAGCCAAAACCGATATAGTGGATGAACCGTCAGATCGAATCATATCTGCAAAAACTGAAGGACTGAAAACAGGCTGAGTATCAACAAGTATTATCCTTTCAGAAGTAATCCTTGGTTCAATTCCAAGTGTACAATGCTTTGCCAGTGATTGGGTTTCTACTGATTCTATTGCAAATGGAGGCAACATCCCTCCTATCATAGAACACCAAATTGATATTACTATAACAACATATCTCAGCTAGCTAGATTGTTTCTCAAGTAACGTAATGATAATTGGGCCTAATTTCATGACAAGAAAGTGATGAAATAAAAGAATACCAGGGGAGGTTGCATCAAAGCCATAAATCTGGTTCATAATAGTAGACTTGCCAACCCCGGGCGGACCAATGACTCCGACAACAGTAAAATCGGTATTATCGGTCAAGAACTGCAGCAACCAATAATAATAGATTAAACAAACAAAGAGATTATTATTATTATTATTATTATTATTATAAGAAATCAAGGGGTAAGTTACAGGAAGGAAGCGATCGGTGTGAAAATCCCAGGAGTCGGATAAGAGATTGAGAAAGGCAACGAAAGGAAGCCGAGAACGGGAGGACTCATCGCCGCCGCGGTTGTACTTGGCTCCGCTCACAAGGGCCGGCTTCGCTAATAGGATTTTAGGAGCACCACCGCTGCCCGCCATCACTCTCTCACGCCCCTTATGAACAAGAAGAAAATATTGTAGAATGCGCCTCACCTCCGCCAAAATAAAACAAAACTTTAGTAACCCAAAACCTCGTTGAAACCCCAACAACGAAGTACCCGAACCTAGAAAGGTTCGCTTATTGGATAATATTTTTAGTTTTGAAAACCTCAGAAAGCAAGCTAAACAACACCCCTGGCGTTGAGCCATTAAAAGGCATAGCCCATTAAAATGTAACCTCTTAATATCTAACCTCATAACTGATTTCTCAAGAAAAGTCATATTATCACAACGTGAAGATTGCAAATGGTGATATAATCACTTGTCTATATGATAGCAAGCTAAATGTGTCAAAAGGGAGTTTGGGATTCAATACTTTAAGAGTTAGTATGATTTCAAGTCATAACCGAGATGAGATGTTTGAAGAGTATCTCAGTTGGATTTAATAAAATATAAAAAAATAGGCTACCAAAACTGAAATCAATAAAGAAACGGGATTTACTTGGTGACGCTTCGAGATTCACGATTAGAGGATTTTGGTTTGATCTTTGTGTGGACGTTTCGATAGTTGTCATGTTAAGTGTTGACGTGTTGATTAAAAAGTACAAGTAGATGATACCTTAGTGTACATGTGATTAAAGCCCAACGTACTTAGTCATTGTCTCATAATGTTTAATAGCTACCGAATGTTAAGTGATTAAATACTGTCAATTTAATCCTCTCATCTTGGATAACACTTTAATCCCTCATCTTTAACAAAATTATTGATAATTAGTTAGTAGTTATATTTTATCCACTTATAAAAAACTAACTCCCCCCCCCCCCTCCAATTTTTAAACGGTCATAACTTTTTGATTCGCTAATGTTTTTGTTTTAAATTACACCATATAAACGAGCATTTTCTTTACTTTGATTTGAGTATAGTATTGTTATAGGTTTTTTAATTAAAAAATAATTTGTTACGTGATTAACAGTGTCTAAGGGTGAATAATAACTTAATCGTTAATAGAAATCGAACCGAAATCAACCAAAAACAAAATTAACTGATTAACCTAAACCTGAATTAACCAAAAACGATTATCGATTTTGTGTACCATCATTTAACCAAAATTAACTGACTGAACCTTTCATATATTTCTGTAGCTTTTATACCTTCAGTTCATGTATTTAATATTTATATCCTCATTTTATATATTTATACCTTCTTTTCATGTATTTATACCTAAATTTCATGTATTTATAATCAAAATTTTTAGCCCAAGTTTGGTTTTGTCTAGTAATCGAAATTAAATGAATGACAAAAAACATCAATCTAACTAAATAAACCAAACCGATTAATTGAAAACGGATTGGTTAATAAAATAGACTAATTGAGACCTTGATATCGGTTGAGCATAATAATCTAACCAACTGAACAATGCACACTGTGGCAATGTCTATGTTTCCCGCCGCATCGCGCGCACACCTATCAGTTATTATCCAAAACTGGTTATCGATGAGCAATAACTAAATCGTTAACCTAAACCAAACCAAAAACATACGGTACTAAACCAAAATCAACAAAAAACTAAATTAACTTAAAACTGAAAAACGAATTAACCAAAACCGGTTGTACTCTCGTTTAACCAAAATTAGTTGGACCGAATTGAATCATTCATATTTTCATATATTTATAGATTTTATGCCTCCAGTTCATATATTTCATATTTTATATCTCCATTTCATATATTTATACTTTCATTTCATGTATTTATACCTCAATATCATATATTTATAAGCAAAAGTTTTAACCAAGTTTGGTTTTGCCATTAACACAAATTAAATGAACCAAACAAAAAACCGTCATTCTAACCAAATAATCCGAATTGATTAACCGAAAACCGATTGGTTAATAAAATAGACTGGCCGGTGACTTTTGTTTTGGCTTCAGTTTAGGCTTATAACTGAACCATTCACAGCATAAAGAAATTGATTACCCGATTACTTCGCTTTTGATATATAACTATCACAATGATGCTACAATAAATATTATATGATTAAGAAAACTACAAAAAAGTGTTGCTTCCGCTGCATTTATAATGTCTAAAATTTTTAAATGGAAGAAATTCGTTACTCGAGTATGTAACGTAAGTGATGAATTGTGAGAAAAGAGGGGAAACAAAGGTGTGGAGGGTATGGGTCCTGATGAAAAAGGAAAAGTAATGGTATTTGTATACTAACTGTTTTTTTGGGTAAATTACATTTTTCGATATTTATGTTTGTACGGATTGCAACGGATGCCCTTTAACTTCAATTATTACAGTCACAGTCATTTATTTGCAAAACCCATTACATTCTATATGCTTTAGCTCTAACTTGGTTAAAATTTTCTATTAAGTATGGCATGTACCTTGCACATGAGGGTAGATTAGTAATTTTACTCATTATTTGAATTATTTAATAAATAAAATAAATTGACCACTTTCTAAATTATAATATATGTATATATATATATATATATGGGAGAGTTTAAATGAGAATGCTAAATATCACGAGAACCTTGAGAACGAATGAAAAAACCACTAGAACTTGGTCAAAAACAAGATAAATTCAAAATTTCTTTTTACACTTATCATTATTATTCGAATACAATTCTAGAAATTTAATTTACACATTTAAATTTATGTGAATTCGGAAATAAAGAAAATTTACACATGTGTAAGTTTGCAATTTACACATGTGTAAATTTGTTATATTTACACATGTGTAAAAAATCTAGTAAGAGTGATTTTGAGAGGAGAAATGAATTATTTGATGTTGTAATTTCTTTTTTTGATGTTGTAATTTCTTTTTTTGATGTTGTATTTTAATTAAAATGATGATTGTATTAAAAAATGGTTTTGATTGGTTTTCTCATTCATTCTCTCGGTTCTCGCAATATTTAGCGTTCTCAAGATAACCCTCCCTTATATATATATATATATATATATATATATATATATATATATAGGCTAGGAGTTGGCTACAAAATCTAAAATTCCTAAAAAATGTAAAAAATCATAAAATATCAAAATGTCAACCATAAAACACACTCAAAACCCGCAAATAACAAAATGAAGATTACTAAAACATCATGTATGTGGGTTGTGTATTATATTTTTGATGGCAAGGCTCTGATTATCATTATTGTGTTTTATGTTGATTAGCATATTGTGTTTTATATTCATAGTAATACGATTATGTGTTTGAAGTTTTTATAGACTATTATGGTTTGAATATGGTGTTTTAGTAATCTTTACTTTATTATTTGTGGGTTTTTAGTGTGTTTTATGGCTGAATTTATAGTGTTTTATGACTTTTTAAATTTTTTAGGAAATTTGAACTTTGTAACTGAACCCCACCATATATATATGTATATATATGTGTGTGTGTGTGTATGTGTGTGTGTGTAGAGGTTCATGTAAGAAAATATAAAAGTGTGAGAAGGATAAGAAAGATTTTGGAGGTGACACGTGTCCCTTTTTATTTTGGTAGTTTAAGGGTATAAGTGTAATTTAACTAATAAAATCTAATTATGGAATGAATATATGCAACCGTTTTTTGGCAGCTATTGTAGGGATTTTCGAATTTGAAGGCATACATCTTATAAAGAAATAACACCCTAACTCATAAAAACACCACAACATGTATATTGAAGGCATACATCTTATAAAGAACAGAAAAATAACAGAAAAAACACCATAATGCATAAAAACACCACAACATGTATATTGAAGGCACACATCTTATAAAGAACACCCTAACATTGAATATAACAAAAATAACACCCTAATAAATCAATTTCAAAACACAATACTTTAATCAGAATCAAAACATGAGTAACACCCTAAATATAACACTAGTTAACACTTTAATCAGAATCAAAACAGAAATAACACCCTAAATATATAAAAACAGAAATAACACACTAACTATTTGAAGGCAACAGAAACCTACTGAAGACACCAGAAACCACATCAATGCAAGGACCTTTATCATCACATTAAATATAACAGAAACAACACCTTAACTCATAAAAACACCACAACATGTATATTGAAGGCATACATCTTACGAATAATAGAAATATAACAGAAATAACACCCTAAAATTAAAACACCATTGTACGAACATAGAAAAAACACCTTGGACTAAAACATCCAAGCGAGACGTAATTTTTTTCTCTACATAAGTATATCAATACGGTACTCATATTAAAGATAAAACACTCGTTACTATGGTGTAATTTTTTTAAAAAAAAGAGTTATGTATAAAAAGTTATTGATGTTTAAAAAAGAGGGGGGGACTTGCATGTGCATTAATGTTAGTTTCTTAATTTAAAAATGTTAAATTTACCTTTATACCCTCAATCTAGAAAATTAATTAGTTTAATAGTCAACACTATTTACAAGATTGCCATCAATATCTCAATCATTAGATTAAACATCTAATGGTTTAGATTTTTTCTTATCCTTCTCACACTTTTATAGTTTCTTACAATATATATATATATATATATATATATATATATATATATATAGGAAAGGTTTAAATAAGAACGCTAAACATTATGAGAATTATGAGAACGAATGAAAAAACCATGAGAACTTGGTCAAAAACAATTCAAATTCAATTTTTTACACGTATTATTTGTAACATTTGTCGTAAAACGGGTTCTAAAACCCACTTCGTTTTGTAACTCAAAAATACGTTATAATGTTTCATTACGCATTTATGTTAAGCGTTTAAAATTAGTGATATTATTGGTATTTAATCATAAATAATGATAATAAAGTCAAAATAATAATAATATTAACAACTAAAATATAAATAATAAAAATAAGACAAAAGGTGTAGACCGCTCGTATCGAACCCGGGTCTCCACCCAAACAATAAACACAACACACCACTACACCACACACACATATCTGAAACAATCCCAAATCAAATAAATTTTATATCGAAACAACCTCCTGAAATCAAATTACAAAACACCCGCCTGTAACGGATGAAACTCCCAAATCCATCATCAATCTCCTTTTCATTTATGAATTAAATCGAAGAAACTGTTTTCAAATCGTATGTTAAGACTCAATCATGATCAATTCGGTTATATACACTCATTACGGCAATTAATTGTTGACCGAAAATGGTTGAAACCGAAACCCAACTCAAAGCAGCATTATCTATAAATAGTGATCTTTGAAGCTATTCAGAACTCGCTCACACACTTGCAAAGCTCATTTCAAACACCCTTCTCTCAATTTATACATCACCGGAAACAAGAGCTTGTCGCTGTAACCTTACCGGAGAAACCGAAGGTCGTCTTTGTTTGGTATAACCTCACTTAAATTCTTTTCTTTCCTTTTAAATTACGTTCTTCAGTAAGTAATGTAGTTTGTAAATTAAATAAATTATGGCGGGTTAACATAATATATGATATGAAGAAGATGAACTAGAAGCAGTGTATAAATAAAATTAAAACCGGTGTTTAAACCGGGTTACACACACAGTCCAGTGGTGGAACGTGTGCAGTTTATCTATGTAACATTTGTCGTTAAACGGGTTCTAAAACCAGCTCCGTTTTAGAATTCAAATATACGTATGACGATCGTTGCGCATTTATGTTAAAAGTTTAGAATTTGTTATATTATTAGTATCAAATAATAAATAAGGATAATAAAGTAAAATATTAATAATATTAAAATATAAATTAATAGAGTTAAATAATAAAGTTAATAAATAAAATTTAAATAAAACATAAAGGGTGACCGCGGGTATCGAACCCATGTACCCACCCAAACAACACACACAGCACACCACTACAACACGCATATATATGAAACAAACCCAAAACAAATAAGTTTTATATAAACGCAACCTCCTAAAAATCAAAACCCAAACACTCGCTCAAGAAACGGCAGAATCATCAAGACCTCAAAATCCGTTTTTCTTTAAAAAAAAAAAGTAAGCATCTATAACTGTTTCCAATCATATGCAATCAATGGATCGTAAATTTTCGAAACCGTCGCACAATCATTGCAATATTTAAAGAATTTGACCGAAACTGACAATGTAATCAAGCTGTCTTCCTCCCTATAAATAGAGAATACCGAAACTGACAATGTAATCAAGCTGTCTTCCTCCCTCTATGTGCAACACGGATTGAAGGTCGCGGGTTCGAGACAAGGACTATGCAGCGGTTTGAACATTATAAAACCTTTTTAAATAAATAAATTGATGAACTAATCTAATTATTATATAAATATAATAAAAACAAAGATTATTTCGGGTTAGACACGTAGCTCAGTTGGTAGAGCTGCGTGCACGCATACGGGAGGTCACGAGTTCGAACCTCACACGCTGCCTAATTAACATGCTATCCGACTGGTCAGAACGGTCAGACCTGACAAGGTCAATATTTTTTTAATTATTAATTAAAAATCATTTAGAATACTTAAAAATGAGATTTTTAAAGTTTAAAAAAATTACATTAATACCAAAAAAATCTAAAAATCTAATAAAAAGCACTAATTGAAAATATTAATTTCAAATAAAATTTATTTATCTATCGAATTATTACGTGACTATTTAGGTTAGTTTCCCTAGTCGGTTGAATCCTAAATCGTGTGAAATCGTTGTCAATTCCAAGAAACGCACCCGCTGTGAGTGAATTCTTACAAATTCCCCATTTTATTCATGTTTTGGGGTGTATCATGTATCGTTTACATATTTTGTTTATTCAAACACTTGTGCTACTACCATTATATAATCTAACATGTTATGTAATGTTATTTGTTGTATTGTGTGTTTACATTTTTGTCATTTCCGTGCAATCATTCACATTAGGCACATCAGTTCCTCGTTGGATACGAGTTGAGCATCGCGTGCCTCATTAGATCAGCTCCGTTTGATTGAGCCTTGATCTCATTGTTCATAATTTGTCATGCTTGTGTGTACATGGATTGATATTATGTGGTTTGTGGTTAGAGTTACATATGCGTATACTCATATTTGGTTTATGCACATTTTTATTTAAATAATCAATATAACTATTTCTTTCAAATATTTAAATGAGATTCACTCGCCAACTTTGTTGACCCAAAACCCTATTTTTACACATGATACAAGTGGACATGTTGAAGCAAGGAACACATAGGAATTTGCCTTAGAAGAAAAATAAAGAGTTAATGAATGTTGTGTTTAGAACATGTTGTGTTTGTATGTTTGTTGTTTAATTGGAAATAATAAATATGAAACTTTATTATAGTAAATGTCATGAGCTTTGATGAAAACCCAATCATGCCCCGACAACCATTTCCGTTGCGGGTCAGGGTGTGACAATCTAAATTGTCGCCGGTTCGAGCCTCCCCCACGTTTCCGAGTTCCTTATATAACCCAAACCTTTTTTAACTAATATATAAAACAGTTCAGATAGTGTTTAAGTTTAATTAAAATCTCATATCTTCCGGGTTAGTCACACAGCCCAATTGGTCGGGCTATGTGAAACACGAAGCTTAGGTCACGCATTCGAATCCGGTCGGTTACATGTTTCTGAAATTACCAAACCATTTTAAAATATAACCATATTATGGTTTAGCTTAGTATGTGTATATATAATTAAAATTGGATAGATTTCGGGTTAGACACGTAGCTCAGTTGGTAGAGCTGCATGCACGTAAACGAGAGGTCACGCGTTCGAGTCCCACACGTTGCCAAAACCGCCCTGTTCGACCCGCTAAGGAGTATATTTTTTTAATTAAACTTTTGTTTATTTTTCTTCAAAACTATAAAATTATATAACTAAATAATTTCTTTTTAAACATAAAAATTAGTAACAAATACAATAAAATTATCTAAAAAGCCTAATAAAATTCATTAGATAAAAATACTAATTTTAAGTAAAAGAAATATATTTACCGAATTATTACGTGAATATTTAGGTTAGTCTTACTCGTCGGTTGGTATCTTTAACGCCAAATCGTACGCACTTCTCATCAAATCAAAACGCACCCACTGTGAGTGAATTCCTACAAACTTCCCCTTTTATTCATGTTTTGGGGTGTATCATGTGTCGTTTCATTTATATTTCTTATTCAACGCTCGTGCTATTACCATTATATGAACTAACGTGCTATGTGATATTTTGTTTATTGTTATTTGTGGTTATACTTTCTCATTTCAGTCAAGCTCTCACATTAGGCCCATTTGTTCCCCGTTACATACGGGTAGAGTATCACGTTGCCTAAGTAGATCGGCTCCATTTGATTGAGCCTTGATCTCACAGCACATCGCTTTTCGTGCTCACATGTACATTGCTAGATGATTATGTGGTTTGTGGTTAGATTACATATACGTTGCTCATATTTGGTTTATGCACATTTTATTAAATTAATAAACATATCAATTCTTTCTAATGTTTAAACGGGATTACTCACCAACTTTTGTTAACCCAAATCTCTATTTTTACACATGATACATGTGATCAGGTTGAGGCAAGGAACACATAGGACTTGGGCCTTAGAAGAAAAATAAAGTGTTACTTGAATGTCTTGTCTAGAACATATTGTGCTTGTATGGATTATGTGTTGGTTGGAACGTTTTCTTTTAATTTGAAATGAAATATATGAAACTTTTATAATTGTAAATGTCATGAGCTTTGATGAAAACCCAATCATTCCCCGACTACCATATCCGTTGCGGGTCAGGGTGTGACAGATTGGTATCAGAGCTCTTGACTATAGGGATATAAGATAGGTTATTAGACCCTATAGCCTATACTATAGTCAATTAGAAATTAATTGCTTATGTGTTAATATTGTTTACATTAAAACTCATGATATTTACTTGTTTTACATTTCTCTCACACACAAATACATGCAAGCACTCCCACTACTGTATGATTTTGTGTGATATTTAATGTGATATACATATTGTCAACATAACATGCTTACATATATACGCATCCTCATGTCTTAATTTTTCACATATTTGAACATTTTTCATGCTTTTCTTTTCAAAATTTTGTGATGTTTTTATTTTTCAAATCTCATCAAAGTGAGTTCTACGACGGGCATGTAGTAACTGGAAGGGTACAAGTACTGGTAGTTGAAACGTCTTGTCTAGGATTGGCATTCGTATAAATCCGATATAACGGACCAGTTTGCCTACATGGGGACTAACGATGAGAGTATGAAGGACCTATTAGGCCAAAGCATGCCACACCAAACGTCGTGTGAACTAACCCCACTTTGAGTTGTCATTGTGTCTACACCTGGACACCCTCCGACCTTATACCTTGAAATCATGTTTTACGTTTTTATTCGGGTGGCGCGAGTGTTAACAGACCACACCAATGTGAACCCTACAAAGCTCAGTAGTCATGGGGGCCCACATGACTACCTAGGCCAAGTTTGGGGGACATATGGGGGCCCAAACATGAGCAAGGCCTAAGACATCCTATGGATGTAGTGAATTTATTTTTTTCTCATTTGTTTTGTGGATGTTAAAATGCGACACATGACACTTATACGCCAAACTCAGAACCTCGTTACTTATTTTCTGTAGATGTCTTCTAGGCACTTTCGTGGAGGTAGGAGATCAGGAAGATCCGGCGAGCGTATGGCTGCCCAAATAGCCCAATAAATGGCCGCCGTAATTCCCGATATTATAATTCAAGTCCAACAAGCTCTCGCCGCTAATCCTGCCAATCCAATCAACCAAGAGGGTCAAAATGTTGCTAACCCTCCCACAAACACCACCAAGTGCACCTACAAGCACTTCAACTCATGTAACCCTCCAAAGTACGAAGGGACTGAAGGGGGCACTGCTCTCCTTCGATGGTTTGAAGATATGGAGAGTAGTTTCCTCAATTGTGACTGTCCCAACGACTGTAAGGTTCGTTATGCTACTGGTCGTCTGTATGGGATAGCAATCATGTGGTGGAATGCGGATTAGGGCAGACGAGGCGCCGAAGCCGTGGTAGCCCTAACTTGGGAACAACTCCGAGAGCTCATGACTAGACGTTTCTGTCTAAGAAGCGAAATTAAAAAGCTGGAGGATGAGTTCTATTTCTTAAAGCAAAAAGAGGGAGACCATTGATCGGAGTGTCGCGCCCCGTTCAAAGATAATATTTATATCCCAAATTACCCTTAACAATGCATTAGTGGTAGTAAGGGGTCGAACCACCGATGGTTGGATGTGATTGATTTTAAATACAATTGACACTTTATGAAGCTTGCTACTTAGATTGTTTAATTTGGTTTTTTTTTGTTTTGAAAGAATGTCGGAATGGTCCGACGAATTTGTGTCTACTTTACTAACTTTGAAAACTCAATTGATTGTAAGAAAACTTTAATTAACTTGATGAAAACAATAGTTTGAGAACAAGGTTCACACCCGGTTCGGTAATGCAAATCCTAGGGTTCCTACACGTTTTTAATTTCAACTCAATTGCAAACAATGATCAATGAATTTAGTGTTGCGTGGTTTAGGTGTCAAAAGCTATCAACGTCATAGACAACGGACTACAATACACTTCATTACCAAGAACATGTAAACTCTAACCTAGACAAGGCATAATCGCACATAAGCATTTTGCAAAGTCAAATTTCATAACTCATTCAACAATTCAAAAGTACAATACCAATGCGAGACAATTATCATAGGTTTTCAAATCAAATCACAATTTGTCACAAATCAAAACTTAACGGAACTTGATCAATGGAAGATTGGAGCTTGATCTTGATCATCTTGAAGCCTTGAAAGTGAGGATGATGATGGTTAGGGTTTTGGATGGAATGTGGAATTGGATGGAAGATGATGAAGATGAGGATTAGGTTAAGGTTATGATCCAAGATGATCAATTGGGTGATAGGATGGATTGGAATTGGTTGTGGATCAAAAGGTATCTTGTTCTTGGCTCCCAAGAGGTGTTTTTAAGCTCTCCAACTCGTAACTCCCTCACAAATGGGTCTAACAATCATAAAAACACGTTCGAAATTGAAATTCAGCGACCAGATAATTAGAGGGGCATCGCCGACGGCCCCTAGAAACTCAATCTTTTCTCCGACGCTCTAAATCACTGTCTACGACAAATTTTCTCCAACGGATTATTTGAGGGGCGTCGCCGACGGTCCCACTGGGCATTGGCGCCAGCCTCTACAATGCTTGAGTTCCTGTTTTCCCATTTTGTGATCCCAGTTGACTCGTTTTCCGTCCCGATGCTCCAAAACGCTCCCGAATAGCTCCTTAAACTTCATAAACCTGCAAAACATAAATCCAATCAAAAGTGGGCTATTCAAAACTAAAAGGTACATAAAATGTGAACTTAAACTTAATAAACCCATCGGTTTTCAACCACATATCACATCCCCACACTTGTCTTTTGCTTGTCCTCAAGCAAATCTGTCTTTCACTTTCACGTGAGTCAAACAAGGAACACATTTCCCATTCTCGAGACATGAGTTAAGGTCAAATGTCATACTTGGTTCATAACTTTTATCATTCAAACTATTTAACATTAATATGATTAACACATATAAAAATGGTTATCCAAGATTAACCCGCCTTTAAAACTCACATATCATACATATCCCTCACAACGTTCTCTCCACTCGGCTTATAATTTGGCTAATAAGTAATGCATTAGCACTTTTGATGTAAACACACAAACCGATTAGAACATATACCCGCATAAGCTTGCAACTCAATCATTCTCCACCATTGATCACAAATATTGAACACAAGTCAAAAGGTCTTGAACGGGTTGAATTGGGGCTAGGCTAAGGGTATGAAATTGGATGTTTTGAAAGCGGCTAAGGTGATGAAAACCCGATTCTTATTACACGAACACTATACTAGCATAATCGACTACGAAACAATAACTACAAGACAACGCCTTTATTCAACAACTATCTATACATGCATTTTTCTTTTCTTTTCTGATTTTTTTTCAAGTTTTCATCACACAGGTTAAAAATAGGGTTCAAAGGTCAAGGGCTAAATGGGTTGGTCAAATGAAAGGTTTATGCTCAAAATTGGCGACTAAGGGACTGATTTTTGGGTAAGGATATATAAATGGTGTAAAGTAAAAAGGTTTACCTAATGCCTCAATCATTCTTGTGCTCATATTTGGTCTATGGTCTTGAACGTATCAAAAGTCGCAAGTTCTACAATACATGACTAATGGTCCACTCAACCAAAGAAATATATGCATATGTGATATGTAAAAGTGGCTCAAAATCTCACGTATAGAAGGTATGGTATGTGATATGTATAAAGTGCAAGTTTCTTAGGCGGATTATTCCCAAACAACCACCCGTTAAATACCCGTCATGTTATTTATTTGAACTTGACCATGACAAAAGACCACATGGGTTGTGTCATCCCTCATTAACTTAGTTACTTGTGCTTTTTAGACCACTTTAAACAAAGACATTTTGAAAATTTTTTGAAATTTTTCCCCCATCCCCACACTTGAGGTCAACATTGTCCTCAATGTATAGTGTATAAATGAACGGGTCAAAATTGAAAAACTTTTTTCTCCCCTTCCCCACATTTGAGGTCAATTGTCCTAAATGTGTAGAAACTGAGCTTTTAAAACGCACAAAGGATGTGACACGACCAACCTTCCCAAAATTTAACTCCGGAGAATAAAATACAAACTACAATCCACTTATTAAACAAACAAGAACAAATCAAAGCTAAAGGAAACGTATGCACCTGGTTTTCGCTCATTCCTCGTGTGCTCTTCAACTTCAACAAAAATGGTTATCTCACGAACCAATGCACCTACAAATTTCAATCTTTGTGTAGAAGCAAGCTTCTCACAACTACAAAAATTTGTTAGTCATTTAGTTCTACCATTTTTATTAAAAAAATTACCAAGGCATATGGTTTATTCAACTTAATCTTGTGGAAAAATATTTTACAACAATAACCTAAACTCACTTTCGTAGGAATCACGGTTGCATTTAGCGTATGCAACAAGCCCTTTTGAACCTCCCGATAGCTCGGGAGGACGAGTAGGTCTCGTGAGGGTTATCTAGGGAACACACCAAAAAAGTTCATTTAACTACTTAAAAGAACGCAAATATAAACTAAAATTTACACAAAAATTTACAGCAACAAAGAAAAGGTACCGGCTCATCGTTGGTATCGTTCGTTAGGATCCACCGGTGGGTATGGCTGATAGGGATATCCAGTGAGGGCTGACATCATATCATGGAAGTCGTCGAGCGGCCCCCTTTCGCCTTCAGCTGGCGTTTGGAACTGTGGTGGGATGAAACTGGAGCCAACTGCTTCGGGCCAATGCGGAGATGGGTCAGAAGGCCTAGTGGGAAAAGGTAGGTTCTCATAAGATACCCAAGGCACGTGTTCTTGATATGGACGACCTGCTTCCCAATCTCGGTGGTGGCGCTCCTGATCATGCAAATGTTTGGCGTTATTTACCGCCATTTGTTGCGCCACCGCCATAGCATGCCATCGGCGGTCTTCCAACGCATTCTGTTCAGCACGCAACCTATCTTGCTCCTCCTCCCAAGCTTGTCTTCGAGACAATTCTTGTGCTTGGTACAAGTCTTGCCTTTCCATAAAAGCCTGTTGAGCATCCCATTGCTCTTGTTGCCTCTCCCAATACTCTTGCTCCTTGGCCCGGTGAGCAACATCTTCATCCCAATGGGATTGTTGTTGAGCCTCCCAGTTTTGCTCCCACTGTTGCATCCTCTGCTCATATTCCCGATTTTCCCCAATACACGCGGAGACGTTATCATAAACGTCTTGTTGTCCCCGGTTGTAGTTGGGGTACCCGGGTCTACGCCGGTTTGGGATGAAAGTAGCCACCCCGGACAAAATTTCTTGGTGTGTCCGGATGTATCTCTGACGGGGTCCTCTCGGAACTTGAGGCTCATCTTCATCCTCCTCTTCAGCCATCTTCTCCTCTCTCCCAGCCTCTTGAGCTGCACTTGGGTCGGTGAACTGAAACCGATGCCCTTTATCGTCAGTGACGGTGTATTGATGACCGTACACTTGAACTTGAATCTTCCAATGTTGCTTCATCGACGCTAAGCAAATCTGATCCACCAGCTTCAACACCCACAACGAATCGATCGGCAACTTATTTTGTTGCACTATCATGGCGCTAATAAGTCGTACATATGGTATCATCTTCCGAGTGTACGACTCGTGCGTGTCCCAAGTGTTAATCATAACAAGATGCCGCCAAGATAACTTGGGTACTCCACAGAGAAAAGAATGAAGCACCCGACAATCCGAGGCCTTCACCTTCCCTCGGTCCCCAAATCTAACCATTATGTTCTCGAGAGAGAAGGGCTAAAGGATCTTTCCTTCAACAGACAATTGACTACGAAGAGCAGCCCCACCATCAGCATAGGGCAAAACTGACTCGACCATTCCGTCGGGGTTAGCAATATTAACCTTATTATCCAAGAACTAGTTAACATTATAGTAGTAATACTCATCAACCCCCAATGAGTTAAACCGGGCAATGCAGTTCATGGTTTCAAACGACATTACCATTTGCCTTCTTCCCGTGTCACCCACCAGCTGCCATGTGTTTGGCGGGCCATCCTTATTAACGAACCGGAGTGAGGGCAACCACTCGCAAACAACAGCCAAATATACCCGTGGTGTGATATCCTCACACCAATCCAACACTCTTTCCCAACCGATTCTCTCAAACATTTGAACGATCCCGATCGTTCAAAATTCCTCCATGTTTAATGTGCGCTCCGGCATAGCCCATTCTGGAATAGATGTAGACACCCCATTAACCATTTTCCACTTCCACAACTTAACCACCAACATCCTGTCGTTAAACCTTGAAAGAGGTCTTCGTTTATTGCTCTCCCATGGCTCGCCAATATTGCTATCCCGTATTCTTTCCCATGCCCAATCTTGCATGAACACTCGATCATCATTATATTCCAACCCACTTAATTGCTCCCACTTCCTTGCTATATGCCCCGAAGACGATCTGGCTCCTGAAGACGAACCGGGACCCGAAATCTTGCTTCGCTTTCGGCTTGCCATATCTACAAGACATAAAACAAAGAAACAATTAAACATGGAAAATTTCAACATTTAAACCCCCACTTCAAATTCAAACCAATTTAACTTCTTGAGCATAGCATACAATGTTGAATCATAACTTAAATAGTTAGACAATTTAGCCGGTTCAAATCTTCTAAATTTGCACTTTTATCAACACTTTAAATTCAAGTTCCTATGTTTTTAATCCTAAGCATATAAGATCTCAAACAAGATTCAACATTGTGTGTATGCTCAAACATGCAACTTAAACAATCATAAACTCATTACATAGCTATTTTTGCATGTTTAATCCCACCCAAAATCACCCATATACTCAAATTCAAGCAATACTCATATCATGGCATCATAAGCAACCTACTCTTAAACCTAGATTCAAAATTTCGGAAGAAAATCACATACCATATGAAATCCATGCTTAAATTTAAGTAAAAATCATACCTTTAGTGTTGGTTAGACAATAGAACTTCAAAAGATGTAATGCCCTATGAAGAACACTTTTTCTTCAAGAAACCTGAAATTTGATTTTCACTAATCTTGAAAATATGCAAGAATAGGAAAACCGTGTTAGGGGTTTTGTTCTCCTTGGAAAACCACACAAAATAGGCTGAAGAATCAGGTGATTTGGTGGAGGATTGAAGAAGATATGGAGGTTTGAAGGTTTGAGGTTTTAGGGTTCTTGAAGGAGAAGATGAAGAAGATAGATGATTTGGTGATGAATATGCAGGAAAGTGGTTGGTTATAAAGAGATATTGGGTGGATAAGGTTAAACCGGGTCAAGATTGTGGCTAAAAACATGTTCGGGTCGAGTTTCAGTGGGTTAGATTGTGATTGGATCCGAAAATATGCGTCCAAAACAAATCAGCGTCGGTTGACAATCCAGGAGGCGTCGCCGACGACCCTTGGTGCGTCACCGACGCCCTCTAGTTTGTTCTAAAACTTCTGACGGCTTAAACCCACTGTCTATGACAAGTTTCACCAGACGCTCACATAACGTCCTCCCCATTTTCAAAATTTTTTTATTTATTTATTTTTATTTTTTTAAAACATGCTCGGTTCTATACGACCCCCCGATTAACCGTGGATTGTCCCCAATACACAAAACAAGCTAAAAACATACCTTATGTCTTCATGACCCTTTGCAACATCCGAACTTCACACGTTTAACGAGATTAGTACAAAACAAGCTAAATCAAAACAAACACAACGCGCAAACAATCAAAATATACAAAATTCTACAAGTTTTCTTGGTCCTTTAATTGACCTTATATGTCGGTACGCTTACCAAAAAGCTTACCGATTCCTTGTTTGCTCCAATGTTGTCCTCGTTACCATCGATAAACGGTTTAAGACGATGACCGTTGACCGTTTGTTTTGACCCATCCTTTGGGTCCTCGATAATAACATCCCCAAGCTTGCAACCCTTGTGATCACAAACGGGCCCATCCATTTGCTTTTAAGCTTTCCGGGAAAGAACTTGAGTCGTGAGTTGTATAACCACACCTTTTGCCCTATCACAAACTCCTTCGGCTTCAGCTTGGCATCATGTGCTCTTTTCATATCATCCTTATATTTTGAAGCACACTCATATGCCTCCTCAAATACCCTTAACAATGTGTTAGTAGTAGTAGGGTCGAACCATGAAGAGTTTGTGGTTTGTGGTTAGATGGGATTGATTTTAAATATAATTTCACTTTATGAAGCTTGCTACTTAGATTGTTTAATTTAGTTTTTTTTTGTTTTGAAAGAATGTCGAAATGGTCTGACGAATTTGTGTCTACTTTACTAATTTTGAAAACTCAATTGATTGTAAGATAACTTTAATTAACTTGATGAAAACAATAGTTTGAGAACAAGGTTCACACCCAGTTCGGTAATGCAAATCCTAGAGTTCCTACATGTTTTTAATTTCAACTCAATTGCAAACAATGATCAACGAATTTAGTGTTGCGTGGTTTAGGTGTCAAAAGCTATCAACGTCATAGACAACGGACTACAATACACTTCATTACCAAGAACATGTAAACTCTAACCTAGACAAGGCATAATCGCACATAAACATTTCTCAAAGTCAAATTTCATAACTCATTCGACAATTCACAAATACAATACCAATGCAAGACAATTATCATAGGTTTTCAAATTAAATCACAATTTGTCACAAATCAAAACTTAAAACAATGTCAAACCCTAAAACATACGAAACCTACACCGGGGTGAAACCTTCGGAAATTAGCCGCTCATGGTGAACAGAACTTGATCAATGGAAGATTGGAGCTTGATCTTGATCATCTTGAAGCCTTGAAAGTGAGGATGATGATGGTTAGGGTTTTGGATGGAAGATGGAATTGGATGGAGGATGATGAAGATGAGGATTAGGTTAAGGTTATGATCCAAGATGATCAATTGGGTGATAGGATGGATTGGAATTGGTTGTGGATCAAAAAGTATCTTGTTCTTGGCTCCCAAGAGGTGTTTTTAAGTCTCTAACTCGTAAAGCTTTGACTTGCGTTCCTTACCTGCATCATCATATTTAAGGTTAACCTCTTTTATAGCCTAAAATGCACGATGCACAAGTTCAACCGGTAAATGACAATTTTTACCGTAGACTAAACTGTAAGGAGTAGTGCCAATAGGCATCTTATGTTCCCTTCGATAGGCCCATAAAGCATCGTTCAACTTCGTTGACCAATCCTTACGGTCCGGTCGAACGGTCTTTTGCAAAATTTCTTTAATTTGCCTATTGGACACTTCAACTTGACCACTCGTTTGCGGATGGTAGGGGTAGCAATTCAATGGTCGACACCATACCGTTTGAGCAATTTCCCAAAATTAAAATTCTTAAAGTGAGATCCCCCATCACTTATGATTACCCGAGGTACCCCAAATCTAGAAATAATATTTGTTTGCACAAAATTGCAAACAACTGTATGATCATTTGTTTTGGTGGTGATCACTTCGACTCATTTCGACACATAATCTACTGCCACCAAAATATACAAATTCGCATGAGAATTGGGGAATGGGCTCATGAAATCGATCCCCCAAACATCAAAAATATCGACAATAAGGATCGGTTGCATGGGTATCTCATTCCGCTTAGAAATGCCCCCTAACTTTTGACATTCAATACAGTTCTTAGCAAAGTTAAAAGCATCTTTAAAAATAGTCGGCCAATAAAGACCGCTATTCAACACTTTATGTCTCGTTTTACGACCACTAAAATGGCCTCCACAAGCAAAGGTGTGCAAGTGCTTCAAAACACTCGGATCTCCTCATCTGGAATACATCTTCGCACTACTTGATACCGACATGTCTTGAACAAATCCAGGTCTTCCCATGTGTACTACTTGATCTGAGAAAGAAAGTACAATCTTCTTCTTCTATCCTAATGAGCCGGTAAGTCACCTGTCACCAAATAATTTAAAATATTAGCAAACCAAGGTAACGTTGACACTTTCAGAATGTGCTCATCTGGGAAAGTCTCGTTGATCTCCACACGAAAAGAACCCTCTTCTACCAACAATCGGGATAAGTGGTCCGCCACCACATTCTCGCTACCCTTCTTATCCCGGATCTCTAGGTCAAACTCTTGTAGCAAGAGAACCCATCGGATCAACCGCGGGTTTGCATCCTTTTTCTCCATAAGGTACCTGACAGCAGAATGGCCAGAATAGATAATTACCTTATTACCCCAAATATAAGCCCGGAATTTATCCAAAGCATATACCACCGCAAGTAGCTCTTTCTCAGTTGTTGTATAATTCAATTGAGCGTCTGAAAGAGTCTTACTTGCGTAGTATATTGCAACGGGTTTCTTGTCTATCCTTTGACCTAACATGGCCCGCACCGCATAGTCACTTGCATCACACATGATTTCAAATGGTAACGACCAGTTTGGTGATTGCAAGATTAGGGCCTCAACCAACTTTTGTTTTAACACGTTAAAGGTATTTTGACAATCTTTGTTGAAGTCAAACGGTTGATCTTTTAATAATAGATTACACAAAGGTTTCCGTATGTCACTAAACCCTTTTATAAACCTTCTATAAAACCCCGCGTGACCCAAAAATAACCCAACACCCTTTACGCTCGTGGGTTATGGCAAAGTAGAAATAACTTGAACTTTTGCCCTATCGACCTCTATCCCACGACTCGGCACCACGTGGCCCAACACGATTCCCTCTTGAATCATAAAATGGCTCTTTTCCCAACTCAAAACTAAGTTCTTTTCAACGCATTCGAGTTGGTCAAGGCAACCATCAAATGATGACCCAAAGATTGAAAAGTCATCCATGAAGATTTCTAAGGACTCCCCACCATATCTGAAAAGATACTCATCATACACCTTTAGAAGGTGGCGGGGGCATTACATAGGCCAAACGGCATTTGCCTAAATGCGAAAGTACCGTATGGGCAAGTAAACGTGGTCTTAGCTTGGTCTTCTGGATGGATAGCTATTTGATTGTAACCCGAATACCCATCCAAGAAACAATAATATTTTTGACCCGCTAACTTTCAACAATTTGGTCAATAAAAGGCAAAGGAAAATGGTCTTTGGAAGTTGCTGAATTCAACTTCCTATAATCAATACAAATACGCCACCCGGTTACCGGCCGAGTGGTGACCTCTTCACCTACGTCATTTGTGACGACTTGGATGCCCGCCTTTTTAGGAACCGTCTATGTGGGGCTCACCCATTGGCTATCAGAAATGGGGTATATAATACCCGCATCTAGCCACTTTAGCACCTCCTTCTCGACCACTTCTCGCATGTTCGGATTTAGTCTCCGTTGTGTGTCACGAGAAGGCGTGCTACCATCTTCAGTGATGATTTTATGCATCACTACGGAAGGGCTAATCCCCTTCAAATCAGCAATGGTCCAACCAATAGCGGCTCTATTGGCGACCAACACATTCATCAGCTTCTTCTCTTGCTCCCTGGTCAAATCTGCCGCAATGATGACCGGTAGCGTGTTTCCCTTGGTATCATCTTTCGAGTGTATGACTCGCGCGTGTCCCAAGTGTTGATCATGACTAGATGGCGCCACGATAACTTGGGGGTTCCATAAAGCAAAGCGTGGAGCACCCTACAGTTCGAGGCCTTCACCTTCCCTCGGTCCCCAAATCTGACCATTATATTCTCAAGAGAAAAGGGTTGAAGAATCTTCCTTCAACCGACAGTTGACTTCGAAGAGCGGCCCCACCATCAGAATAGGGCAAAACCGATTCTACCATTCCTTCAGGATCCGCCATATTGACCTTATTATCCAAAAAATGGTCAGTAGTGTAGTAGTCATACTCATTGACCCCTAACAAATCGAACCGGGCAATACAATTCATTGTCTCGAAAGACATCACCATCTACCCCCTACCAGTGTTACCCACCAACTGCCATGTACTTGGCGGGCCATCCTTATTCACGAACCTGAGCGAGGCCAACCACTCGCAAACAGCAACCAAGTATACCCTTGGTGTGATATCCCCAAACCAATCCAAAACCCTTTCCCAACCGATCCTTTCAAACATTTGAATGATCCCTATCGTTCTAAACTCCTCTACATTCAATGTGCGCTCCAGCACAATCCATTCCGGGATCGTTATTTGCACCCCGTTAACCATCTTCCATTTCCACAACCTAACCTCCAACCTCCTATCGTTAAACCTTGAGAGAGGTCGTCGTTTATTACTCCCCCAAGGCTCACCGACACTACTATCCCGAATCCTTTCCCACGTCCAATCTTGCATAAATATGCGATCGTCATTATCTTCCAACGTAGTCAACTGCTCCTACTTCCATGCTATTTGCCCCGATGATGACCCGGCTCCCGAAGAGGAACCTTGACCAGAAACCTTGCTATGTTTTCGGCTTGTCATATCTACAAAACATAAAGCAAAGAAGCAATTAACATGGTGAATCTCATCATCTAAATCCTCACTTCAGATTCAACCCAAATGTACTTCTTAAGCATATCACACAATGTTGACACATAATTTAAGTTGGTTAGACAATTATCCGGTTTAAATATTCTAAATTTGTGCATTTTTGCCAACCAATAAATTCAAGTTTGTAATCCTAAACATGTAACAATATATGGTCAAACAAGATTTAACATCATGTGTATGCTCAAACATGCAATTTAAACAACTCATACCTTGTACATAACCATATTGCATGCTTAATCCCTCCCAAATCACCCGTATACTCAAATTCAAGCAATTATACATATCATGATATCATAACCGACCTACTTTCAAACCTAGATTCAAAATTTCGGAAGAAAATCAAATACCATATGAAATCCATGCTCAAATTTAAATAAAAATCGTACCTTTAATGTTGCTTAAACACTAGAACTTCAAAGAAAAACAATGCACTGTGAAGAACACTCTTTTCTCCAAAAAGCCGAATTTTTATCTTCACTAATCTTGCAAATGAGCAAGAATTAGAGGAAACCGTGTTAGGGGTTTTGTTCTATGCGAAAAATCACACGAAATAGGCTCAAGAATCAAGTGATTTGGTTGAGGATTGAAGAAGATATGGAAGCTTGAAGCTTAGGGTTCTTGGTGTTAAAGATGAAAAAGATGAAGAAGGTGTGAAGAAAAGGGCAGGGGATTGGGTTGCTTTTAAAGAGGTATTGGTTGGTTGTGGTTAATCCGGGTCGAATTTGTGGCTAAAAACATGTTCGGGTCGAGTTTCGGTGGGTTAAAAAGTGTTTGGGTCTGAGAATTTATGTCAAAATCAAACCAGCGTCGGCAAACAAACTAGGGGCCGTCGCCGATGCCCCCTGGTTCTTCGTCGACGCCCCTTAAAATCCCTGAAATCCTCCTACGGCTTAAACCACTGTCTACGAGCAATTTCACCCGACGCGGTACAAACTGGAGGCCGTCACCGACGCCCCTTCAAAACATATATTTTTTTCAAAGCAAAACCACACGACACTCCATACCACCCCCGAAAAACCGTGGATTGTCCCCAATACACAAAACAAGTTAAAAACATACCTTATGTCTTCATGACTCGTTTGCAAAATCGGAACTTCACACGTTTAACAAGGTTAGTACAAAACAACCGAAATTAACATAAACACAACGCGCAAACAATGAAAATATACAAAATTGTAAATGTATTTAGTCCTTTAATTGACCTCATAATTCGGTATGCTTGCCAAGAAGCTTACCGATTCGTTGTTCACCTCAATGTTGTCCTTGTTACCATCAAGAAACGGTTTAAGACGGTGACCATTGACCGTTTGCCTCGACCCATCCTTTGGGTCCTCGATGGTAACATCCCCAAGCTTGCCAACCCTTGTGATCAAGAACGGGCCTATCCACTTGCCTTTAAGCGTTCCCGAGAAGAATTTGAGCCGTGAGTTGTATAACCACACCTTTTGGCCTACTACGAACTTCTTCAATTTCAACTTGGCATCATGTGCTCTCTTCATACCATCTTTGTATTTCGAAGCACATTCATATGCCTCTTTCCGAAGTTCTTCCAACTCGCAAAGCTTCAACTTGCACTCCTTACCTGCATCGTCATATTTAAGGTTAACCTCTTTTACAGCCCAAAATGCACGGTTCACAAGTTTGACCGGTAAATGAAAATTTTTACCGTAAACTAAGTGGTAAGGTGTAGTGTTAATAGGAGTTTTATGTGCCGTTCGATAGGCCCATAAAGCATCATTCAACTTTGTTGACCAATCCTTACGGTCCGGTCGAACGGTCTTTTGCAAAATTTCTTTGATATGCCTATTAGACACTTCCACTTGACCACTCGTTTGCGGGTGGTAGGGGGTAACAATCCTATGGTCCACACCATACCGTTTAAACAATTTTCCAAAATAAAAATTCTTAAAGTGAGATCCCCCATCACTTATGATTACCCGGGTATCCCAAATCTAGAAATAATATTTGTTTGCACAAATTGCAAACAACGGTATGGTCATTTGTTTTAGTGGCAATCGCTTCGACCCATTTTGACACATAATCAACGGCCACCAAAATATACAAATTACCATGAGAATTGGGGAATGGGCCCATGAAATCGATTCCCCAAACGTCAAAAATGTCGACAATAAGGATCGGTTGCATGGGCATCTCATCCCTCTTAGAAATGCCCCCTAACTTTTGACATTCGACACATTTCTTAGCAAAAGCAAAAGCATCTTTAAATATAGTCGGCCAAAATAAACCGCTATTCAACACTTTATGTCCCGTTTTGTGACCACTGAAATGGCCTCCACAAGTAAAGGTGTGCAAATGTTTCAAAACACTTGGGATCTCTTCATCCGGGATGCGTCTTCTCATTACTTGACCCGGACATGTCTTGAACAAATCCGGTTCCTCCCACGTGTAATACTTGATCTGAGACAAAAAAATGCAATCTTCTGCGTCTGTCCCAATGAGCTGGTAAGTCACCTGTCACCAAATAATTCAAAATATTAGCAAACCATGGTAAGGTTGACACTTTGAGAATGTGCTCATCTGGGAAAGTCTCGTTGATCTCAACACGAGAGGAACCCTCTTCTACCGTCAATCAGGATAAGTGATCAGCCACAACATTCCCGCTGCCCTTCTTGTCCCGAATCTCAAGGTCAAATTCTTGTAGTAACAAAACCCATCGGATCAATCTCGGCTTTGCATCCTTCTTCTCCATAAGGTACCTGACAGCAGTATGATCAGAATATATAATTACCTTATTTCCCCAAATATAAGCCCGGAATTTGTCCAAAGCATACACCACCGCAAGTAGTTCTTTCTCAATGGTTGTGTAATTCAATTGCACATCTGAAAGAGTCTTACTTGCATAGTATATTTCCACGGGTTTCTTTTCTACCCTTTGACCCAACACAGCCCCCACTGCATAGTCACTTGCATCACACATGATTTCAAATGGTAACGACCGATTCGGTGATTGCAAGATTGGGGCTTCAACCAACTTTTGTTTCAAAACATTAAAGCCATTTTGACACTCTTTATTGAAATCAAACGGTTTATCTTTTAATAATAAATTACATAAAGGTTTTATTATGTCAATAAACCCTTTTATAAACCTTCTATAAAACCCCGCGTGACCCAAAAATGACCTAACACCTTTAACGGTCGTGGGATATGGCAAAGTAGATATAACTTGTACTTTTGCCCTATCGACCTCTATCCCATGATTCGACACCATGTGACCCAACACTATTCCCTCTTGAACCACAAAATGGCTCTTTTCCTAACTCAAAACCAAATTCTTTTCAACACATCTCTTTAAGACCTTTTCGAGTTGGTCAAGGCAACCATCAAATGATACCCCAAATATTGAAAAGTCATCCATAAAGATTTCTAAGGACTCCCCACCATATCTGAAAAGATACTCATCATACACCTTTGAAAGGTGGCGGGGGCATTACATAGCCCAAACGGCATTCGCCTAAATGCGAAGGTACCGTATGGGCAAGTAAAGGTGGTCTTAGCTTGGTCTTCTGGATGGATAGCTATTTGATTGTAACCCGAATATCCATTCAAGAAACAATAATATTTTTGGCCCGCTAACTTTTCAACTATTTGGTCAATAAAAGGCAAAGGGAAATGGTCTTTGGAAGTTGCGGAATTCAACTTCCTATAATCAAACAAATCCGCCACCCGGTTACCAGCCGAGTGGCTACCTCTTCACCTACGTCATTAGTGACGACTTGAATGCCTTCCTTTTTGGGAACCGTCTGTATTGGGCTCACCCATTGGCTATCAGAAATAGGTATATAATACCCGCATCTAGCCATTTTAGCACCTCCTTCTTGACCACTTCTCTCATATTCGAATTCAGTCTCCGTTGGGTGTCACGAGAAGGTGTGCTTCCATCCTCCGTAATGATCTTGTGCATCACTACCGAAGCATCCCCACACTTGTCTTTTGCTTGTCCTCAAGCAAATCTGTCTTTCACTTTCACGTGGGTCAAACAAAGAACACACTTCCCTTTCTCAAGGTATGAGTTAAGGTCTAATGTCATACTTAGTTCAAACATTTTATCATTTTCAAATTATTTAACATTAATATGATGATCTCATATAAAAAATGGTTATCCAAGATTAACCCGCCTTTAAAACTCACATATCATACATATCCCTCACAATGTTCTCTCTACTCGGCTTATAATTTGGCTAATGAATAATACATTAGCGCTGTTGATGTAAACACACAACCAATTAGAACATATACCCGCATACGCTTGCAACTCAATCATTCTCCACCACTAAACACAAATATTGAACACAAGTCAAAAGGTCTTGAACAGGTTGTAACAGGGCTAGGCTAAGGGTATGGAATGAGATGTTTTGGAAGCGACTAAGGTGATGAAAAACTTGATTTTTTATGACATAACAACTACACTAACATAATCGACTACAAAATAATAACTACAAGGCAAAGATTTTCCGCCTTTATTCAATAACTATCTGTACATGTATTTTTCTTTTCTTTTCTCAATTTTTTTTCACAATCTAAAATTAAGTTTTCATCACACGGGTTAAAATATAGGGTTCAAAGGTCAAGGGCTAAATGGGTTGGTCAAATGAAAGGTTTAGGCTGAAAATTGGCGACTAGGAGATTGATTTTTTGGTAAGGATGTATAAATGGTGTAAAATGAAAAGGTTTACCTAATGCCTTAATCATTCTTGTGCTCATATTCGGTCTATGGTCTCAAACGTATCAAAAGTTACAAGTTCTATAATACATGACTAATGGTCCACTCAACCAAAGAAATATATGCATATGTGATGTGTAAAAATGGCTCAAATCTCACCTATATAAGGTATGGTATGCGATATGTATAAAGTGAAAATTTCTTAGGCGGATTATTCCCAAATAACCACCCGTTAAATACCCCTCATGTTATTTATTTGAACTTGACCATGACAAAAGACCACATGGGTTGTGCCATCCCTCATTAACTTCGTTACTTGTGCCTTTTAGACCGCTTTAAACAAAGACATTTTAAAATTTTTTGAATTTTTCCCCCATCCCCACACTTGAGGTCAACATTGTCCTCAATGTATAGTGTATAAATGAATAGGTCAAAATTGAAAGCTTTTTCTCCCCATCCCCACACTTGAGGTCAACATTGTCCTCAATGTGTGAAAATGGATCTTTTAAAACGCACAAGGGATGTGACACGACCGACTTTCCCAAAGTTCCACCCTGGAGAATAAAATACAAAATACAATCCACTTATTACTAACTAAAAATCAAAGCTAAAAAGAATGTATGAACCTGGTTTTCGCTCGTTCCTCGTGTGCTCTTCATTCTTCAACAAAAATGGTCGTCTCGCGAACATAATGTACCTACAAATCTCAACCCTCGTGTAGAAGCAAGCTTCTCACAACCATCAAAACTTGTTAGTTACTTAGTTCTACCATTTTTATTAAGATAATTACCAAGGCATATAATTTATTCAACTTTGATTCTTGTGGAAAAAAATTTTACAACAACAATCTAAACTCACTTTCGTAGGAATCACAGTTGCATTTAGCGTATGCAACAAGCCCTTTTAAACCTTCCGATAACTCGGGAGGATGAGTAGGTCTCGTGAGGGTTATCTAGGGAACACACCCACAACGTTCATTTATCTACTAACAATAAACGAAACACAAACTGAATAATTACACAAAAATATACAACAACAAATGACATACCACCTCATGGTGGTCGAATGGAGTGCTTGTCGCCCACAAACTCTCCCATATCACCACCGACGATTCATACCATTTGGTCCCAAATGGACCAAACCTTCTCAACCTCTCATCTTCTGTTTTCTCCTGAGGTGACTTCTTCACCTTCTTCTTCTTTATTCTCCAAACCTACCAACCATAGCACACATCTTTTTGTTCGGATTCATGTCCACCTTTGGACACTTATCCTCACCTAGCGGGTTAGTAAATTTAGGAAAAACTTCATATTTAGTTCCCGGTCCCCAAATTTCATGCTTACCGTTCCCGTGGCACAATTTATTATAGCATTAGTAGTTGCCAAGAACGGTCTACCCAGTATGACTATCGGTTGTGTATCCTCAACACACCCAACATAGTCAACTACCAAAAAATCAACTGGGTAATAGCAATCTTCAACCTTCACTATCACATCTTCCACCATCCCCCTTGGATGTGTGGGAGTCTGATCGGCCAACACCACGGGGGTGTCAAACTTTTTCAAAGGACCAAAATCATATTGGTCGTATAGACTCCCAGGCAAGATACTTACACAAGCTCCAAGATCTAGGAGCACCCTCTTAATTTTAAATTTACCAATTTAGATTGGAATCAAAGGGTCTCCCGGATCTTGAGCTTTTTGGGGAGGGCACTCGATAAAACGGCACTAACATGAGATATCAAATCAACCGGTTCGGGTAGTTTTTTGTGCCGTTTTTCGGTGCTTAACTCTTTCAAACATTCGACATGAGCAGGATCCTTATTATGGCATCAAGCAATGGTAAATTGATTTTTGCTTGTTTAAAATTTTCCCACCTCTCGTCCTTTGGTGGGGTTTGTTTTTTCACTGTTGATGCCTTAATTGGTTTCAATAGAGCCAACGGATATGGGATGCTTTCAAACTCCACACCCATATCATTGGACCTAGCATGCAAATCAATTAAACAACTTTCACAAAAAGACTTTTTAAAATTTTTCTTTTTCTATTTTTACTTGTGAAATTGTTTCCTGCCCATGTTCGTATTCATCATTAGAATCCTCCACGACACCATCAACAACTTGTTGTAGTGGAGTGCCCTCAACACTATAAACCTCATCACATCGAAGAACACTTACCGCACTAATGTGCACATTTCTCACATTGTTTGTGCTTGTTTGATGCTTCGGGTTTACCATAGTGTCACTTGGAAGTCTCCCACCGCTTCCTTTGAGTTGGGCCATTTCTTCCATAAGTTGACCCACTTGCTCTACAATGCTTTATGCGACTTGTCACGAACCTCGAACTCTTTCTTCATTTCTATCTTGATCTCTTGATTCGACGTTGTGATGGCATTCATGATAGCATCTAGTTTGGAGCTTACAGAGTCTTCACCACCCATCAGAGGGTTTGCATTACCGCCTCCATTACCACCTTGATTGTGACCCCTTTGATACCCGCCTTCGCGGTTTTGATAGTGTTGGCCACTCCCTTGGTTGTAATTTCGTTGGTACCCTCCTGATTACCGCCTTGGCGGTTTTGATACACCGAACCCCCTTGATTTCCACCTTGATTATTCGTTTGAAAGTTAGGATTCATCTGATTTGAAGCATTTCCATAACGAAAGTTGGGGTGATTTCTCAACCCCGGGTGATAGGTATTTGAGTTCATATCGAATTGTTTTCTGTCACCATAGACTTGATTCACCTCTTCACTCGTTTATACCATGCCCACTTGACATTCCTCAGTTCGATGTCCAATATCCCCACAGTCTTCACACACTGCAAATTGGACCGCCCTAACATCTTTCTTTTTCATTCTTGCCAACTCCCTCTCCAAAGTGGCAATTCTATCCTTGGCGCTTGAATCAAGATCGGGAAGAGATCGAGAGGTTGGATGCTTCTTTGATCAGTTCGCCATAGCGATCGCTTTGAATTTTTACTCATCCGCTCCAAAAATAACAAAGTCCCATTGCTAGCCGATTGTAAATATTTGTGGTCATCGGCATCTAACCCCCTTACAAAGCACTTAAGCAACTCCCATCTTGGAATTTGGTGATGAGGGCATTTTCTGACCAACTCCTTGAAACGGGTTAAATCCTCATGTAACAACTCCCCCGGTAATTGCCTAAACGACTGGATCTCGTCTCTTGCGTCATCGGTCTTGGCAATGGAATAGTATTCATCTAAAAATACTTGCTGCATCTCTGCCCATGTATGAATACTATTCACCGGCAATGTGAGAAACCATTGCTTCGCCTTATCTTTTAGTGAAAATTGAAACAGCCTCAATTTCACTTCTTCTAGGGCAAAATCATGACCTCCAATTGTGCCACAAATGGCCGAGAATTCCGCCAAATGGGTATAAGGCTCGTCATTGGTTCTACCATTGAAGTGGGGTAGTTTGGCTTGCAATCGAACACCCTTCTTCCTCGAGGTGTAGGCACAATCGGTGAGTCATTGTCGGTGACCACCGGTCTGAATCACCCATTAACACCCCTCGGAGGTTGTTGATTTACTTGGCGTCTTGGGCCGTTCACCTCTTGATTCATGGGCCCATAATGACCTCTTCGACGCCACCCCCATTCCCACCTTGATTTCCGCCGCCCACAAATTATGGAATACGTTCACGGTTACCATTGTTGTTACCGTAGTCCCGGTTCAGCCTATCATTCCTTGACTGACAGTCAACCCCATAACCGTCATTCCTCCCATAACCACCATCGTTCCCTACGAAGTTGGCATTTTGATAACCAAAATCGTCATATTCAAACCCCCGCGCATTGTAGAAATTTCCCATGTTATTATCCCCCCAATCGTCATCTCCGTCTATCTCATCATGATTTCCCCCGTCGTCTGAGTATTCCGAGTGAATGCTCATGTGTTCCAGCGATGGATAACCGGGAACACTATACAGTGCATCATCAGGAATATTATTTCTCAAATCGTCAAGCTCAAGAAATTGGGCTTCGTTTGTGGGATTGCCACAGCTAATGTTAACCCCATGGTTGACGTTGACATTTCGGTTGTTGAGATTGAGTGGTAACAGGTTTTGACAGTTTTGGTTTGAAGGTGGAGGTGTGCGTTGGCGATAACTTGGGTTTCAGTTACGGTTTTGGAATGGTGGTGTTGGTGGTCTTGAGTTGTGACCACCCCTCGATTGGTGGTTTTGAGTATTTTGGTTTTGGGGTTGGTAGTCATGATATTGGTTTTGGTTGTTGGGTTGGTTGGAGTTTTGGGGATCCATTTGAATGGGTAAAAAAGATGGTGTAGGTTGTGAGTGGGTATTGGGTAGATTAGAAGCAAGGGTTGCCTCAAACCGGTTGGCTAAATTTCTTCTAACGACCCGCTCAATTTCCGGTTCGAACAATAACGGTGATGTCCTCCCAGAATTCCGTGTATGCATGCACTACCTGTAACCAGCATAAGTAACACGCCCGTATAACACAAAAGCAAAGACGATAATAAGAAACAAGCACTTTAAACAATTAATCACAAAATCAAACAATTCCAAACACAAAGAGCACGAACTCCCCGTCAACGACGCCAAAATTTGATCGGAGTGTCGCGCCCCGGTCAAAGAAAAAATTTATATGCCCAAATTACCCTTAACAATGAGTTAGTGGTAGTAAGGGGTCGAACCACGAAGAGTTTGTGGTTTGCGAATGGATGTGATTGATTTTTGGTAAAGGTGTCACTTTTTATGAAGCTTACTAGAATATTGATTACTTTGGTTTGTTTTGAAGAGATGTCGGATTAATCCGACAAAATTGATTCTACTTTACTAACTTTGAAAACTCAAATGATTGCACGAAAACTTTGATTAACTTAATGAAACACAATAGTTTGGAAGCAAGGTTCACAGCCGGTTCGGTAATGCAAATCCTAAGGTTTCTATACGTTTTGGTTTTAACTCAATTGCAAACAATGTCAGCGATTTTTAGTGTTATATGGTTTAGGTGTCAAAAGCTATCAACATCATAGACAATGGACTACAATACACTTCATTACCAAGAACATGTAAACTCTAACCTAGATAAGGCATAAGCGCACATAAACATTTTGCAAAGTCAAATTTCATAACTCATTCGACAATTCACAAATACAATACTAATGCGAAATAATTATCATAAAGTTTCAAATCAAATTGCAATTTGTCACAAATCAAAACCCAAAACAATGTGAAACCCTAGCACTTACAAAACCTACACCAGGGTGAAACCTTCGGTAATTAGCCGCTCATGGTGAACGGAACTTGATCAAGGGAAGATTGGAATTCAAACACGAACATCTTGAGCTTTGATGGTGGTGATGGTGAGGATTAGGGTTTGGATTGGATGATTATGGTGGAAGGATTGATGGATTTGTGAAGATGATGATGATGATGGATTAGGGTTAGGAATAAGGAAGATTGATTTGGTTGAAGATGGATGAACAAGATGGATTGGAATTGAAAGTGATGTTGAAGATGAAGGTTGGTGGTTACTAGGCTCCAAAAACAAGTGCAAGACTTCAAAAATTCATAACTCCTCGCAATTGGGTCAACACCATCTTTAAAACCCGTCTAAAATTGAATTTTAGCGACGACATAACAGGGGAGGCGTCGCCGACGGCCCCTAGATCTTCAGGTTTTCCTCCGACGGCTTAAACCACTGTCTATGACAAAATTTTGCCGACGGAGTTATCTGGGGGGCGTCGCCGATGGCCCATATGGGCGTCGGCGACGGCCTCCCCAAACCCTGTTTTTCTGTTTTCCCATTTTTCGCTCCCGGTTGATCCAGTTTCCATCCCGATGCTTCGAAACGCTCCCGAATAGCCCTTTAAACTTCGTAAACCTACAAAATACAAATCCAATCAAAAGTAGGCTATTCAAAACTAAAAGTTACTTAAAACGTTAACTTAAACTCAATAAAAGCAACGGTTTTCAACCACGTATCAGCCCTCACCCACATAAGCATACTTCAAATGCTTGGGCAACACCTTCAGTTCAATATTAGGAGGTTCAACCAATGACGGCTTTAGCTTGGTATCTATCTTCTCGGGAAGACTTTCCACTTGGTGTGTCCAAGGTGGTCTTCCTTCCCTTACCGCCATCACCTCCATTCTCTTCTCCTCCTCATCTATGCTTCGATTTGTTTCCGATTGCAACCTGTCAAACATAAAGCACTCCTCTATTGTGTTTTCCTCCTCGACTCCCATGCCGCAAAGAGGTATACACGCGTCAACAACGTCCGCCATATAGCATTCATCATTGACTAGAGGATCTGTTAATCCGGTTTAACCGCAACCGATGGTTACCGAAAGTCATGTCAACCGTTCCCGTTTTGCAATTTATTTGAGCATTTGATGTAGCCAAAAACGGTCGACCCAAAATAACCGTTGGTTGCTTGGTTAGGTCCAATGAAACATAATCAAGTAAAAGAAAGTCCACCGGATAGTAAAAGTCCTCAACTTTGACAATCACATCCGTGACTATTCCACGGGGTAGTTTAGGAGTTAAATCGGCTAAAACTACGGTAGTGTTTGCCGCTCTAAGTGGACCAAACTTGTATTGGTCATACAAACTACCCGGCAAAATACTCACACTAGCCCCAAGGTCCAAAAGTGCCCTTGTCATTTTAAATTTTCCAACTTGAATAGAGATGATATGCGCTCCAGGATCATGTAGCGTAGGTGGAAGTGCACCCGAAAGAATCGAACTCACGTTTTCGGTTAAATCAAGTTTCTTTGGAAATTTGTGACTTCGCTTTTGGGTACACAAATCTTTCAAATACTTAGCATAAGATGGAACTTGCTTAATGGCATCCAAAAGAGGTAAATTATTTTAACTTGTTTAAAAATTTCCCACATCTCTTCTTGGTCGGGACCTCTTTTGTTTACCACTTTCTTTGATGGTCCCAATAAAGCTTCGGGATAAGGGGCGGTATTAACCTCCACACCCTTTTCTTTATCTTTTTGGACGGGGACGGTCACAACGGGTGTACTTTTTTCATTTTTTAAAACCTTTTCTTTTTGACCCATTTGACCGTCAACACTTTCGTCATCACTAACCTCTTCCCACACCCCTTCAACAAACTGAGGTGGTGGTGACACGACACCATTATCGACGACTCGACCACTACGCAAAGAAATTTTATGAATTGGTACCTCAAGTGTGTTCTTCGAGCTCGAACCTTGATGCTTCGGATTCACGGTCGTGTCACTAGGTAGCTTTCCCCCATTACCTCTCAATTACGCCATCTCCTCCGCAAGTTGCCCCACTTGCTTCTCTAAAGCTTTATGTGACTTGTCACGAACCTCAAATTCTTTCTTCATTTCCATCTTCATTTCTTGATTCGAAGTTGTGATGGCGTTCATGATAGCATCTATCTTGGAGCTTACGGAGTCTTCGCCACCCATTGGAGGATTAGAATTACCACCTCCATTATTACTTTGGTTGTAGCTTCTTTGATACCCCCTTCATGGTTTTGATAATTTTGGCCACTTCCTTGATTATAATTTCGCTGGTACCCTCCTTGATTACCACCTTGGCGGTTTTGGTACAACGAACCACCTTGATTGCCACCTTGATTGTTCGGTTGGAAGTTGGGATTCATCTGATTTGAAGCATTCCCATAGCGGAAGTTGAGATGATTTCTCAACCCGGGGTGATAGGTGTTTGAATTCATATCAAACTGTTTTCGCTCACCATAGACCTGGTTCACCTCTTAATTTGCTTGTACCATGCTCACTTGACATTCCTCGGTTCGATGCGCAAGATCCCCACAATCCTCAAATACCGCAAACTGAACCGCACCAACATCTTTCTTTTTCATTCGCGCCAACTCTCTTTCCAAAGTGGCAATCCTATCCTTGGCGCTTGAATCAAGGTCGGGAAGAGATCGAGAAACCGGATGCTTCTTTGACCGGTCCGCCATAGTGACCGCTTTGGAATTCTTGCTCATCTGTTCCAAAAAATACCAATCATCTTCCTCGTTATTATTCAACAACGTCTCACTACTAGCCGATTGTAAAAATTTGTGATCATCGGCACCTAACCCCCTCACAAAGCACTTAAGTAACTCCCACCTTGGAATTTTGGTGATGAGGACACTTCCTAACCAATTCCTTGAAACGGGTCAAGGCCTCATGTAGCAATTCCCCCGGTAATAGCCTAAACGACCGAATCTCATCTCTTGCGTCGTCGGTCTTAGCAATAGAATAGTATTCATCAAAAAATACTTGCTGCATATCCGCCCATGTGTGAATACTATTCGCCGGCAATGTGAGAAACCATTGCTTCGCTTTCCCTTTTAGTGAAAATTGAAAGAGTCTTAATTTCACTTCTTCTAGAGCAAAATCATGTCCGCCAATTGTGCCAAAATGGCCGAAAATTCCGCCAAATGTGTATACGGCTCGTCATTGGTTCTACCGTTGAAGTGGGGTAGAATGTTGATGTAGTTTGGCTTGCAATCGAATGCCCTTCTTCTTCGAGGTGTAGGCACAATTGGTGAGTGATTTTCGGTGAGCACCAGTCTAAATCGCCCATTAACACCCCTCGGAGCTTGTTGATTCACTTGGCGTCTTGGACCGTTCACCTCTTGATTCATTGGCCCATAATTACCCCTTCGATCGCCACCCCCATTTCCACCTTGATTCTCGCCACCTACAAATTGTGGAATTCGGGCACGGTTACCATTGTTGTTTCCGTAATCCCGGTTCCTTCTATCGTTTCTTGGTTGACGGTCATTCCCATAACCATCATCTCGCCCATACTCTTGCCCATAGCCGCCAATGTTCCCCACGAAGTTGGCATTTTGATAACCAAAATCTTCATAATCAAACCCCCGTGCATTGTAGAAGTTACCCATGTTGTTATCCCCCATTCATCATCTACGACTCTCTCATTATAATTTCCCCCGTCGTCCGAGTACTCCGATTAGATGCTCATGCGATCCGGTGATTGATAACCGGGAACACTATATGGGGCATCATCAGGAATATTATTCCTCAACTCGTCAAGGTCAATAAATTGAGCTTCGTTCGTGGGATTGCCACGGCTATTGTTAACCCCACGGTTAACGTTAATGTTTCGGTTGTTGAGATTAGGTGGTAATGGGTTTTGACGGTTTTGGTTTGAAGGTGGAGGTATGCGTTGGCGATTACTTGATTTTCGGTTACAGTTTTGGAATTGCGGTGTTGGTGGTCTTGAGTTGTGACCACCCCTCGATTGATGGTTTTGAGTATTTTGGTTTCTGGGTGGGTAGTCGGGAAGTTGGTGTTGGTTGTTGGGTTGGTTAGAATTTTGAGGAACCATTAGATTGGGTCCAAAGGATGGTGTAGATGGTGAATTGGTGTTGAGTGGATTAGAAGCAAGGGTTGCCTCTAACCGGTTGGCTAAATTTCTTCTAACGACCCGCTCAATTTCCGGCTCGAACACTAATGGCGAGGTCCTCCCGGAATTTCGTGTATGCATGCACTACCTGTAACCTGCAGAAGTAACACACCCGTATAACACAAAAGCAAAAACGATAATAAGAAATAAGCACTTTAAACAGTTAATCATGAAATCAAACAATTCCAAACACAAAGCGCACGAACTCCCCGGCAACGGCGCCAAAATTTTATCGGAGTGTCGTGCCCCGGTCAAAGATAATGTTTATATGCCCAAATTACCCTTAACAATGCGTTAGTGGTAGTAAGGGGTCGAACCACGAAGAGTTTGTGGTTTGTGGTTGGATGTGATTGATTTTAAATACAATTGTCACTTTATGAAGCTTGCTACTTAGATTGTTTAATTTGTTTTTTTTTGTTTTGAAAGAATGTCGGAATGGTTCGCCGAATTTGTGTCTACTTTACTGACTTTGAAAACTCAATTGATTATAAGAAAACTTTAATTAACTTGATGAAAACAATAGTTTGAGAACAAGGTTCACACCCGGTTCGGTAATGCAAATCCTAGGGTTCCTACACGTTTTTAATTTCAACTCAATTGCAAATAATGATCAATGAATTTAGTGTTGCGTGGTTTAGGTGTCATAAGTTATCAACGTCATAAACAACGGACTACAATACACTTCATTACCAAGAACATGTAAACTCTAACCTAGACAAGGCATAATCGCACATAAACATTTTGCAAAGTCAAATTTCATAACTCATTCGACAATTCACAAATACAATACCAATGCAAGACAATTATCATAGGTTTTCAAATCAAATCACAATTTGTCACAAATCAAAACTTAAAACAATGTCAAACCCTAGAACTTACAAAACCTACACCGGGGTGAAACCTTCGGAAATTAGCCGCTCATGGTGAACGGAACTTGATCAATGGAAGATTGGAGCTTGATCTTGATCATCTTGAAGCCTTGAAAGTGAGGATGATGATGGTTAGGGTTTAGGATGGAAGATGGAATTGGATAGAGGATGATGAAGATGAGGATCAGGTTAAGGTTATGATCCAAGATGATCAATTGGGTGATAGGATGGATTGGATTTGGTTGTGGATCAAAAGGTATCTTCTTCTTGGCTCCCAAGAGGTGTTTTTAAGCTCTCCAACTCGTAACCCCCTCAAAAATGGGTCTAACAATCATAAAAACACGTTCAAAATTGAAATTCAGCGGCCAGATAATTAGAGGGGCGTCGCCGACGGCCCTCCTGGGCGTCGCTGACGGCCCCTAGAAACTCCATCTTTTCTCCGATGCTCTAAATCACTGTCTACGGCAAATTTTCTCCGACGGATTATCTGAGGGGCGTCGCCGACGATCCCACTGGGTGTCGGCGATGGCCTCTACAATGCTTGAGTTCCTGTTTTCCCATTTTGTGATCCCGGTTGACCCATTTTCCGTCCCGATGCTCCAAAACGCTCCTGAATAGCTCCTTAAACTTATAAACCTGCAAAACACAAATCCAATCAAAAGTGGGCTATGCGAAACTAAAATTTATGTAAAACGTGAACTTAAACTTAATAAACCCATCGGTTTTCAACCACATATCAACCATATAACCTACAATAAGAGGTTTCTGGAGTTGAATCAAATGGTTCCTAATTTGTTCACTCCACTCTACCGTTTGCTCGAGCACTACATTCGGGGTCTTCCTTCGAAGATTCAGGACTCTGTGATGAGTACTACGCCTGCAACTTTGGAAGCAGCTATGGAGCTAGCTACTTAGCTCACCGAAAATCACATCAGGAACGAGGATTTCAAAGACGAGAAGAAGAAAGGTAAAACACCAACTAAAACCCCTAACTCAACCCAAGTTGGATCCTCTTCTCGATTCACTGGCAAGAGAAAGCGAAACGGGAAGAATTTTGTCGTCACTCAAACAAATCAGCCAACCCAAACCAACCAACCCATTGTCGCCGCTCCAATCACCCAAGTTGCTCCCCCTACCGCTCAATTCAAGAAACAGTATACAGGACCTCACCCAAAATGCAATCGATGTCAATATCACCACCCTCTTGAGAACCCATGTTTTCACTGCACCGGTTATGGCCGTGCAGGTCATAAAATCCAAACCTGCCGCTCTCTTCAAAGACCAACCCGCAACCAATCCCAAGCCCAACCAAACAACCAAGTGGTGGGCCAAGCTCCCTACCAACAACCTTTGTTACTACCACCTGCTCAACCAATGGCTCAAACCTTCTACCAACCTAACTATCCTATGATGCCACACATCAGAGCTTGTTTCAATTGCGGAGATCCAACTCATTTTCGCAACACTTGTCCGCGTTTAGTGAACATCATCAATGCTGCCTGTGAACCAAGCCAATCCGCCAGCAAGAGGTAGAGCTTTTAACATCAATGCCAACCAGGCTAGAGCGGATAACAACATGGTCAACGGTACGTTTCCTATTAATGGTAGTTATGCATCTATTCTTTTTGACACTGGCGCGGATAGGAGTTTTGTGTCCCTGGAGTTCGAATCTATTCTTGGTTTACCTCGTGTTAGTTTAGCCGAATCAGTTACAGTGGAAGTAGCAGACGATGAACCTATTACGTTAGATTCTATCATTCACGATTGCACTATTACTCTTAACGATCATGATTTTCCAATTGATCTTATTCCTATGAAATTGGGTAGTTTCGACGTCATCATTGGTATGGACTGGCTTAGTCAGCATCACGCTGAAGTCGTTTGTTATGAAAAAATTATTCGAATTCCTCTCGCCAATGGCCAAACTCTTCGTATTTTGGTTAAACCCCATCCAAAGGACTCAAGTTGATGTCGTGCATTCAAGCTCGAAAATACCTTCGCAAGGACTACATAGCATTCTTTGCACACATTGTCAAGAAAGAGGGCAATGAGAAGAAAATTGAAGACAGTCCGATTGTTAGAGATTTTCCTCAAGTTTTTCCCGACGATGTTTCAGGACTTCCTCCTGTGCGAGAAGTCGAATTTCGAATCGATCTTGTACCTGGTGCTACACCAGTTGTAAAATCTCCATGTCGGTTAGCCCCATCTGAAATGCAAGAGTTAGCTAGCCAGCTGCAAGAGCTGACTAACAAGGGATTCATACGTCCTAGCTCATCACCTTGGGGTGCGCCGGTTTTTTCGTCAAGAAGAAGGATGGAACTTTTCGAATGTGTATCGACAACAAGCTGACCATTAAGAACCGATATCCTTTACCTCGCATTGATGACCTTCTAGATCAACTTCAGGGTGCCACCTGTTTTTCAAAAATCGATCTTCGTTCTGGTTATCATCAGCTTAGAGTACGTGAAGAAGACATTCCGAAGACTGCCTTTCGAACTCGCTATGGTCACTACGAATTCATGGCCATGCCTTTTGGTTTGACCAGTGTTCCTGCCGTTTTCATGGATCTAATGAATAGGGTGTGCAAACCCTACCTCGATCATTTCGTTATTGTTTTTATCGATGATATTCTTATTTATTCCAAGACCAAATCGGATCATGAACAACACCTTCGACTCATCCTAACACTTTTGAAAACCGAAAAGCTCTACGCTAAGTTTTCGAAATGTGAATTCTGGTTAAAAGAAGTTCAATTTCTTGGTCATGTCATCAACGACAAAGGAATTCATGTCGACCCTGCAAAGATTAAAGCAGTGCAAGAATGGCAAGCTCCACGCACTCCTACCGAAGTTAGATCATTCCTCGGTTTAGCTGGTTATTATCGACGTTTCATCGCCAATTTCTCTCGTATTGCCTTACCACTCACAGCCTTAACTCATAAGGGCAAGCCCTTCGTTTGGGGGCCCAGGCAGGAAGAGGCTTTTCAAACCTTGAAACAAAAACTTTGTGATGCACCTATTCCACTCTCCCTGACGGTTGTGAAGATTTTATGGTCTATTGTGACGCATCAGGTTAGGGACTAGGCTGTGTCTTAATGCAAAGAGGAAAGGTGATAGCTTACGCCTCAAGGCAACTCAAAGTACATGAAAAGAATTACACCACTCATGACCTGGAACTCGGAGCAGTCGTGTTCGCTCTAAAGATATGGAGACATTATCTCTATGGTACCAAGTGTGAGATTTACACTGACCACAAGAGCCTTCAACATATCTTTAATCAGAAAGAGTTAAACATGAGGCAACGATGATGGGTCGAACTTCTGAATGATTACGAATGTGAATCCGTTATCACCCTGGGAAAGCCAATGTTGTGGTGGATGCTCTTACTCGGAAAGAATATGCTAACTCCATTCGTCTTTTGTGTTCTTAAACCGTAACTTACCTTCAAAACCGCATCCACGCAGCTCAACATACTTCTGTCACGGAAAATGATGTGCGAGATGAATTATCTTGTGGAGCTGAAACCAAGTTGGAATCCAAGTCCGATGGTATCCTTTACTATCTAAATCGTATTTGGGTACCTGATCGTGACAATCTTCGCACATTTCTCATGAATGAGGCCCATAAAACACGGTATTCCATACACCCAGGAACTGATAAGATGTATCAAGATTTACGATACTCTTACTGGTGGCCTGGAATGAAGAAGGATATCGTCATTTTTGTCTCCAAGTGCCTCACATGTTCAAAAGTTAAGGCTGAACATCAAAGACCCTCAGGATTACTTGTTCAACCCGATATACCCGTTTGGAAGGGGGAAAACATAACCATGGATTTTATTACTGGGTTACCTCGCACCTCCATTGGGCATGATATGATTTGGGTTATCATCGATTGTCTTACCAAATCTGCTCATTTTATTCCGCTCCGCGAAGACTATAAGAACGAGAAATTAGCTCATATCTATATTGATGAAATTGTAAGTCACGGTGTGCCTTTAAGTATCATTTCAGAACGAGATGGACGTTTTACTTCATGAACATGGCAAGCCGTGCAATCAGCGTTAGGTACACGCTTAGATCTCAGCACCGCCTTTCACCCTCAAACTGATGGTCAATCCGAGCGCACCATATAAACTCTTGAAGACATGTTACGAGCATGTGTCATCGACTTCAAGGGCAATTGGGATACCCATCTACCTTTGGTCGAATTTTCTTACAATAATAGTTACCATTCGAGTATCGGTATGGCTCCTTTTGAAGCATTATACGGTCGTAAGTGTCGATCACCGGTAGTTTGGCACGAAATCGGTGAAGCACAGATCACTGGACCCAAATTAATTCAAGAAATAACCGATAAGATTCTCCAAATCCGCAATAATCTTCTAGCAGCTCAGAGTCGTCAAAAGAGTTACACAAATGAATGGCGAAAGCCGCTCGAGTTTTATGTTGGCGATCAAGTACTTTTGAAAGTATCACCATGGAAGGGAGTTGTTCGGTTTGGACAAAAAGGCAAGCTAGCACCCCGCTATGTTGGACCATTTTAAATACTCGAAAGAGTGGGTCCTGTAGCATACAAGCTTGACCTACCTGAATAACTCCGCAAGATTCACCCCACGTCCATGTATCCAACTTGAAAAAGTGCCTAGCCGACGAAAACCTCCATATACCGTTGGAAGATATTCAGATTGATGAATCGATGCATTTTGTAGAACAACCTGTAGAAATCATAGACTTCGGTGAGAAACGTTTAAGACGAAGTCGAATTCCGATAGTCAGGGTGCGTTGGGAGTCAAGACGAGGACCTGAGTTTACTTGGGAACGCGAAGACTCAATGCACGAAAAATACCCTCACCTCTTCCAAGACAAACCTACCACTACTTAAATTTCGGGACGAAATTTCTAAAAGTAGGGGATATTGTAACATTTGTCGTAAACGGGTTCTAAAACCCGCTTCGTTTTGTAACTCAAAAATACGTTATGATGTTTCGTTACGCATTTATGTTAAGCGTTTAAAATTAGTGATATTATTGGTATTTAATAATAAATAATGACAATAAAGTCAAAATAATAATAATCTTAACAACTAAAATATAAATAATAAAAATAAAACAAAAGGTGTAGACCGCGGGTATCGAACCCGGGTCTCCACTCAAACAATACACACAACACACCACTACACCACACACACATATCTGAAACAATCCCAAATCAAATACATTTTATATCGAAACAACCTCCTGAAATCAAATTACAAAACACCCGCCTGTAACGGATGAAACTCCCAACTCCATCATCAATCTCCGTTTCATTTACAAATTAAACCGAATAAACTGTTTTCAAATCATGTGTTAAGACTCAACCATGATCAATTCGGTTATATACACTCATTACGACAATTAATTGTTAACCGAAAACGGTTGAAACCGAAACCCAACTCAAAGCAGCATTATCTATAATAGTGATCTTTGAAGCTATTCAGAACTCGCTCACACACTTGCAAAGCTCATTTCAAACACTCTGTTCACAATTTATACATCGCCGGAAACAAGAGCTTGTCGACGGAACCTTACCAGAGAAACCGAAGGTCGTCTTTGTTTGGTATAGCCTCACTTAAATTCTTTTCTTTCCTTTTAAATTATGTTTTTCAGTAAGTAATGTAGTTTGTAAATTAAATAAATTATGGCGGGTTAACAGAATATATGAAATGAAGAAGATGAATTAGAAGCTGTGTATAAATAAAATTAAAACCAATGTTTAAACCGAGTTAGACACACAGTCCAGTGGTGGACTGTGTGTAGTTTATCTAAATGGTCGTCGGTTCGAGCCTCACCCACGTTTCCGAATTCCTTATATAACCCAAACCTTTTTTTAACTAATATATAAAACAGTCCAGATAGTGTTTAAGTTTAATTAAAATCTCATATCTTCCGGGTTAGTCACACAGCCCAATTGGTCGAGCTGTGTGCAACACGAAGCTTAGGTCACGCGTTCGAATCCGGTCGGTTACATCTTTCTGAAATTCCAACCTTTTTAAATATAACCAGATTATGGTTTAGCTTAGTATGTATGTATGTATGTGTATATATATATATATATATATATATATAATTAAAACTGGATAGATTTCGGGTTAGACACGTAGCTCAGTTGGTAGAGCTGCGTGCACGTAAACGAGAGGTCACGCATTCAAGTCCCACGTGTTGCCAAAACCACCCGGTTCGACCCGCTAAGGAGTATATTTTTTATTAAACTTTTGTTTATTTTTCTCAAAAAAACTATAAAATTATATAACTAAATAATTTCTTTTTAAACATAAAAATTAGTAACAAATACAATAAAATTATCTAAAAGCCTAATAAAATTCATTAAATAAAAATACTAATTTTAAGTAAAAGAAATATATTTACCGAATTATTACGTGAATATTTAGGTCAGTCTTACTCGTCGGTTGGTATCTCTAACGTCAAATCGTGCGCACTTCTCATCAAATCAAAACACACCTACTGTGGGTGAATTCCTACCGCACTTCTCATCAAATCAAAACACACCTACTGTGGGTGAATTCCTACCAACTTCCCCTTTTTATTCATGTTTTGGGGTGTATCATGTGTCGTTTCATTTATATTCTTATTCAACGCTCGTGCTATTACCATTATATGAACTAACGTGCTATGTGATATTTTGTTTATTGTTATTTGTGGTTATACTTTCTCATTTCAGTCAAGCTCTCACATTAGGCCGACTTGTTCCCCGTTACATACGGGTAGAGCGTCGTGTTGGCTAACTAGATCGGCTTCGTTTGATTGAGCCTTGATCTCACAGCACATCGCTTATCGTGCTCACATGTACATTGCTAGATGATTATGTGGTTTGTGGTTAGATTACATATACGTTGCTCATATTTGGTTTATGCACATTTTATTAAATTAACAAACATATCAATTCTTTCTAATGTTTAAACGGGATTCACTCGCCAACTTTTGTTGACCCAAATCTCTATTTTTACATATGATACAGGTGATCAGGTTGAGACAAGGAACACATAGGGGCCTTAGAAGAAAAATAAACCGTTACTTGAATGTCTTGTCTAGAACATATTGTGCTTGTATGGATTATGTGTTGGTTGGAATGTTTTCTTTTAATTTGAAATAAAATATTATAGTTTTATAATAGTAAATGTTATGAGCTTTGATGAAAACCCAATCATGCCTCGACTACCATATCCGTTGCGGGTCAGGGTGTGACATTATTATTATTCTAATACAATGTTAGAAATTTAATTTACACCTTAAATTTACGTGAATTCGTAAATACATAAATTTTACACATGTGTGAGTTTGCCATTTATACGTGTAAATTTGTTATATTTACACATGTGTAAAAATTATAATAAGAGTGATTTGGGGAGGATGAATGAATTATTTGATGTTAATTCTTTTTTAATGTTGTATCTTCGTTACAGTAAGGTTTATATTAAAAAAATGTTTTGATTGGTTTTTTCATTTTTCTCGCTATTCTCGCAATATTTAGCGTTTTTAAGATAACTCTCATATATATATATATATATATATATAAGATAAACACCATCTCTCTCCCTCTTAGATCTCTGCAACTCCCTCTCTCTCTCTTTGTACCTTTTCTCCTACATCACCACCACCATCTACCCAAATTCATGAACCCATCATTTTCCTCAAATTCACTCTTTTTCAAAACCCAGATCATGAATCCTTATCCTAACCCCTTACATCTCTTAATTTTCATCTCAATCCTAACCCCAAATTCAATCTTGCAGTTTATAATTTTTTTTTAATTCTGAACCTACATAAAAGTTTATTTGAAAACATTTAATTTCATAACAAGGCTTGCAAATTAGAAAATCTATGCGATAAAAGTTTGTTTTTATCTTCTTGATATGATGATGAAGCAACAACAGGTGAGGCCGATGATGTAGATCGACGACGGTGACCAATGGTTAGGGGTAGTGGGTGTGACGTGGTGCTGCCCGACAGGTGAATAGTGGCCGGAGTGGTGATGGTGACGAGATTTGGTGGTGGCCGACAGTTGGGTTACAGATCTGTGAAGGATCCGACATTGCAGATCTGACGAGATGGTGGTGGTTAGTATTCGACATGGCAAATGGTTGCAGATTGTGACTTACTTTGTAAAGTGGTGACGGCGGCAGGATGTGGTGGTTTGGGTTTTAAGGTTACGGAATTGGGGAAGATAATATATATACATGCAATTTTTTTGGTTTTATTTATTAAACATTTAAATAAAAATATGAATTGACCAGAATACCCTTATATGAATAAACTTAACTGAAAATTTTAATTTGGTTAGAGCTAAAAGACAGAGTGTAATGAGTTTTGCATATAAATGATTGTGATTGTAATTATTGAAGTTAAAGGGTATCCGTTGCAATCCGATACAAACATAAAGAACGAAAAGTGTAATTTACCCAATTTTTTTCTTTGGATTTTTCATTATGGTCCCAAACGCTTAGTTCACATTCCTCAAGACACCGATGGTACACTCAAAACTCTTAACACATAGTCTAACAACAATCTTAACTCGTAGCAAAAAAAACACAATACATACAATACATGGAAAAACCATAACCATAACCACGATGTTGGTTAATAGATAATCATAACCATAACCGGTCTGTTATGGCAGTTTCGATTAATCAGTTTTGAAGGTTATTGCGAGTCAGTTATGAGTCAGTTAACCATGAATTTACGTTAGCTAAAAAAATATTTTTTCACCAAGGAATAAACTATTATTACACCTTTGTATACATTAATTTATTATATATTAAACAAACATATAATCTATAATATTAATAACGATTATTAACGAATATTCAAACGATATAATAAAAAAATAAATACAAACAAACGTTCAACCAAAAGGATATGATACAATCCATACAAATGTTTAACAAAAAACATCAAATATTGAAAAATTATGAAAAGTCCAAAATCCAACAAAGATTTTACTATATGTTTATTCAATCCAGTTATGGAAACATTGATAAGCATACCGAACTACTACCTTTGGTTTTCGAAAAAACAATTAACCAACCCATCAATTTTTTTATATGGTTTAATTTTATCGATTGACTTGATTAATTCGATTTTTTGCACGCACCTAGCCTTTAGAACCAAACACTTGGGCCTAACCAAGCTTTTATTGGAAAAACTAGAATCAACTAATATGCAATTAGATCAACTTGGCCTAAAGAATATGAGGTTCTTTGGAGCAGTCCCAAGCCCACTTATGATATATGAGCCGTGCCCAAGCATGGTGTGAGTACTTAAGTTGGAGTTCAGCTGAGCTAAGTTTGACTCCGTTAAAATAAATAGCTTAGCTCACTTAGGCTCGACTAGATTATTGTTGGTTCACAAGAAGAAAATGTATGGACCGAACAATGACAGAGTTGGGCTTAAAAGATTAAATGTCATTCTCAGCCTAAAAATTGGGATTAATTTAAACGAGCCAAACAAGCTTGGCTCACTTACTAACTGAGCCACATTCAAATGAGCTTTTTCCTGAGCAACCAAGCTACGAGTACAGTTGTAAAATAATTCATGTAAAGCTATTTACCACTTAATATGGGTCCACAACCAAAGTTTTTTTTCATCATCATCATCATTAGTGTGACATGGTTTAATCAAGAAAACGTAAATAGAAATTAAAAGATTTGCCAACTCCAAAATTAGCTGCTTCTGATCACAAAAGCTTCAGCCCACCAGTTACATCATCAACCATATCAGCTGGTCCTGCATGTGTATGCACTTTTCAAGATTATTAAGGAAAAAAACAGGTGGCAAAGCTATTGAAGAAGTCAGCTTGGGTTGTGTTTTGTCTTAAATGGGCGGGCCAGATATCAAAGATTAGTTAAGTGGGGATTGGATCTAACTAGTCTGACTGACTCCTAATGCATACAACCTCTTAAAATAATTCTATTACAGATTAAGATTACTAGTGTAGTAACATTGTCCTTGTAACCATAACTAACAGTCTATAAAAGACTCAAAGAACAAAAAGGTGTTTGTGGCCAACCTGGCCTGGCTCCTTTGACCCATATTAGAAATGACATGTTTTAACATGAGCCAGATTTGACCTGTTACTCAACCTGACCCACCCGCTCATCTTGCCACCTTAGTAACCAAAAAAAAACAGGAAAAATACTAATGTGCCAGAAAAGAATAAATTTACCAAGAACTGCCATCACTGTCCTTGAATCTGGGGAAAAAAGAGAAAACAATAAGATACTTCCAGCGGTATTTATTTTAAAAAACTGCAGGGACAAAATCTAACAGACAGAAGATAAATTGCCAAAATGGCGTAAAATGAAAATATAATTTAAAAAAAGCATAGTTTTTTACATCATATCTTTACCTTTTGATACATCAATACAAGGGTGTTTTTGTCTTCTAGAAAGATGTATACTTTGGTAAGTAGGCTTGTTTTTGCCAAGAGTTAAAAGGGACTGGTACATACTTGGGTTCATATAAGGTAGTTTCAACATACAAGTGGATTAAACGAATAAATTAACCACCATGGGTGGGCTCGAGTGTGACATATACATTATCCTTACAATATAAGTTTCTCTTTCAATAATCTATAGCAACAACAAAAGATATAGCACAACTCCCGACCAAATGCAGAAGAAAAAAACGTATTCAAACATGAGTATGGAAGCTTACTTGGTGCTATTTGCGTTCTACCAGCATCAATGACGATATGAGTTGGTATAGACAATGATTTTGCTCTTTTCTGCAAAACAGAACAAAAAAAAGGTTATACATATACATATGTGTGTGTACCGTGTGGAACCAGAATTAGAATAGTATATAAACGGTTCTACTATTAAAACGGTTTATTTGGTTATTGTGGTTTGATAAAACAGAGAAGGGTGTCTGGAGTTGCTGATGTAAACTATTTATCTGACTATTTGTGAGTGGAATAAGTTGTTTTGAATAAGGGGATGATGTTATTCAAATAGCTTATATGCTTATCGCGATTTTGATAGCAGATAAGCACTTTTGAGTGTTTGGATGAAAAAAAGTGTTTGCTTATTTTAGGATAAAACTAGTTGTTTTTAGTAAGCATATTTGAGATTGTTTATTTCACTTGGTGGAAAAAAATACAATTTTATCCTTAGGATGAAATAAGCATTTTTCAATAAAGCAGATTATCTGCTTATAATTATCTTGCACATTAAAGGGTGAAATATAAGTTGTTTTCAATAAGCTACTTATAAGCATAAGTTACTTAACTTCAAAGGCCACAAGTAGATAAGCGGTTAATAAGCATTAAGCATCCAAAATACCCCCTAAATCTAGTGTGAAACTGAAATGACACTATATTAGAAAATTCTGAGATTCACAAGCAAACATTTATGTTATAAATACATACTTGTAATTCCAACATATCATCTTCACTTTCAATTTTGACGACCACCTTAACCTGCCCGCACATCTCCCACCTGCATAAATATAATATAACCAACGACAAACACATAAAGATGAATAAAAAAAATGCAATGATTTACAGAGAGAGATACCTACCTGCTTAAAGCTTTGGGTGCTCGGTGAAGAATCTTTTTATACAGACCCAAAGTTGCATGGCTGCCAAACCACCATATTTGTTAGAATTATTCTAGTTTCATAATTTCATTTCAAGTGCTAAGGAATATGAGCAAAGTTATATCCACCTGCATTGTGCAGCAATCTTCCCTTTTCCCATCTTTAGGTCATTTCTTACAACCAAAACCTGCATATAACAAGAAACTTTTATCATCAAGCTTGCAGGAGATAGGGGGTGTTTTGTTATTCTGATTATTATTATTTGAGAATGGTTATCATTTCCAAAAGAGCCCCTCGAATATGCGAACAAATTACCATCTTAAAGTCTACAATAATCTCAGCAAGCTTTTCAATCTCAAGGGTGGTTTAGCCCCATGTACAAGTGCTGCGGCAGCAGCAGCAGTTTTGAGGGTTTTGGTGGGTTTTCGTGTACCAACGAAGAAACCCAAAGCAAGGCATCCTGCCCCAACTAAGATAGCACTGAGCCATGTCATATCCATCATATCCAAATTCAACACCTTTTCCGGGGTTTATTATTGGCAATGAGAGAGAACCTACAAGGAACATTTTTATAAGCAATGCAATGCAAGAGTGCTAATCGAATTTGCAAATAAATAAATAAGTTGTTGTTTCTACTTCCATCTCTCCCCATACATATATAACCTTTTGAATTTAGTCAATCCCCAAACTAGATTGGTTTCAAAGAATTTAAACAGAAATAGTAATTGGTATGGATACTCAAATCAAATCGAAAGATCAAAGTATTAGGTAGGGTTAAATCTATATAAGAAAAAAAAGTTACCTCTGATCTGATCGATCGGGAGGGTGAGCTCAGTGGGGCGCCCCTCTAAGCTAAGCTAAGCAAATCCCAAACACGACTTCAACTTTCTACTTCAAAGAGATACATAAATAGTCCCTCGTTTCCCAGAGTTTATCCAAGAAACAAAGGAGTAAACTTCTTTTTTTCTTTCTGTGATTTAGTCATTTTAACAGTTTTGCTCCAGTCATCTAAAATAACAATTTTTCAATAGCTTATTATGTTTTTTTTCCAATCTGCTCCTTGACACTAATTCCATCTAAAATGTTTGTTAATTGAAAGGGTATTTTGGTAACTTTAAGTATAAAACTAAAGGTATTTTTGATTAAATTACAAATAAATTTTATATTATAATGTCTGCATTCTCTTTCTCTTTCTCTCTACATCTTTTCTCGTCTCTCTCTACACTCTCTCTCTTTCTTCTCCATCACCAACAACCACCACTACCACACCACCAATGTGCACAGCCCCCACATGACAACCACCTTGCACCAGTTCCATCGGACGACCACCACCCCTACTCGACCACCAACAACCATCGTACCAAAAGGCACCACCACCACCCCACATCAACCATCTGAGCTTCCAATGAACACCATTGTTACCATAATCATTCGAGTCTAAAAGTCGCTAGAGATGGAGTCCTTGGCTCGAAACCCTAGGTGGTCGTCACCTATGACCGGCACGAAACGCATGGCCTGCTCGAAACCCATTTAACTCATTCCGTCATTGATTTCAGATCGTCTCCACATTCCTCATCTCTCGTGCCACCCACCATTGCAAACTAGGTATCCATCTTTTCTAATTCCTATGGTTTCCTAGATCTAAAACAAAGCTTTCTCAGATCTGAAACAGAGATGTATTCTGTTGAATATGGTGTAACAGAAATGGTGACGCTAGAGGTGGTGTGGCGATGGTTTCCAGTGATTTGGAAGGGTAGGTGGTGGTGGTCATTGTTATCAGCAAGTGGTGGGAGGTGGTAGGTTTTTGTGTTTGTGAGTGAGAAATAGTGCAAAACAAAATAAGATTGATATTTATATTCAGGTTAAAAGACTCAAATGCCCATACTTTTATCTATTAAATTACCAAAATACCCTTCTAGTTAATTAATATTTTGGATGACATTAAAGGCGGGGAGCAAAATGATGATAAGTTAGTAAACCATTGGAGGAAAATGGTTGTTTTCAAATGACTGGGGCAAAACTGTTACGTGACCAAACGACAGGGAGCAAAACAGAAGTTTACCCTAAACGGAAAATAGAATGATAGGCTGATTATTATTATTATTATTAATTTAACACATATTATATATTTATAAGTTTAGGATCAAATACAAAGGTTCCTAAAAATAAGAAGTCGTACAAAGGGTATCAAACAGACTCCGATTGAACTTATTCAAGCGGCATTAGAACCGTCTTATCGAACTGTACCTTGTGAGATTTTAGGTTTTCACTTTTGGATTTATAGGTTGTAGATTTTTAAATATTTGTTTATTATCATTGTGTCTTTTATTTATCATTGTGTCTTTTCTATATTTGCATCATTGTGTCTTTTTTCCTCCACATTGGGTTATATTTTTCTGCATTGTGTTATATTTTATTCGATATTGTGTCATCTTGTGCGATCCATTGTGTCTTTGTACATTTCTTATTTTAGGAGCCTTTATAGAATAACTTAACCCATGTTATATATATATATACACACACACATGGCGGAGAACCCATCTCACACTTCCCCATTGGTTCTACTAAATTATAATTTGTCTCAATTTTGTCATCGTTTTTTTTCTAACAAGTTACGATTTTACCTCTCAGTTTAAAATTACAATTTTGCCATCGTTTTAGCTCTTGTTCTGTTTCGATCCTAATGGTTTCTGGCTCTTGTTTTAATTTGGCGATCGTGTCAATGTGATTATTTATTGCAATTTGTTTATCCATGATAGTCGCTTTGAGCATAGAAAGCGTAGCATTATCTTCTCTACTAGCATCACAGTATTTGTTGATAGTTCTGCTCAGTTTATCATAAGCTTCTTTTCTTTCTTTCAGATCACTTGTTAGGTTATCAGTGTGTTTTTTCAGTTGAGTATACTTCTCATCTTTTTCAAAACAAGCTTTGCACGGCTCTAAGCACTTCGTGCATTGTTTTTTTGTTTCTATCTTCTTACTTTTAACCTCTACCTCGACTGACTCAACCACAACTTCCTGGACTTCCTTAGAGATATCAACTACCTCTTTTAACTGTGCCATCATTGCTTTCTCAGCTATCTCGTTGAGGTTTTCAACATTCATCTCTTTGGTTACATCTATAATTTCTTCCACAGGCTGTTTCTTTTCTTCTTCGCTTTGTGTGCTTTGGTAACTGCTTTGTTCACCGAAGAAACCTGCAAAAGAATTAAACACATCAGGAGGTATGATTGATTTAAATGCACTATGAAAAATATCTTCTATTTCTCCGGAATAATAATAGTCACCGGAATTTTCTGGAGTTTCATCGAATGCGATTTCAACACAATCTTCATTGATGACATCTTCAACGATCACATCTTCCACAGTTGGTTCTTGTTCTTCGAGAATTTCTGCTAAAGTGCAAGACTTTCGGTCTTAGGAATATAGTTGTTCAAGTTAAAGCCTTCGTCTTCCTTCGTAACAATCAAAGCCTTATCTTTTGATTTTGCCGAACCATCCTCAATTGGAATAAGTTTTAACGTATCCTGAGGATGTTGAGAAGTTCGGTTAAATTGCCTTCTTGTAATAATCATCACCAAACGGATTTTGATTCCAATGCACTTTTCTGTTCAAACACTCTCTCTTAAAATGGCCCTTATCTTTGCACCTGAAACATGTTACTTTTGACTTATCAAATACCAATTTTGAGTCTGGACCTCCGAGACTTTTCCTCCCAGTAATTTCCATAAAGCGTTGAGCTTTTCGAACTATACTCACCATGCACCATTTTATATCAATTAGCTCTAACTCCTCTGGATCAATTTGATCGTAATCCTCTTTCGTCATGTTGGGATTTCCGATCCTTCCTACAACTAAACTCACGTAAGACTCCAAGACTGAAGAAAAGTAATGTCATGTGTTGTTTAGATGTTGTCTCAGTGAAGCCTTGAGCGTTTTGAAGATTTAATGCAATGCTGCACTGCAAAATGTGTTGACTGGAGTTATTCTGGCTGTTATAGTTGTTCGAGCTTTTTGATGACTGAGATGTTTGTGTCGGGGTATTCGTCTTGAAACTTGAATATGAAGAGAACCCACTTCCACTGTTTGAACTGTTTGTAGAAGATCCAGATGAATTATCTACACTGAAAGCAGTTTGGATCTTCGCAGTTTGAGTATTGGCTACACTGCTACCTTTGAAGTAAACATCTTGTTGGATGTTTGCACTCTTCATTTTAGCCATCTTTCGAAGTTCTAGCTCATGCCCTTCAATTTTTTCGATGAATTTCCCCAGATTCATACCACTATACTCTTGGCTATTCTTTAGAATCATTAAGTCGACCATTCACCCTGTGGCAATGCATTGGCTAACTTGTCCACCCACTCTTCATCTTCCTTTTGTATCTTCAACCGCTTCATCTCCTCAACCAAATGGCAGTATCTTTCAACAAGTTGTTTCATTGATTCTCCTTTCAAGGCTGGAATATGTCAAACTCTTTCTTGATTAAAGCCTTCTTACTTTTGATCATTTGCAAACTTCCATGGAATTTTACTTTCAACGCATTCTAGATAGATTGCGCATCTCCTTGGTGTTGCAGCAGCGTGAAAATATCTTCTTTTATCGCTTGTTGAAGAATGTTTAACATCTTCTTCTCTCTTGTAAATTTTGCTTTTTCAGCTGTAGTGAAATACATTATACTTTTCTCTAGTCCATTCTCTCCTATGGGAGCGGTATATTTTTCTTCGATTGAATACAAGCATTCTAAATTATTCTCCTGAACCCAATTTTCGAGCTGTTCATGCCAGCCTTTATAATCCTCCATGTTCATGAGTTTTGGCGGCTTCGTCATCATCCCCATTTGATTATCAAGATTTAAATTTTGAACAACTGACGTGGGGGTTGTAGCGAAAGCATTATATAACTCGTTCTCCATTTTGTCAGAAATTTTATGCGAATGTAGATTTTGTGCGAAGGTATGCTTGTACGAAGGTACCCTTTTGCGAACTAAGACAAGAAAACAAACAAATCTGGGTTATGTCTGTGCGAAAGTAACAAAAACAAACTTTTGAAGTTCATCTTCGTACGAATGTAAAATGTTATTTGAAAATATTTATGTTCGTACAAAGGTACTTAGTACGTATGAATGTATTCCTTCGTGCGAGGATGAAAAATTCAAGTTCTCTCATTTTTCGTCAATTTGATCATAATTCTGATTGAATCTTGTTCCAATTTTTCAAAGGGTTTGTTAAAAACGTATTTTACATAATCCTTAAAAAATTCAGTCCATTTCGATGGTTAAATTCGTGAAAAATGATAAAAATAAAAGAAATGAGTAGAAGAGAAGTCTTTGATTGCTGAATCTTGTTGATTGTCTTCAGATTTGACCTCAAGGCTCTGATAGCACTTATGAGGATCTGCTATCCATAGATAGCTCACGTCTAAATCTGTTAACCTAGTCCATATATCGTGCGGAATCCAATTTTAGGTAGGTGACAATAACAAGATTATCAAATTCTCTATTTTCATTCGTCGTCTGATCCGCAAAAACTAACCTACAAACCCAAAGACCACGCACCTATTTATACTACTATTACCTACATGCGGACTAAGGGAGTACCTTCGTACGAACTAACATGCTACCTCCGTATGGAGTAGTACTTCCGTACCGGGGGGGGGGGTACTTACATACATACAATATCAAAACCTAACATGTAAATCCCTATTACAGACTCGACACGACTCGTGGATGCAGGCAGCAGACATATGTATCAAAAGTCATTATATATTTTTTATTTTCCATTTTTCACAGAGTAAATTGCATTTTCATCCATGAGGTTTGGTGAGATATATCACTTTAGTCTAATATTCTCTTTTTTTCATGTGATTTTCTTCCCTGACTTTTTCAAAACATGCCACTTTATAAGTTGCTTTAAATGATGATTTTGATGTTTGAGTATTAGATAACTTCATTGTCATGTAAAGTTTGTTGATCATGTTTATAGTTGGTGATTTGGGTTAATAAAATAATGGAATTCAAGTTAGTAGAAATTTGAAACCCTCAAAGTGTTTGATAAAATGTTTAAATGAGAATTTAGTCTGAATTGAGGATTTTGCCCTAAACATCATAAATTAATAAAAATGAGTATAAATCAGGAATTCAAAATGATTATGTAGGTAAAGTTACGAAGGTATATGATTGTTATGGGTGAATATTTCGACCAATATTCTGGATCATGACTAACTATCCAAGAAATATGACAGGTTTGATATCCTAAACCTGTTTCTTATTTTCGACTAACTTATTTTTGCACATTTTATTAATATGTCGCAGTGCTAATTACAAGAGACCAAGTCAAGCATGAGACTCAGTCATTCAGTTGATGAAATGTGGCTGTTGAAGTCATCGGCCAAGTCTCTAACGTTCACAAGGGAATATACCAGGGTATCCCCGAAATATCGTATACATTGTTAGGTCTTATCTTATAAATAATGAGGCAGGTTATCGATTAGAGGGTTACGGACCACTGCTTACACACACTCGCATACTCACTCGTTCCTTTTTTGCAAATCACACATTTGAAATCACAAAAAAAGACTCACACATTAGAAATCATTGTGTCATTGATTAATCAAGTTCTCGAGTTGTACCTTGTTTATTGTTTCAATAATATTAACTGTGGTAGATGACTTATAGTCGTCTCCTGAGGTTTTGTGCCGACGATCCATACAAATCAAGGGCTTCCTTACTAATATCGTTTGTTCTCTTTTGTTTATTTGGTGTTTTAATCTCAATATCCTAAGCTATATTCTGATATCCTGAACATAATTTTAGCAATTCAAACTATATTTTGTCTTAAACACTTAGCAATTACACTTAATCATATCAATTACGGATTAGTACACTACCTCACATTACAATTTTGGTCACTAAATTTCTTAGGTAATTGTTGACCAAATTAATTTGGTGTCCACTATGGGGCAAGTGGTGCAATTTTTTCCAAAATTCTTGCTCAATCAGTTTATTTCAAAATTCTTCTCAAAAATGGCTTCTTAATCAAAATCGACTTCGTCTGTCATGCCTTCATTGACTTCTAGTTCAAGTGTGTATCTTCCTCCTCCTCCATCATCCCAAGCATTTCAGAAAAAGGAACGATGGTCAAACCAACAAAAATACTTCTGCTGGGCAAATTGGTTCGAGATATTGAATATCCGCTGAAACGCCTATTTTGATCTCCAACGACGAAATCCTCTCATTGTTTATGACGATGAAAGAGGAGATGAAGCAACAACATGATACTAACCGGATGTTGATAAGGGAAATCCAGACGTTGAAGTCCAATTCAAAGAAGCCTGTTGATGATGTTTTCACTCCTCTACAACCCGATGCTTTAAACTTTAACTCTAAAGGATCCTCAAAGAATCACCAAGGGGATTTTATTCCCATGCAACCTCGAATGTTGCTATTGATCCATCTCTGACAGCCGGGATCTCTACAGTTAAGGATTCAGGATTAGCTCTAGGAAATACTTGGGATTCATTTTAGGATCCTTACCTGAGAAGCTGTAGTTTGGTAACATTTCAAATGCTAATATTTCTAACCATAATAATGTTGAGCCTATGAAGGGTATAAGCCCAGTCATGGCTAAGGATTTGTAGAACTTAAAGGACATGATATCGAGTGTACCTAGTGTAGTTCAGCCTATACCAAAAGTATCCTCAATCAGTCATAGGATATCAAGATTCGCTCCACCAATTTGTGATGCTGAAATCCCAAAAAGATTTCAAACTCCCGATATGAAGTTGCATGATGGATCTATGGATCCCGAGGAACATGTAGCATAATATCGGGAGAGAATGGAGATTAATTCCATTCCTATGAACCAAATGAAAGCCTATCTATGACAAGGATTTGGAGAACAAGATTTTCTTTGAAATGGCTTCTAAGTGTCCCTCCTTACTCCATTACTTCTTTTGCACATTTAGTTAACATGTTTAACAATCAATTTTCCTGTAGTGGGACTTTGAAAGGTTAACTAACGATTTGAATAGGGCTACTCAAGGTGCTGATGAATCCTTAAGGGTGCAACATGTACACTTTATACAAATCAAGAATCACGTTTAAACTTGTTATAATCATAATATATCCGTTAAAACAGGATACTTGTATTATTCTTGTTATCGCATGCTATGTATATTTGTGTCTATATGCTCATTAACTTTGCTAGCTTACCTTAACAATTATAGCGCTATAGGATTAACGCACCGCCCATATTCTTGTGGTATTATTACGTAAACTATTTTATAACCTTGTCGTTTCGGCAATAACGGTATGCATGATTGCGGTACACTTTGATTTGACTTATAGTTAATACATGTTAGTACGATAATGAACAATATATGCAATTTACCATGTTGGATATGAGACAACTTTTACTCACAATTAAGCTATGTATTTAAACTTGTATACTTGCCAACTTTTGTTGATCATTATTTTTATACATGTTGGAGGAAAATTAGTTGATGATGATTGAAGAAACGTATTTAAGGTGGATTAGAAACACACCTAGATTTTAAATTTTGTACTTTGCTTATTGCTGTTACATTACTTGTCAAACTTGTTGTACTTTCCGTTTCAGACAATGTATTTCATTTTAGTATTAAGAAAATTTGAAGTTTCTAAATATTGTCATGATTTAGTTGTTATGAAGTCTCTTGCAATCTCGTTTTCATCTCACTCCGATGTTTCCGCCATTGGTTGGGGTGTGACAATTATGTTAGCAAGTTCGGTCCAGAATCACTAGATATCCCAAACCTGGATGTTGTTACAACGGTACATGCATTTAAAATGGGCCTCCAAAAGGATTTTAGGTTTTATTAGGATCTTGTCATAAATCTTTGCAGGAATCTTGATGAAGTTAGGAACTGGGCTTTTAGGTTCATCAAGCTGGAAGATGATATGAAAATAAAAAAAAAGGATAGATGCATCACCTGCCTACGAAAGCTTAAATAGAAAGTCAGAATCCTCATCGAAATCCTACAAAGCAGAACCTTATGCAAAATTTGACAACATAAGGGTTAACGCTGTGGAGGATGAAGATGATGATGAGTATCCTAAACTAACATATTATTGCTTTAGTACTGATATTGCAGATTTAATGTATGCCATGAAGGACCTTGGAGATAAAGCTAGGTGGCCAAGGAAAAATGACATGAATTTTGCTTGGAAGGATTAGTCTAAATGGTGTGCATACTACGAGGATCTTGGCCACAATACTGAAGATTGTATTGTATTTAGGAAGGAAGGAGTTACCTCCTAAGCATGGGCCACTTGAAGGAATTTCTAAGGAAAAAGAAGGATATGGCTCATGATACCTATAGGAAGCCTAAAAGAGCAACATCATCACCGCCAGATGCTATGGTAATTAATTTAATTTCTGGTGGGTCTGACATTTGTGGTACGTCTTATATTGTAGCCAAAAGACACAGAAAGGAATCGATAGCAGAAAAGGGAGAGAGCCCTACTAGGATCATGACTTTGTCTCACAACAAAGTAATCATGTTTGAGGAAGAAGACGGGACAACGTCCAGCATCCTCACCATGATGGCTGGTAATTACGTTATATATTGCTAACCATTTTATGCGTAGGATTCTGGTGGATGGTGGAAGCTCGGTCAATATAATCTAACTTGAAGCTTTAAAGTGGATGAACATCCTAGAAGTAAAAATCATTTCAAAATCCATAGTCTTGGGTAGTGGTGAAGTTAAAAATACTGTTGGGGAAATCAAGCTACCAGTGTACGTTGAGGGGGTAAACTCTATACAAAGATTATGTGTTATTGATACTTTATCCAGCTATAATATTATACTAGGTAGGTCGTGGACACATGACATGAAGGCTTTGCCTTCAACCTACCACCAATATGTAAAGTTACCAACTCCTTAGGGAGTGGTGAAGATAGAAAGCAATCAACAGGAAGCAAAGGAAGGCTATACTTCTTCGACGGTGAAATCTCGGCAGGGATAACAATCAAAGTACCTAGCACGTGATATCCTAGAATCTAGGGAGCAAGATGTTAAATAGGTATCCTTGGATCCAGACACACGGATATCACGGTGCTTATAGGAACCAATATCCCTAAGGATATTGAGCAAGAATTGATTAGATTCCCAAAGACCAGAATATCCACATTTGCTTGGAAGCATGAGGGTGTGACATGTATTTCTATGGATATCATTACACATAAACTTGGTATCGATAACTCTCTCAACCTATTCACCAAAAAAGAAGGAAGTTTGGACTGGAAAGGAATTTGATCATCCAAGAAGAGGAAGAAAGGCTTTTGAAGGCAAAGATGATTAGGGAAGTCAAGTTCCCGAGATGGTTGGCTAATGTGGTGGTGGTGCAAAAGAAGAATGGCAAGTAGAGAGTCTGTATCAACAAGGCTTGCTCCAAAGTTCCTTTCCCTTTGCAACATATTGACTCAATGGTGGATGCAATAACTGGTCATGAGATGCTAACTTTCATGGATGCATCATCAGGATTCCAATAAATACAAATGGAACCCTCAGACTAGGAGGATACAACATTCATGACACCAATAGGTATATACTGTTATATAGCTATACCATTTGGTCTAAAGAATGCAAGTGCACCATATCAGGGATTCATAAACATGATGTATAAAGAGAAATTGTGGGACACCAAGGAAGTTACTTTAATGATATGGTGCTTAAATAAAAAAAAGCTCAGGATCACCTTCGGGATCTCAAAGAAACCTTTGATATCCTGGACTAGTATAACATGAAGCTAAGTCCTACAAAATGTGACTAAGAGAGGAATAGAGGCATGTCTGGAGCAGATCAAAGCTATTCTGGATCTCAAATCACCAACCAATACAAAGGATTTCCAACGGCTAACAGGCAGGATAGCAATTCTCACTAGATTCATTTCAAGATCCTTAAAGAAATTCAAGGAATTCTATGATATCCAGAACAAGACAAGATGTTTGAGTGGGGATAGAAACATGAAGAAGCCCTTCAAGCTTTAAAAAATGTATCTATCATCAGCACCCCTGCTTATGAAACCCGAAGATGGAGAGCCATTATCCTTATACCTAGCAGTATCCAGGAATGTTGTAAGTGTTGTTTTAGTCAAAGAACATAAAGGTCAACAATATCTTGTCTACTATGTAAGTAAGACTTTACTAGATGCACAAATGAGGTACTCTCATCTTGAAAAACCTATTTTAGCTTTAATAACGGCTTTAACTAAATTAAGACACTATTTTGAAACACACACAATCCACGTTAGAACCAACTATCCTATTAAAAACGTGTTAAGGAAACTAGAAATGTCGGCTAGGATAGCTATGTGCTCGGTCAAACTTAGTGCATTTGATTTAGTATATGAACCTAGAACTGCCATACAATCCCAAGCATTAGCAAACTTTGTGGCTTATTTCAGCAATGATCTACAGCATGGAGCAGACTTAGAGGTATAAAAATTAGAAGAAAATATGGGTAAATGGATTTATATACTGATGGTGCTTCTAATGTTAGAGGAATAGCCTTTGGGATAATATTGAAATCGCCACAAAGGGACACATAATACCCTTGGCTATATGCTATGAATTCCTAGATACTAATACCGAGGCAAAATATCAAGCTTTAATAGCAAGATTTCAATTAGCTAGGGATATGGGAATTAAACATATTCAAGTATATGTTGATTCTTTGTTATTAACTAACCATTTTAATGGATTAAGTGAAAGGTGAAAAATTAGCCCAATATCTTGAAATTGTAAAAGATTTAGCAAAATGCTTCGAAATATTTAGTATTGAAAAGGTACCAAGGGAAGAAAATGTTGAAGCCGATGTTCTAGCCCATCTTGGATCAGCCTTCAGGATACCAACTGACGCTAGTATTCCAATCATCCATATCCTGAACCCGGCGATAAGTACATTAGAAGCTTAGGATAATGTGGTGCTGAATATAAATGATCTTGAAGTGTAGGATCCCCGTTAAGATCCCGGTCAGGATACAAAGTCTTAGATTGTTCCCATCTGGAAATATATCCAAGATGGGGATATTCCTAAGGATGAGAACCGTAGAGCATTCAGGATGAAGGTATCGCCTTACATATTATTCCATAATGTTTTATATAGAAAGTCTATTGCAGGCCATACTTAAAGTGCTTGGAAGATTACGAAGCACTCAAAGTTTTGAAGGATACCAATGAAGGTGATTGTGGAAATCGCACTTGGGACAGAGCTTTATTTTCAAAGATATTGAGGACAGGATACTACTGACCTACAATGAGGAAGGATGCCATGAGTTATTCCCAGAAGTGTGATGCTTGTCAAAGAAATAACAATATTCTTCATCAATCTGTTGAACAATTATACCTAATCATATCCCCATATCCATTCATGAAATGGGGAATAGATCTAGTTGGTGAACTACCTAAGGCTCCTGGTGAAAAGTTTTTATGTTAGAAATGATAGACTACTTTTCCAAATGTATTGAAGCAGAAGCATTTACACAAGTCAGGGATAAAGAAGTAGTATTGTGACACTCAGCAAAAATGCTGGTAATTAAACATTTATTATATGATTTATTTTCGCATATTTGACTTGATTTCATTTAATTAAGTCTTAAAAGTCTAGGATGAACAGTATCACAACTTAGTACGTTAAAAAATCCGCCACAATTAGAAACAGTACAAAACTATGTCCTACACTGGCGGCGTAAATACGAACACACTATTCATGTTAGGACTACTCGCGGTACAACCCGACATGGCAAAAACGAGACATAAAAATATGTCCGTAACAAATATTACATAGAAAAATTAGTTGGAAACAAATAGTACTTTCCAGAAAAATTACAGAAATACTAAATTGTCTTATCCGCAGACAAATTCAGCAATTTTGCAGAAATGTACAGCACTCCGCATAACAAAATAGTAAATGTCCGAAATCCAAAAAAAATATATTTATCATAAACAATATATAGGTTATTGAAAACGACACAAAAATCCCTATATAAACATTACCAGTTAAAGCTACGCAACTCATTCGGTAGCTACCCGATAACAAAGCCGGTACAAAAACTATAACCAAAATAGCAAATTTACTAGTCCAACGAACTATTTAATGAATTTCGGACATAAAAAATATCACAAAGATGAATATGTAAACAATTCCATGAAATTAGTATAAATGGTCGGTTTTTGACCCGGTACGAAACATAAGCCGAATCCATCATCCGAACAACAAAACAACAAGTCTAGTGAACTTATTAAACAAATTTTAACATCACTTTAATGTATTAGATTGTTAGTTTTTATAAAAACTAACCATTTAAATTATCAAAGTTTATAAAATATAAGTAAACTTTATAAAAAAATATATAATAAAGATTTTAGTGGATCTTCCACTAATCCACTTTGTTATGTGTTGTAAGGATGTGAAGTATGCTAAGTATATGCTAGGTGGATGCAAGACCATAACACCAAATCACTACACCTTCCATTAGCCATTTCATTTCTATTTTCAACAACAATTCAAGACACAAAAGCTCTCCTTCTCTCCCTTGAAATTGGCCAAGCCAAACAACCACCATCTTCATCTTTTTAAAATCCAAACACTAGAAATTCATACATCCATGGAGGTTCAAAGATGATTCAAGATATTTTCAAGACTTGGAAGCACACTTGAAGCATTTTCTCAAGCTTGGAAGCTCTTGGATCTTCATCTTTTCATCATCTTTTCTACTTGTTCATCCTAAGCCAAGTGCTAGTAGTAAGCTTCAAATCTTGTACTTACATTTATCAATTTATGTTTAAACATAAATGTTCAAGTAATCATCTTGAAGCTTATCTAAAAATCATATGAAACACTAGCAAAAACTATACAAACTAATATGATTATATGTTATTTTTTATGATTCTTGATAATCTATGAAGTTGTGTTTATGTAGTAAACTTGATCTTGCAAAATCATGTTTAAAAGTATGATCTAAACACATGCATGTTTAGATCTAGCAAGATCCATTAATATGAATATCATGAACTTGTAATCTTGTTTAAAAAAGTTTTTGTAAAACATGTAATGTATAGATTTATATAAAAATCAAGTTATAAAAATAAAGTCTTAAAAATATGTAAACCAAGTTTACATAAGATTTTGTATAACCAAAAAGGTTACATGAACATGTAAGTAAAAGTAAAGATGAAACATACATTTAAACATGATTTTTGAACTTGACAAGATTACATACAATGCTTTGTATAAAGATTTTTAGTTTATATTGTTATTATTAGAAGATTGGAAAATTGGAAAATTGTTGATTTGAAAAAGTATTTAAAATCATGTTTATAAAACATGGGAAAAGTCCATAGTTTAGGAGAAACTATGACAAAATTTTTATAAAATTTAATCATGGTTAAAGTATGTTTAAACTAAAGATTATTTTGATTAAAATAGTTAGAAACTTTAATCATGATTATACAAGTTTTGGGTGAAAAATATTTAAGACTAAAGATCACTAGACTTTTCTTAAACTAAAAATATGTTAAATATATATTTAGGATGAAATATATATTTAAATTACCAAAAATTATGTGTATGTAAATGTGTGTATTTATTTGAATGTATTTATAAACGTTTAGGAAATACATACTAATTTAAATACTTACAAATACAAACATAAATATACTTAAAATTTGACAAGTATAACATATATTGCCAAACTTGGACAAAACAAATAAATCGGACAAAATATACAAAACGGACGAAATGAACGACACGAACGAAACGAATGATGCGAATGAAACGGTCGAAACGAACATACGAACCGTCACACGATATATATATATATATATATATATATATATACCAAAGTTTATATATACTAGAACTTATAAAAATAAGTTTAAATTTCTAATAGTTTTTATAAAAATAAACTTTTATAAAAATACAAGTAATCTTAAACATGGAGCAAGCCCATTTACATAAACATTAGGCTAAGCCACTTTTATAAAAACTCAATTGGGCTAGGCCACTTTTATAAATCAACTTGGGCTAGGCCCACTTTTATAAATTAAATTGGACTAAGCCCACTTTTATAAACCAATTGGGCTAGGCCCACTTTTATAAACCAATTGGGTTAGGCCTACTTTTATAAACCATTTGGGCTAGGCCCACTCTTATATAATTCATTTGGGCTAGACTTACTTATATAATTAAATGGGCTAGGCCTACACATATAAATTTAATTGGGCTAGGCCCATACATACAAACATATGAATTGGGCTTTTACACTTAACTTTTGGGCTAGGCCCGTTCAAACAAAAAGAATACAAGATATATAGAAATGAAATATATATATAAACAAAGAAAAACAAACAAATACAAGTCTAATTATGAATTCAAGATGAAAGACTTGTACGAAAACAAACATAAACCTAAGTATCTCACGAGAATAGAACACTTGGAGGTTGAGACACGAACGCAGAATCAAACATCGCCTAGAGATTTGCACAGGACGCAAATCTGTGAGTTCATGTTTCCCCTTTTATTTAAACGTTTTATAGTTTTTAAACGCTCGGGGAAGTATACATGTTGAATTGGTATGATTAAGCTAGAAAAGGAAAATATTATAGATCACGTGCGAATAGGATTGAATAAAGGAGCCATTAATGAATAATCAAGTACCGCGGAGCGAAAGTGATAGATCTATTGGGTTTTGGCGAGCCCCACTCTAAACGGCAACAAAAACAGTTCGTTAGAGTGCTTTTGTGTCTAACACGAGTGTCTCAGACACAATTTATCATCTAGGTTTGGTTGCCTCCTATGTCGGCTACATATTAGTGTCCTTGCAAAACATTAGTGATCTTACAAGTTTCATTTATGCTATTATGCTATACATACTGGATTTTAATACTTCTAATGTTTTAAATTCATTTGATACAAAAACTAACTACATGAATTCACCAGCTTTTGTTGACAATTTTCAAACCTAACATGTATTACAGGTAACTAGTGGACAACCTTGGGAAAACAAGTCCGTGTTATTATGAAGTCAAGCTTTAGATGTCATCAAGTTTTAGTTAATGTGTTTTGTAAACTGTGTGTTTAAACTTTAAATAATGATGTTTGAAGTTGTATTTTGTCTTTGCAACAAGATGTTGGCTGTAAATGTATTTTTTAAATAAAGTATATCGATGAACTTTCTTGTTTATTCAATTGAATGCAATGATTACCGCTCTGGTCACACCTCGCGCTTCCACAACGTTAAATTTGGGGTGTGACAAGTATCTTTCATAAAACAGAATATCCTGACAAGATTCGGAATCCCATCCGAAATATTATGTGATAATGGGTCACAATTCATAAGCAAGAGGACAACTGATTTTTTTGCTAGCTAGGCAATCAAGATGATAACTTCCACTCTTGTTCATCCTCAAGCTAATGGATAGGCAGAATCTTTAAATAAGATCATTGTCAAAAACCTAAAGAAGAGACTGAATACCAAGAAAGGAAAATGGGCAGAAGAACTTCCATTTGTTTTATCGGCTGATAGGACTACAACAAAGACGACTACTGGTCAAACACCATTTTCTTTGGTCTTTGGGGCAGAAGCCATGATGCCAACCAAAATGGTCATTCCAAGGGCTAGGTCAAGTTCGGAACATTCTGAGATGAATTCAAAGGCCTTATCTGAAGATCTTGAGTCTGTGGATGAGCTTAGGGATATGGCTAAAGTAAGAATTGAAGTGACGTGCTTAGATAGTAACAATTAAATTGACACATAACATAACCAAGTTTTAAGGATAAAACACTAAATACTAACTACACACATTCCAGGCAAGCGTACCTATTAGTATATATTGTCTAGGTAAGTTCCCAAGTATCAATCCGTGGACACTAAGATCTATTAACCTACATGTTTTGTAAAATTTAACCTAAGTAACTTTTAAGAATTGAGAAAACAATAAACAACTTAAATAATTAACTTTAAAAAACATTCGATAGAAAGATAAGTAGTAAGGTTCAGAATCATCTTATTACTTTTGCAAAACAGTTATCACTAGTAGACGAGGGTGTAGTGTTAAAAACTAGAGCCTTCTCAGGTTAACCCCTATCCCCAAATTACCAGCCTATAGACACACCCATCTAAATGATTCCATATGACTAAGACATTTACATATCACTTGTGATCTAAGAGTCTCTTATATTGCTAAGTAACCTAAATTAACGAACCGAGCGAATTACTATCCAAATTACACATTTAAAGCAAACCCTTATCTAATTTTCAAATCCTTATAATCGGATTCTTCCCATAGGTGACCCATATGAATTACCAATATTCAACTAAGTTTATCCTTTGCCTACTAATCATCCAACCCTAAAATAACGATCGATATATAGCCTAAAGATAAATGATACAAATATAACATGCATAACCTCATAGAAAGACCTAAATCACCCACACAAACTCATTTGGCCATCAGTACTTAACATACAAATTACACTATCACAAGTTCATAAGCAAACCTTACTAAAAACACACTTTCATAACAAAATCAACCAAATCTTTGCATAGTAACAAGAATCATCCTACCCTAACTAGCTATTGCGCGATTACCTACTCATAGTAGTAAACAAAGCAACTGATTTCACTGAATACATGACATAAATTAACAGGAATCGATAATACGAAGGGTGCTAACTCAGTAAGGGACAATGATATGCGCCAAATGCAACATATAAATTATATCAAATAAGGTTTAAATCAACCCTTTTATGTACTAATGTTGGAAAAAGTGTGTTTCTTTGTATACATTGGATTTTCAGGATTAAAAGAGCTTAAATGTACAAAAGGAACAAATTTAAGACAGAAACCAACATAAAGACAAAAGAAGAGAAGTTGACACATCATACCAACCCTCCAAGCTTCATCCCAAGACCAAAACAACAAATCAGAAGACAAGCACGGGGTCGTGCCCCACTCCAGATTCCGTGAAGAAAAGATAAATAGAAGCAGAAAAGAGACACATGGTCGTGTCCCATGGACACGGGCCGTGTTCAACCCCTAGATATGCAAAATATCTTATAGTACAGCAAGTACAAGACCACGTAGTCGTGCCTCTGATAACATGGGGTCGTGTATGTATACGGGCTGACACAGCTCACTAAATGAAGACAGAGAAGTCGAAGGCACGGGGCCGTGAGAAAGGCCTATTTCCAGCTATAAATAGGGGTTCTTGGTTCAATCACTAGGTGTGTGGAATCCACCTAGCAATCACCACTGTAGGATGTTGTATCAAGAACAAGAAGAATGAGAGAGATCTGAGAATACATAGAGTATTCTCAGATGGAGAAGATGAATTACCTCACACATCGTAGCCACCAGACAATACACACAGTAATGATTATGGTTTTCTTGCTACACAAACTTTCCACAAAAGAAACTGTTATCTTGTCATTTCCACTAAAGGTTTATATACAAGACATATCCGGACACACGTGTCCGGATAAATATTACAAGGCCCAAAGCCCAACAGAACATAAACCCGGATTTGAGCTTCACATACTCAAATCCGGACATATGAAACTAACATAAAACTCGGATGGATATAGGGGATAACCCTTGTTCGGATTACACACTAACTTGTAAACTCGGACATCCATACATAAGCAAACTCGGACTCATGTGTGCTTGACAGACTCGGACACATGACTTCAAAAAAATCATACAAATTCGAAGATATATTCAAGATGAGAAATTACATATTCGACAAACATCCTGTCATGGAAAACACAGCTTGAATTTCGAGACAAAATTCTCTTTAACAAGGGAGTATGTGACAAACGGCAAAATATCTGGTAATTTCGTATAACTTTATCAATATTTACGTTAATATATTTCCCACTTATGGCTTAATTTTTATTTAATTGAGTCTCATAGTCAAGGAATATACAATATCATAATGTAGTATGATAACAAATTCGCCGCATTGTGAAATAGTACAAAACTATGGCCTAGACTAGCGGTAGAAATGCGAACACACTATTCATGTCAGGATAGTCGTGGTACAACCCGAAGTAACAAAAACAGGATAAGACAACACATCCACAACAATTTATTCGTAAAAAAATTAGTTGTGAATAACTTATAAATATCACTTTCTGGAAAATACTTAAACAATAAAATTGTTAGATCTGAACTAGAAATCATCAAAATTCAGCATTTCCACAGTAAAATTCAGCAACTAGTAATATTGACAAGAACTATTGATAATAGTAATTATCATAAACAACATCAAATATATCAGAAATATCTCGAAGATACTTATGTATACATTTCCGTATAAGTTTCACAAATTAATCGGTAACGATCCGATAACGGAACTAGTGCCAAGTATATCATCAAAACAACAATTTAACTAGCCTAGTGAACTAGTTAACATATTTTTAACATCATAAACAATGTTTAGTCACTAATCATTTACAATTATAAAACAACATAAGTATTCAAACATGTGTCATTCGACGTTGCTAGATATTATATTATGATCTGACAAGCATCGGAGGCTTGTTGCTAACACTGGTGTTATGGGGATCATCATTGTTTTGCACCATTCATTTTGATCTTTTGAGAAAACAGAGTGTGTATAAAAACCTTTTTTGAATTTTACACTTTAAACCTGATTTCAGATACAACTAACAGATTAGATACCTTTGTGAGCTGATCATTATATATTAAACTGATTGTGTGATCAAGTTTAATGTGACCAAGCTCTGATACCAATTGTTAGGATCTGAGATGCTATTAGTATGCTTTGATAAACAAATATGAATGATATTTTATAAACAATGGAAACTGTGGAATTAAATGAGCATATAGGAGTGGAAGTTATATCAAACTATTTTCCATTGATAATCAAAAGATTAAAAATACAGAAAGATTATACTAGCTCCCCCTCAGCCTGATCACACAACTTTATTGTTCATACAAAAGGAATGTAAGTGATGTGATGAAGTAGATATCTAACAGTTGAGATCTATTTATACATATACTAAAGCTCTGCTAGCATTTAGCTGAGGTCACCTTCATAATGACATCTAACATTCCTAACAAAAAAGATTCCTCAGATGTTAGCATACATTTGTGGGATCTAATGTCTAATCTATTACATACACTCTCTGAATAAAGCTAAATATTGTTACAATGAATAAACTCTGTTCTTCAAACCTCTATTGCTTTGTTACAAACATTTGTTTGGTCAAAACATATGTTTGGCTTTCATGACTAGTGCTTTGCTTCAACAGGGCTTTGACCATTGAACAATAGTTTCTTCTTCTTCAACAATGGTTCCAAGGCTCTTGTAACCCCCACCCCCAAGAAAATATTAGTTACCATTTAATTTAGGAAAGTTGACTACCGGGGATTTTCACAACGGGTTCGTCAATAGGTTTTTGCACATAAGACTTCATTTGTAAATTCGATAAACGAGTTTAGCTTACATCTCGGTCTAAACAAGGTAGGGGAACTGATTGTCATTTTTGAAAGAAGATGTTACTTTGGGAGAAAGCTAGCATAAAAAAAGAAATAAGGGACCTTACAGTAACTTTTGGCTGGAAGTTATCTTTTTAAGCCTATGCTATCGCCAAACATTGTTGTGCATCATCTTCACCACCTATAGAACCCTACGTCGCAAACTGAGGATTAACAAAGGAGTTTTGTCGCTTGTTAGTTGGATTCCAGGTAATTCTTGTGCTTAATTATGGGTGTTAGATGATAGTATAATCGAACCCATGATGATTGCTCGTTAGGATTTCTTATGCGCAACTGTTGTTTGGTTGTTTTGATTGGATTCATCAGTTCATAGTTTTTGAAACAAGGTTACCTAAGGTACGTTTCGTTGTTCTATTTATTGTTATGGGTGTAGTTGCGTAAAGTCTATGTGTGTGTGAATGGGTGACTACGAGAAACTTAGGTAGGATGGTTAGGTGGTTTTGATGAAAGTATGGTGTCGTGATGGCGAAGTACTGCGGGGGTGAGGGTGAAGCATAGTGGTGATGTTTGGAGAGATATACAACATATAGTGTCGGTCAGGTCGCATGGTGGGTTGCGATGGTATGAACGGGTAGCGATGGAGTCAGACAGTTATGGCGTTTGGTGATGGCGATGATGGTGTCGAGGTGTTTGGTTGGTGGTGTTCGGTGGTGTCGGGAAAGGCAGGAGGTGTCGGCAACGTGACGTAAGGATGTACGTGAACATTTCACGAATATGTGTGTGTATGTGAGGATAAGGGTGTACGTGTGTGTGAAGGTGATGGTGTGTGTTTGTAGTGCATGAAGTTGTTAATGGAGTGTGGGTAAGTTGGATGAGAGTTACAGAACTAAGTGGATTGGATGCTGATGTTAGTATGTCTTTCATGGGGTTTAATGTGGGGTTGTTTTGTTTTGGTTGCATGATAACATAGGTTGAGTCATAGTTCTAGTGGAGAATGATGATTACGATGTAGTTTCCTAGGGTTGTTACTCTACTTTTATTGATATATATTCAGCTTCTAGTTGATCACATTGGATGATGAAAACATTGAAGGTTGGTGTGGATATCATAGATGCTAATGCATGGAAGTAGATATAATCTCGAGTTGCAAGGCATTTGTATGTATTAGACATGGAGTTTGGATGGTATGCATGGACTTGTGTTTTGAATCATAATCTGCATGTTATGTCAAAAAGTTTTAGAATGTTTATGTGTCATAGTGAGGGAACAAAAGAAGTAATAAAGGTGGTGGAGGATAGTGCATAAGGAGGTGGACGTGTGTGTGGGTGTGTGGGAGATTTTGGTTTGGTTCATGAGTTAGATTGGGTCCAGGGTGATCCGCATCATTAATGCATGGGTTAGGGTGTCGTGTGGAGTTAGGTACGGTGTGGTTGACATCTCAGGTCTTACGTTAATTATTTGAATAAACTGTAGCCACAGGTTATTCGATTACATGGTCTTTTTGAGGACGCAGTTCAAGACGCTTAGCTAGTCGATTGTGAAATTTCGAAACAAGTGAGATCTAACTCCCTTTTTATCTTTTAATTATAGGGTTAGCATACATGCGTAATTACGAGCTTTTACGTACGTGTTTATTGACTTAAATTGTTAAATTAATTAATGAGTTTTGTAGTAAAATGTTTATTAAATAATTTTCATGGCCGAGTAGCTTTCATGATATACGAGTTGATAGGGTTTTGGTAGCCTTGCTTAGGCGTGTTATGAGTGTATGGTTGTAAAATCTGTCGTAAAACGGGTCCTAAAACCCGCTTCACTCATTGTAATCAAGTATATATTCATGATTTTTTGTTTCGAATAGTTTTTATAATATTAATAAAACAGATAGATAAGATAATAAAGTAATAATAATTAATAAAATATAAATATAAAATAAAAAGCTTATTAAATTAAAAACAACAAAAGGGTGGACAACGGGGATCGAACCCGGGTCTCCACCCAAACCGAACACACAACACACCACTACACCACTCACCCACATAAGATATATCTCCAAATCAAATATTATTTATATCAAAACAACCTTTGAAACCAATTTCAAAACCGCCCAGAAACGGCTGAAATCAAGACGATCATCAATTCCGTTTTTTTTACAACACTAAAACCTGGTAACCGTTTTCAAATCATGTAATGGACTCAATCATTGAGTCTACAACATTCAAATAAGAGCAATCATCTCGGCATTTAAAACTGTTGACCGAAACTCATGAAACCGAAAAAATACAATCAAGATTAATTAAAACGTTCTGATTCCCTAAATGTTACAAAACGTTTTTATAACTAACTCATGAAACGACTCAGTTAGTATATAAGATTAATTAAAATCGTATATCCTTCGGGTTAGACCCACGGCCCAATTGGTCGGGCTGTGTGCAACACGAAGCAGAGGTCATGAGTTCGAAACCGGTTCAGTGCATTGTTCTTATAATAAACGAAACCTTTTTAAACAAATAAAGCTATGGTGGGCTGTAGTATTTATATGAGATTAATTAAAATCCTATATTCTTCGGGTTAGACACACACCCCAATTGGTCGGGCTGTGTGCAACACGGAGCAGAGGTCACGAATTCGAGTCCGGTTCCACGCACTGTCCTTAAATCCTCCAAACCTTTTTAATTTAATCAAAATATAGTTGATCCAAGAAGTGTATACAGGTAATTAAAATCATATATATTCTGGGTTAGACACGTAGCTCAATTGGTAGAGCTACATGCACGTAAACGAGAGGTCATGAGTTCGATCCCCACACGCTGCGTATAGTCTGACCGGTTCGGTCCAAAAAGAAACATATGTTTTTTAATTAAACTTTTGATTATTTTTCCATAAAAACTATTATAATATATAATCAAATAATATCTTTTTAGGCAAATAAAAATTATCTTAAATATCTAATAAGGATGTGTAAATAATAAATTAAGCAAAAATACTAATTTTAAAAGAAATATATACTTATAGAATTTATTACGTGTATATTTAGGTTAGCCTTCCTCGTCGTTTGGTATCTCAAATGCCAAATCGTTCGAAATCTTCATCAAATCCTAAACGCACCCACTGTGAGTGAATTCTTACAACTCTCCTTTTTATTCATATTTTTGGGGTGTATCATGTGTCGCTTTTGTTTATCTCACTAATTCAAAACTTGTGCTATTACCATATGTGATCTAACGTGCTATGTGATATTGTTACTTATTGTTATTTGTGTTTATATTTTTCATTACAGTCAAGCTCTCACATTAGGCCCATTTGTTCCCCGCTATATTAACGGGTGGAGCGTCGTGTTGCCTAATATATTAGATCTGCTCTGTTTGATTGAGCCTTGATCTCACAGCACATCGCTTATCGTGCTCACATGTACATTGCTAGTTGATTATATGGTTTGTGAATTATATTGCACATATATTTCTCATATTTGGTTAATGCACATTTTTATTAAAGATAATAAACATATCATTTTTCTTAATGATTAAATGGAATTCACTCGCCAAATTATGTTGACCCCAAATCTCTACTTTTACATATGATACAGGTGAACAGGTTGAAGCAAGGAACACATAGGACAGGGGCCTTAGAAGAAAATAAAACGTTACTTGAAAGCTTTGTTTAGATCATTTTGTGTTTGTATGGATTATGTGTTTATTGGAATATTTCATTTTAATTTGAAATAATAAATATGGAACGTTTATAATAGTAAATGTCATGAACTTTGATGAAACCCAATCATGCCCCGACTACCATATCCGTTGCGGGTCAGGGTGTGACAGATTGGTATCAGAGCGAGTGACTATAGGGATATAAGATAGGTTATTAGACCCTTAGAGCCTATACTATAGTCAATTAGAATTTAATTGCTTACGTGTTAAGTTGGTTACACGCAAAGTTATGACATTTACTTGTTTTACACTTCTCTCACACACAATTACATGCAAGCACGTTAATTGCTATTTGATTTTGTGTGATATTCAATGTGTTAGAAATTTTGTCAATATAACATGCTTATATACATACGCTTATGTTACCGTCATAACACACGTCTCGATTCTCACATACTTAAACATTTTCTTGTTTTTTTTCTTTTTTTCTTTTCAAAAATTTGTGATGGTTTTATTTTCAATCTCATCAAAGTGAGTTCTACGACTGGCATGTAGTAACTGGAAGGGTACAAGTACCGGTAGTCGAAACGCCCTGTCTAGGATTGGTATTCGTATAAATCCATAATAATGGACCAGTTTGCCTACCTGGGGACTAACGATGAGAGTACGAAGGACCTATTAGGCCAAAGCATGCCACACCAAATGTCGTGTGGACTAACCCCACTTTGAATTGTCACTGTGTCTACACCAGGACAGCTTCCGACCTTATACCTCGCAATCATGTTTTACGATTTTCATTCGGGTGGTGCGAATGTTAACAGGCCAAAAACCAATGTGTACCCTACAAAGCCCAGTAGTTATGGGGGCCTACATGACTACCTAAGCCAAGTATGGAGGACATATGTAGGCCCAAACATGAGCAAAGCCCAAGACATCCTATGGATGTAATGGATTTATTTTCCTCATTCATTTTGTGGATGTTTATTTCTAAATGCGACACACATGACACCTATACGCCAAACTCATAAGCTCGTTATGTATTTCCTGTAGATGTCTTCTAGGCACTCTCGTGGAGGTAGGAGATCAGGAAGATCTGGCGAGCGCATGGCTGCTCAGATAGCCCAACAAATGGCCGTCGTGATTCCCGATATAGTAATTCAAGTTCAACAAGCTCTTGCTGCTAACCCTGTCAATCCAATCAACCAAGAGGGACAAAATGATGCCAACCTCCCACAAACACCACCAAATGCACTTACAAGCACTTCAACTCATGTGACCCTCCAAAGTACGAGGGAACTGAAGGGGTCACTGCTCTCCTTCGATGGTTTGAAGAAATGGAGAGTACCTTTCTCAATTGTGACTGCCCTAACGATCGTAAGGTTCATTAAGCTACTGGTCGTTTATATGGGGTAGCACTAACTTGGTGGAATGCTGAATAGGGCAGAAGAGACGCCGAAGCCGCAGTAGCCCTAGCTTGGGAAGAATTGAGAGAACTCATGACATGACGTTTCTGTCCAAGAAGCGAAATTAAGAAGCTTAAAGATGAGTTCTATTTCCTGAAACAAAAGGAGGGAGATCATATAACCTACAACAAGAGGTTTCTCGAGTTGAACCAAATGGTTCCAAATTTGTTCACTCCCCTCTACCGTCTGATCGAGCACTACATTTAGGGTTTACCTTCGAAGATTCAGGACTCTGTGATGAGTACTACACCTGCAACTCTGGAAGCAGCAATGGAGCTAGCTGATGAGCTCACCGAAAACCACATCAGGAATGGGGATTTCAAAGATCAGAAGAAGAAAGATAAAACACCGACCGAAACCCCTAACCCAACTCAAGCTGGATCCTCTTCTCGATTCACTGCCAAAAGAAAGCGAAATGGGAAGAATTTTGCCGTCACCCAAACTAATCAGCCAACTCAACACAATCAACCCATTGCAACTGCTCCAATCACCCAAGTTGCTACCCCTACCACCCCATTCAAGAAGCAATACACAGGACCTCACCCGAAGTTCAATCGATGTCAATACCATCACCCTCTTGAGAACCAATATCTCCACTGCACGGGATGTGGCCATGTAGGCCATACAATTCAAACTTGCCGCTCACTTCAAAGGCAAGCCCGCAACCAACCACAAGCCCAACCCAACAACCAAGTGGTGGGCCAAGTTCCTTACCAACAACCACTGATGTTACCACCTGCTCAACCAACAACCTAACTATCCTATGATACCACCCGCCTGAGCTTATTTCAATTGCGGAGATCCAACTCATATTCGCAACACTTGTCCGCGTTTAGTGAACATCATCAATGAACAAGCCCAAGCTAATCCTGTGAACCAAGCTAATCAAGCCAACCCGCCAGTACGAGGTAGAGCTTTTAACATCAATGCCAACCAGGCTAGAGCGGATAACAACGTGGTCAATGGTACGTTTCTCATAAACGATAGCTATGCATCTATTCTTTTTTACACTGGCGCCTACAACAGTTTTGTGTCCCTAGAGTTCGAATCTATTCTTGGTTTACCTCGCGTTAGTTTAGGCGAATTGTTTACAGTGGAAGTAGCAGACGGAGAACCTATTACGTTGGATTCTATCATTCGCGATTGTACTCTTACTCTTAATGATCATGATTTTCGAATCGATCTCATTCCCATGAAATTGGGAAGTTTCGACGTCATCATTGGTATGAACTGGCTCAGTCAGCATCATGCTGAAATTGTATGTTATGAAAAATTCATTCGAATTCCACTCGCCGATGGCCAAACCCTTCGCATTTATGTGAAACTCCAACCAAGGGACTCAAGTTGATGTCGTGTCTTCAAGCCCGAAAGTATCTTCATAAAGATTAAATAGCATTCTTAGCCCACATCGTTAAGAAATGAGGCAAGGAGAAGAAACTCAAAGATATTCCGATTGTTAGAGATTTTCCTCAAGTCTTCCCAGACGACATTTCAGGACTTCCTCCTATGCGAGAAGTCAATTTTTGAATCGATCTTGTACCTGGTGCCACTCCAGTTGCAAAATCTCCATATCGGTTAGCTCCATCTGAAATGCAAGAGTTAGCTAGTCAGCTGCAAGAGCTAACTGACAAAGGGTTCATACGCCCTAGCTCATCACCATGTGGTGCACCGGTTCTTTTCGTCAAGAAGAAAGATGGAACTTTTCAAATGTGTATCGACTATCGAGAGCTCAACAAGCTTCCTTTACCTTGCATTGATGACCTTCTAGATCAACTTCAGGGTGCCACCTGTTTCTAAAAAATCGATCTTCGATCTAGCTATCATCAGCTTAGAGTACGTGAAGAAGACATTCCAAAGACTGCCTTTCGAACTCGCTACGGTCACTATGAATTCATGGTCATGCATTTTGGGTTGACCAATGCTCCCACTGTTTTCATGGATTTAATGAATAGGGTGTGCAAACCCTACCTCGATCGTTTCGTTATTGTTTTTATCGATGATATTCTTATTTATTCCAAGACTAAGTCAGATCATGAACGACATCTTCGTCTTATTCTAACACTTTTGAAAATGGAAAAGCTTTACGCTAAGTTTTCGAAATGTGAATTCTGGTTAAAAGAAGTTCAATTCCTTGGTCGCGTCGTCAACGACAAAGGAATTCATGTCGACCCTGCAAAGATCAAAGCAGTGCAAGAATGGCAGGCGCCACGCACTCCTATTGAAGTTAGATCATTCCTCAGCTTAGCGGGTTATTATCGACATTTTATCGCCAATTTCTCCCGCATTGCCTTACCACTCACAACCTTGACTCATAAGGGCAAGCCCTTCGATTGGGGGCCCAAACAGGAAGAGGCTTTCCAAACTTTGAAGCAAAAACTTTGTGATGCACCTATCCTCACTCTCCCTGACGATTGTGATGACTTTGTGGTCTATTGTGACGCATCAGGGCAAGAGCTTGGATGTGTTTTAATGCAAAGGGGTAAGGTGATAGCCTACGCCTCAAGGAAACTCAAGGTCCACGAGAAGAATTACACCACTCATGACCTGGAACTCGGAGCAGTCGTGTTCGCTCTAAAGATATGGAGACATTATCTCTATGGTACAAAGTGTGAGATTTACACTGACCACAAGAGCCTTCAACATATCTTTAATCAGAAAGAGTTAAACATGAGGTAACGACGATGGGTCGAACTTCTAAATGATTACGATTGTGAAATCCGTTATCACCCTGATAAAGCCAATGTTGTAGCTGATGCTCTTAGTCGGAAAGAATATGCTAACTCCATTCACCAGTTGTGTTCTCAAATAGTAACTGACCTTTAAAGACGCATTCGCGAAGCTCAACATATCTCTATTACGGAAAATGATGTGCGAGATGAATTATCTTATGGAGCTGAAACCAAGTTAGAATCAAAGTCCAATGGTATTCTTTATTATCTAAACCGTGTATGGGTACCTGATCGTGACAATCTTCGTACATTATGAATGAAGCCCACAAAACACGATACTCCGTACATCCGGATGCTGATAAGATGTATCAAGATCTACGATACTCTTACTGGTGGCCTAGAATGAAGAAGGATATCGCAATTTTGTCTCCAAGTGCCTTACATGTTCGAAAGTTAAAGCCGAACATCAAAGACCCTCAGGCTTACTTGTTCAACCCGAAATACCCGTTTGGAAGTGAGAAAACATAACCATGGATTTTATTACCGGGTTACCTCGCACCTCCAGTGGCCATGATATGATTTGGGTTATCATCGATCGCCTTACCATGTGCGCTCATTTTATTCCAATCCGCGAAAACTACAAAAACGAGAAGTTAGCTCGCATTTACATCGATGAAATTATAAGTCGACACAATGTGCCTTTGAGCATCATCTCGGATCGAGATGGGCGTTTTACTTCACGAACATGGCAAGCCGTGCAATCAACGTTAGGCACTCGCTTAGATCTCAGCACCACCTTTCATCCTCAAACTGATGGTCAATCTGAGCGCACCATACAGACTCTTGAAGACATGCTACGATCTTGTGTCATCGACTTCAAGGGAAATTGGGATACTCATCTACCTTTGGTCGAATTCTCATACAATAATACTTATCACTCTAGCATCGGGATGGCTCCATTTGAAGCACTACACGGTCGTAAGTGCTGATCACCTGTATGTTGGTACGAAATCACTGAAGCATAGATCACTGGACCAGAATTAACTCAAGAAACAACCGCTCCAAATCCGCAACAATCTTCTAGCAGCTTAGAGTCGCCAAAAGAGCTATGCTGACAAGCGACGAAAGCCGTTCGAGTTTTGCGTTGGCGATCAAGTACTTTTGAAAGTATCACCGTGGAAGGGAGTTGTTCGGTTTGGACAAAAAGGCCAGCTAGCACCTCGCTATGTTGGACCTTTTAAAATACTCAAGAGGGTTGGTCCTGTAGCTTACAAGCTTGACTTACCTGAAGAACTCAACAAGATTCATCCTACGTTCCATGTCTCTAACTTGAAAAAGTGCCTTACCGACAAAAACCTTCATATACCGCTACAAGATATCCAAATTGACGAGTCGATGCATTTTGTAGAACGACATGTAGAAATCATGGACTTCGGTGAAAAACGTTTAAGACGAAGTCGGATTCCAATAGCCAGGTCACGTTGGGAGTCGAAACGAGGACCCGAGTTTACTTGGGAACGTGAAGACTCAATGCGTGAAAAATACCCCCATCTCTTCCAAGACAAAGTTACTACTACTTAAATTTCGGGACGAAATTTCTAAAAGTGGGGGATACTGTAACATCTGTCGTAAAACGGGTCCTAAAACCCGCTTCACTCATTGTAATCAAGTATATATTCATGATATTTTGTTTCGAATAGTTTTTTTTAATATTAATAAGAAAAATAAAAAAGATAATAAAGTAATAATAATTAATAAAATATAAAATATAAAATAAAAAGCTTATTAAATTAAAAACAATAAAAGGGTGGACCGCGGGGATCGAACCCGGGTCTCCACCCAAACCGAACACACAACACACCACTACACCACTCACCCACATCGGATATATCTCCAAATCAAATATTATTTATATCAAAACAACCTTTGAAACCAATTTCAAAACCGCCCAGAAACGGCTGTAATCAAGACGATCATCAATTTCATTTTCTTTACAACACTAAAACCTGGTAACCGTTTTCAAATCATGTAATGGACTCAATCATTGAGTCTACAACATTCAAATCAGAGCAATCATCTCGGCATTTAAAATTGTTGACCGAAACTCATGAAACCGAAAAAATTCAATCAAGCCACTGCCTTACTCTAAAATAGGAGCTTCATAGCTCAATCAGAACACGCAAACACTCACTCAAATCTTCTGAAATCCTCTGTTATTCAAAGAATCTTTGCCGAAATTTATATCCAGCCGCCGGAAAATCTCGCGGAGATCGGAAAAACATCTCTGTTTGGTATATCTTTACACTTGATCCTTCTCATTGTTTTATTTTAATCTCATCAGTAGAAGTATAAAGATTTCATTGTTAAACACAACAATCAAATCGGGTTTCACCATTTCTGTGTTTTGAAATAAAGAAGATGAATATGAAGTAATATATAAATGAAATTAAAAACCGTATTTAAACCAGGTTAGACACACAATCCAGTGGTGGACTGTGTGCATTTGAAGTATAAGGTCCCGGGTTCGAGTCATGATACGTTTCGATTCCCTAAATGTTACAAAATGTTTCTATAACTAACTAATGAAACGACTCAGTTAGTATATAAGATTAATTAGAATCTTATATCCTTCGGGTTAGACACACAGCCCAATTGGTCGGGTTGTGTGCAACACGAAGCAGAGGTCATGAGTTCGAAACCGGTTCAGTGCGTTGTTCTTATAATAAACAAAACCTTTTTAAACAAATAAAACTATGGTGGGCTGTAGTATGTATATAAGATTAATTAAAATCCTATATTCTTCGGGTTAGACACACAGCCCAATTGGTCGGGCTGTGTGCAACACCAAGCAGAGGTCACAAATTCGAGTCCGGTTCCACGCACTGTCCTTAAATCCTCCAAACCTTTTTAATTTAATCAGAATATGGTTGATCCAAGAAGTGTAAGGTAATTAAAATAAGATATATTCTGGGTTAGACACGTAGCTCAGTTGGTAGAGCTGCGTGCACGTAAACGAGAGGTCACGAGTTCGAAGCCCACACGCTGCGTATAGTCCGACCAGTTCGATCCGAAAAGAAACATATTTTTTTAATTAAACTTTTGATTATTTTTCCATAAAAACTATTATAATATATATTCAAATAGTCTCTTTTTAGGAAAATAAAAATAGTAATAAATATAATAAAAATTATTTTAAATATCTAATAAGGATGTGTAAATAATAAATTAAGCAAAAATACTAATTTTAAAAGAAATATATACTTATAGAATTTACTACGTGAATATTTAGGTTAGCCTTCCTCGTCGTTTGGTATTTCAAACGCTAAATCGTTCGAAATCTTCATCAAATCCTAAACGCACCCATTGTGAGTGAATTCTTACAACTCCCCTTTTTATTCATATTTTTGGGGTGTATCATGTGTCGCTTTTATTTATCTCACTAATTCAAAACTCGTGCTATTACCATATGTGATCTAACGTGCTATGTGATATTGTTACTTATTGTTATTTGTATTTATATTCTCATTGCAGTCAAGCTCTCACATTAGGCCCATTTGTTCCCCGTTTTTAACGGGTGGAGCGTCGTGTTGCCTAATATATTAGATCTGCTCCGTTTGATTGAGCCTTGATCTCACAGCACATCGCTTATCGTGCTCACATGTACATTGCTAGTTAATTATATGGTTTGTGAATTATATTGCACATACGTTTCTCATATTTGGTTAATGCACATTTTTATTAAAGATAATAAACATATCATTTTTCTTAATGATTAAATGGGATTCACTCGCCAAATTATGTTGACCCCAAATCTCTACTTTTACACATGATACAAGTGAACAGGTTGAAGCAAGGAACACATAGGACATGGGCCTTAGAAGAAAATAAAACGTTACTTGAAAGCTTTGTTTAGAACATTTTGTGTTTGTATGGATTATGTGTTTATTGGAATATTTCATTTAGTTTGAAATCATAAATATGGAACGTTTATAATAGTAAATGTCATGAGCTTTGATGAAAACCCAATCATGCCCCGACTACCATATCCGTTGCGGGTCAGGGTGTGACAATGGTGATGCAACGACTATAGTATAAGTGTCATTATAGCTATGAGTGACAAGGTTAATATGTAGACTAGTATGACAAAGATGTTTTATACATTGTGAGATATAGCATCCTAGAGGTGCTTGATGCGGGATTTCTCGTGATGGGGTCGTCACTTTTGGGGTAGCGTCGGATCATGGGAAGCACCCTTTGGTGCTTGATGCGAGATTTCTAGTGATGGGTTCGTTACCTTTGGGGTGGCGTCGGGTCACGAGATGCACCCTTGAGGTGCATAGTTGATAGTCATGATTTGTAACAGTGTTTTAGCCATAATGGCAACGACGGTTTATGCGGAGATGATGATGACTACAGTTTAGTAACCTGACCCCAAGAAGGGGGTTACATGCAGCCATATGAGATGAGCTATGGTCACTTCTTAGTGATTTGACCTAATTATGTGTTAGGTTCCCACCTTATGTGTTTGATGCGTCCGTGTTAGACCAACCGGTGCATATGTGGTGTAATTGTGGTATGATGTTTGATTAGTGTGGTTGTGGCTTGTATTAAGGAGTCCCTTGTACGATTATTTATTTTTAGATGAGTATATAAGAGCGGTAATACATAACAATGGATGGGCGTAATATGTTCCATAGATGGGAGTTGGGAGTCGTGAGTCTTGAATGGTGGGTCGTGTGGCATAGCTCAAAGTGGCTTGGGGGTAACTTGTTTTAAATGTGGTGTTGGTATTTTATAAATATTGTGTTATGGAAAAAAACTAACGTGATTTGATGTATGTTAGTTTGTTCACAGGTATGTAGTTCGGGCAGGTAGCACTCTTGGCAGTTGGGTGGCATAACTCGTGACTTGGAACACAGACATTCGTGATATTTTAATCAGATGGTGGTTTTTAATTTTCAAAGCAATTGGTACTATTTTAATCTAATTTCCATTGCGACTTTTTGAAAGAATTATATATTTTTAAACCGTACCCTATGATGTGACCTGACTGTTGGATGCCTGGTTTGGGGGCCTTACGACTCTGAACAGATCTTTGAATGTCTTCAACAGATGTTCTTATTAGTGTTCAAGATTCGCTATCTTTGGGGGAGTTCAATCTACTGTTTATTTCTTGATGTGATTGACATGTTTTGGCTTTCATATATCATATGTTCTTTTGTAGGTCGAACATTCCCTTACGCAAGTGTGATAAATGCGGGTTTCATCATCAAGGCACACGCGAGAGCGCCAAGCACGAGAAATATGGGAGAATAGGGCATAGGATGAAAGCTTGTAGGATGATGGAACTGAGTAAGAATCAAAGTTTCAATGGATATGGCGAGGTTGCCCACTTTAAAAAGGAATGCCCAATGCTGAATCTAGCTCGAGGAAGAGCTTTTGTGATAGGAGCTAAGGATGCTCGTAAGGATCTAAATGTTGTCACTAGTACGTATCTCGATAACAACCGTTATGCATCTATTCTTTTTGATACTTGTGTCGATCCTAGCTTCGTGTCTACAAATTTTATGCATATGTTGGGTTTAGAGTCAAGAAAGTTAGATATACCTTATTCTATCAAGTTAGCTAATGGAAAATTGGTTAAGTCATGTGAAGTTGTTAAGGATTGACATTAGGTTTGTGTTGCAAGGAATTTAATATTTATCTTCTACTAGTTCAGTTAGGTAGTTTTGATGTCGTAGTTGGCTTGGATTGGTTATCGAACAATTGTGTCAAGGTAGTTTGTCATGAAAAAATAATTTGTATTCCCTTGCCTAGTGGAGAAACACTCTTGGTCCATGTAGAGAAACACGGAACTCCGTTATGAATTGTTACTTGCATGAAGGCCCGGAAGTGCTAACGGAAGGGTTATGTTGCATTCTAATGCACATTGTGAATAAAAGACCGAGGAGCCTAAACCTGATGAGATCCCTATTGTGAGGGAATTCCCCCAAAGTCTTTTCCGAGGACTTGCAAGGATTGTCCCCACAACAACAAGTTGAGTTTCGCATCGACTTGGTCCCTAGAGATGCACCTGTAGCTAAATCTCTGTAACGTTTAGCTCTGTTGGAGTTGCAAGAATTGTCTACTCAACTTCAAGAGTTGTTGGACAAAGGTTTTATTTGACCGAGTTTCTCGCCTTGGGGAGTTTCGGTCCTTTTTGTTAAAAAGAAGGATGGAACTTTTCACATATGCATTGATTATCAAGAGACAAGCTCACTATTAAGAATCAGTATCATTTACAAAAATCTATGACTTTTTTTATCAACTTCAAGGTTCTACCTTTTATTCTAAGATCGACTTGAGATCGGGTTATCATCAGTTACGGATTCAAGAGGAAAGCATTCCCAAGACGGTGTTCCAGACTCGTTGTGGTCACTACAAGTTTCTCGTCATGCTTTTCAGCTTGACCAACGCGCCAACGCTATTTATGTATTTAATGTATCGCGTGTGTAAACCTTACTTGGATAAATTTATGATCGTTTTTATCGACAATAATTCATGAACCAAAGAGGAGCACAAACAACACTTAAGACTTATTCTTGAATTGTTGAAAAATGAAAAGTTATATGCGAAGTTTTCTATATGCGAATTTTGGATTTGCGAGGTTCAATTTCTCGGACACGAGGTGAACAAGAAGGATTTTAATGTTTATCCGTCCAAGATCGAGGCAACTAAGAACTAGGAAGTGCAAAAGTCTCTGACTGAGGCACGTTAATTCTTAGGTTTAGCAGGATATTATAGAAGATTTATTGAGAATTTTTCAAGAATAGCCCAACCCCTAACCACTTTAACCCAAGAAGATAAAAAGTTTGATTGGGGAGATAAACAAGAGTCAGCCTTCGCCTGCTTAAGGACAACTTTGTGGTGCTCCGATTTTGTCACTGCACGATGGTACGGTTGACTTTGTGGTTTATTGTGATGCGTCACATCAAGGTTTAGGTTGTGGTCTGATGCAACGAGTATACGTCATCGTGTATGCATCTTGCGAGTTAAAGGTTTATGAAAAGAATTACACCCCCATGAATTGAATTGGGAGCGGTGGTATTTCCTCTAAAGATTTAGCGACATACCTCTATGGTACGCAGTGTACCACATTCACGAACCACAATAGTCTTCAAATATATTTAACCAAAATTTAATATGCATAAAAGACATTGGGTAGAATTGTTGAATGACTATGCTTGCGAAATTAAGTATCATCAAGGCAACCCAAATGTCATTGCGGATGCCTTGAGTCGGAAGGAACGGGTTAAGACTTTGTGTGTTTGTGCATTAGGTTTAACGATTCAAACAAGCCTCACAGCTCGAATTCATGACGCATAGCGTGAAGCTGTAAAACCGAAGTTTATTAAGGAGGAATCTTTACATGGTATGGAAAAGGCAGATGAAACGTTGTATTTCGTGGATCGTATTTGGGTTTCTTTGTTTGGCGATTTACGTGATTTAGTTTTAGATGAAGCCCATACGTGATTTAAAGGTATTTTTATTGATGGCCTAATCTTAAAGGATATATTAAGATCTACGTGGGAAGGTGTTTGACTTGTTCCAAAGTTAAGACTGAATATCAGAAGCCGTCTGGATTATTACAACAACCTAAAATCCCGGTTTGGATATGGGAACAAATCTCTAAGGATTTCATTACTATGTTATCTAGGACGTCCGGGGAAATGACATGATTTGAGTAATTGTGGATCGTTTGACAAACTCTGCTCATTCTCTACCTATATGCAAAAAGGATGATATAGATAAGTTAGCGGCTTTATATATCAAGGAAGTGGTGGCACGTCATGAGACTCGGTTTCTATAATCTTGGATCGAGATGGTTGATTAGTGTCAAAGTTTTGGCATTCATTTCAAAAGTCCTTTGGATCTTGTTTGGATCTGAGTATGGCCTATCATCCTCAAACAAATGGTAAAAGAGAAAGGATCATCCAAACTTTGGAGGACATGTTCCATTCCCATGTGATGGAATTTTGGAGGAAATTGGGATACTCATTTATTGTTGGTAGAGTTCTCCTATAAATTATAATAATAGTTATCATAGAGCATCAAAGTTGCCCTGCTTGAGGCTTTGTACGGAAGAAACTGTTGATCCCTGTTGTGTTAGGTGGAGGTTGGTGACAAACAGTTAATTGGTTCGGAGTTAGTTTAAGAAACTACGGACAAGATTATTCATATCCGAGATTGTATCAAAGCGACTCATGATCTCCAGTGTAAGTGCAAGTGTAAGTGCAACAAAGTGTAACAAAAGATCAATCCGACTTTAAGGTCTTTAGGGGTATATGTGTAATATTATTGTATTAGTGACATTAGGTCAAAGGGCTATAAATAGGAAGGTCAAGTTTGTATTAATAGGGTTATTCATGTAAAACATCATTCTTGTCAACATAATTCGTGTTTGATGGATTCCACACGAACACGTTTATCGAACTAATCGGTACTGTTAGTTACACGATCCTGCAAGTGGTATTAGGGCCATGGTGCTCGAACTTGGGGTTTCATAATTGTCAAATTCATCTAGATTCGTTTGATTTGCGATGATTTCTAGCTAATTGATTAAAATTCGTTAAAGATTCTTACATTTTATTTCAATATGTTGGTCAAATTGTTCAAATTTGTTGGATTGACTTGAGGAATCTGATTAAACTTTTTGAATGGAAGGTTTTGGATAATATAAATCAAAAAGTCAAAATTCAGTTCTGTTTTTGAAATTTGTGCACGAAATTCAAAGAAAATACAAATTCAAACTTCAAAATGAAAATTCAAACAAACACATAATTTTCTATGATTATTCATATCTGATCCGTGTTCATTCATCTTCGACATTGTTTCTAGTGAGAGAAACCCTTGTAGAGAGAGAAAGCTTGTTCATCTTTGGGTCTATGCATTAGAGATGAGAGCTATAGGTCCTCCCTCCTCTCTGGGTTGAGTTTTCATAGAATTCTTCTTCTCTTGGAACAAGAATACTGTAGAGATCACGTAAGCTCATATTTCCTAGCTCTATCATGGATGCTAAAGTCATGGTTAGACTTCTTCATTCCCTTTGTGGAGCATCTAGAAATTTTACATTTCCCTCATCATTGGATTTCTCAACACCAAACTTTTTGAGATCATTTAATAGTTTGGCAAATCTATTATATGTTTTAGAAAGACTCTCATTGGGAAGACTTTTGAATCTCTCATAGGAAGAGACACAATTTGTACGTTTGTTTCTTTTCATTCTCTCCTCCTTCACAAAGATTTTCCAACTAATCTCATATCTCTTTAGTAGATGCACATGCATCTACCTGAGAGAATATGTCATTTGGAAGTGCCTTAATCAAAAGTGATTTGGCCCTTTAATCGGCTTCCACCTTATCCTTGTCTTCCTTGTTCCAATGTATTCCTTGTGTTGGAGCCAATGAGACATTTATTTCTAGTGTACGCTCAGTTGCTGGAACAGCTGTGATTTCAACAGTGGGTATATGTGGGCCTCTTTCAATGGATTGAAACAGAGCCTGATCATGTCCAGTTGATCATCCTGATTCTCCATTAGGGGTACTCCTCTCTTACCAAAGTCGGAGGCTTTGACATAAACCCAATATTGAAAGCAGTGTTTCATGTTTGAAAGTTTGCTATATTTAGTTTAGAGAAAGTTAAAAAATGAGCAATTGATCGTTTAAAAATAGTTTATTCAATCTGCTCTGATAGCAATTGTTCATCCCAGATAACAATGTTCCTTTAACTAAATTTGGCAAGTGATTTCAACAAGTATGAAAATAATGTGTAGATATAGAAATAAAACTTTCAAGAAACACTACTACAGAATTTTGAAGTTATATCACTTTGAAACAAAGTTTACAAGGTGATTGTAAGGTTATTGGCTAATACAAATAAATACTTTAAGAATTCTGTAATGAAGGGTAATAGAATTTTGTTGTATGTAATGAATGCTAGGTTTTAACTCATCGCCCTTTGGTGGTGACTTCTCTATTTATAGAAAAGTTTTGACATGAATAAACATTTGTTTATTCATGCACCTGTCTTTATAAAGTAGCTTTTTGGCATATTCATTGAATCCATCCAAGGTCAACTTGCTATTTTACTATGGTAGCAGAGCATTATCCTTTTAGACAGGTTGGTTCATCATATTTATTTTCTGATGACTAACTTATCGAGATATGTTGAGTTATCATTAGATTTCTGATGACTAGAGGTTACTAGATTCTGGTAATAAACATCAGATTTATCATCAGACTTATCAGATTGGTCCTTTCTGATCGTCATTCTTCACTTGTGATCTAATTCTGATACTTGTTGAAGATGTTTCTGCCTTTCTACTTTTGTCTTGTTTATCTTGTATCTTCTTCTTGTGTGATCTTTTGACTTTATCATCTTTAGTACATGATCAGATTGATCATATTTTTCTTCAATACTTACAAAGTTTCCTAATAGGATTGGTATTCGGTAAGATTGTTCAGAAGTTTGGTATTCCGTAGTAGTGTGTTCTCCGTCCGAATAATTGTCCGGAGTGCTCGTTGTACGGTCTAAAGTATTTGTTAAATTTGTTCGAAGTATACCGTCTGTATTCTTCCAGGAAACAAAAACGAGGTTCTGATAAAATACTATTATGACCGTAGTATTGTGCTATCCGAAGTATTGTTCATTGACCGGAAAGCTTGATTTACTGTCCAGAGTACTCAGTGTACGGGAAACACTAGTGTCCAAGAAACGACTGTCCGGAGTTTTCATTGTCCGTATTCTGAGTTACAATTTTTTTTATTCAGACATTATACTTCGGAGTTGCATGAATAAGAGAAATAGATCATAGTTGCAAGTTTTCTGAGTTATGTTTTGGGGAAATAGATCTGAGGTGCTAGTTTCCGGTGACGACGAGTTTGGTATTTGTTTCCAACGACGAGATCTAAGAAGGGTTCTGAAGTGTTTCAGATCTTTTTGAATAACGACAAGCAAGTTGTTTTGTTGATTTGAGACTGAAAAGTAGTTGCTATGGAATCGGAATTGCAAACTTCCGGTAAGAAACTGAACAATCTAGAACTGAGATGGGGCTGTTGTGCAACTGTAGACATCAAAGAAAATAGGTGAAATTATCGGGTTGTTGTTTAAATGAAAGAAATGAGATGTTGTGGCTGTGTGAAAGGATAATTATAGTTTGTCTATTGTGAGGAAGATGATAAATAAGAGAGTTAACGGCTGAGTTAAATATGAATTAGGGTTGCTAAGTGCTGATGTGGAGATCAAAAAGGAACTAAAGGGACATATTGGGTATTGAAACATAAGTCAGTTGGATTTTATTAAATTTAATATCTATATAAAAATGTAATTCGTTGAAAGTATTTTGTGTATAAAAAATTTGAATTAAGTTAAATATGAACGGGTCAACCGAGTAAGGACAAGAATGTAAAGAATGAATTTGTGTTGCATCGGGTTGAGCGATCAACCGAATAAGAGAGTGGAAGTTAAATGAAAGATTTTGATAAAAGTCAAAGAATATGGTGACCGATTAACTATTAAAATTGTTATAAATTGTTACATGAAACGTTAACCGAGTTCTTATGATGTCTAGGTAAAACTTCCAATTAACGTTGCGCCTCTCTTGGAATGAACACACTCCTTGCCCTCTTTACGCTTCCGGATATGATATTGACAAATGGGTCAAAATACTTTTGATTTGTAAATGATGAATTTGCTTCCAAATAACTTTGTAAGAAAATGATTTAACCTTAGTTGTTAGTAGTTTTGTAGTCGAAACATTTTGTGGCTACGTTCGTTATATAAAACTTAAGGGTATAATGGAAATTTTTAAGTTATACTTTAAAAGTTTGAAATTTTATAGCTTTTAGGTCGTAAAATAGGTTGGGCGTTACAAGTTGGTATCAGAGCCCAGGTTTGATGGATTCAAGCATGAGTTGAAGTGCTTGAACTCAAACCGAAGGCTCATGAATAAATGTGTTCGTTCCGAGGCGTCATTCACGTAAGTGTCTTTTACGTATTAAGAATAAATATATGACAGATTAATGTATGGGATGACTACAGAGTGTTATGGGATGTTACGGACATTTTGAATCAGTTTGGGTTGGAACATGGCATGTAAACGGGTTGGAACATGTCATGTAAACGGGTTGCATGAGCTGAAATAAGATAAAACAGCGTCTGCAATACAGATGGGGTGTCGCCGAGGCCATATTAGGTGTCGCCGACGCTGCCTCTAACTCCCGACGGCTAAACCCACTGTCTACGCAACTAATACCCGACGCAACAAACTGGGATGCATCGCCGACGCAGTGTTTAGGCATCGCCGACGCCCCTCATAAGCTGAACATGCTTTCTTTTCACATCACAAGTTCCGAATCCTCTAAAACATGATCCGTCACCCAGTAAGAACCCGAAAGGTGAAATTTAACCCTAAGAAGTTGTGTTAATATTAATTGAATCATAATAAGATATGTTGAGAATGTAACGTTCCGAGACGAAGAATAAGAATGTATGAAAGAATAAGTCTTTTGAATTATTGAGAACACGTAGGAGACTCTAGACCATTTTTGATCATTATATGAAATGAAAAATTCAAGTATGAATGATAATAACAGTTGTTACGAATGATCATAACAAGGTTAACGAATGAATATCCTAACGTAAAATAATAGCTATGTAGATGGAAGATGATAGAGATTTGAATGATAACGATTTGGCACGTCAAGAAGCGATGAATGAGAAAATCTCAGAGGAGGTTGCAAAAGCTATGCAAGCCAATCTTCCTCAATTAGTGTAAGAGGTAGAAAGTCGTGTCTTGGAAACAGTAGAAGCTATCATGACTAGCAAACTAGAAGAGCTGAAAGAATGGATGAGAGGGGTGCAAAATAAAAAGGGGACCCGTAGATGCACATATAGAGACTTCATGGCTTGTAACCCCTTAATGTATGATGGAACAAATCGATCCTATCTTATGCCAAAGATGGATTTCCAACATGGAGGCCGTGTTTATAAGAAGTAGGTGCGAGAAAGAGGACCAAGTAATGTTTGCAACGGGCCAACTCCAACTCCAAGCAAAGGATTGGTGGGACGCCCATTGCAAGGAACTGGGAGAAGAGAAGCTTCAAGAGCTAACATGGCAGGATTTTAAGGAACCTTTCTTAAAGTTCCACAGCCCGCAATCGGCAGTTGGTCGACTTCAATAGGAGTTTTTACGTCTTCGGCAAGGTAAGGAGTCTATTGATGAAATTACGAATGTGTTTCTTGACAAGTTAAAATTTTGTCAAGTGTGAAACCCTAAATGAGCTGATCAATTGGGCAAGGGATCTAGAAATTGAACTTAAGCGTCAAATAGAACGGGGGGAAAAGAGAATGATAGAAAGGGGTAGTAATCCGAGTCCATCCAAGAAATCAAAAGTTCACGATTACAACAAGAAGGATAGCATGAAAAGTGGGATTCCTCGATGTAAGACTTGTGGAAAGCTTCATTCGGGAGAATGTTTGTTGGCTAAGAAAGGATGCTACAACTGCAGACAAGAAGGGCACCCTTATTACAAGTGCCCTAACACGAGAAGAACTTGTTTCAACTATTTCTCACCGGGACATGTCAAGGCAGATTGCCCAAAACTGAAGGAAAAAGGGGGTAGAGATGGGAAGAAGGATGTTGCCCCGAGAGCTAAAGAAAGAATTATTCAAATTACCACTGAAGAAGCTAAGCACTTCCGAATGTTGTGTCAGGTATTTTCTTAATTAATTTAATACCTACAAATGTGTTGTTCGATTCCAGGGCAAGTAGGTCATTTGTATCACATGAACTTATAAGCTATCCCTCCTTTAAAATTGAACGAATGCCTATACCTTTAGAAGTAGAAGTAGCTGATAGCAAGAACTACTTATTGAATGAAATATGTAAGGGATGTAAAATCGTTATAGAAGGCGAGGAATTCGAAATAGACCTTGTGCCCATGGTATTGGGAGATTTCAAAGTTATAGTGGGCATGGATTGGTTATCCCGATACCATGCAGAAATTCAATGCGAAGCTAAGATCATATGAGTACTATCATCAAGTGGGAAATAGGTAAACCTTTATGGGAAAGAAAGCTCGAGATGAAGCTATGTACCATTGTAGAGGCAGTCAAGTACGTACAAAATGGAGGCAAGTCGTTTCCAGCTTACGTAGTAGATACCACTAAGGACGAACCAAAACTTGATGATGTTGAAATTGTAAATGAGTACCCAGATGTGTTTCCGGATGAATTACTGGGTCTCCCACCCGAACGAGACATAGAGTTTCGCATCAAATTAACCCCAGGTGCTAAACCGGTGGCTAAGGCTCCCTATAGATTGGCTCCTACAGAAATGCGGGTGTTAATGACCCAGATACAAGAATTGCTCGATAAGGGTTTCATACGCCCGAGCATGTCATCTTGGGGAACCCCCGTATTATTTGTCAAAAACAAAGATGGTTCGATGCGCATGTGCATTGACTATAGAGAATTAAACAAATTAACGGTTAAGACTCGATATCCCTTACCTCGAATTGATGATCTATTTAACCAACTGCAAGGGGCAAGTTGGTTCTCAAAAATCGACTTGCGCTCGAGATATCATCAATTACGAGTATGGGAAGAAGATGTGACGAAAACTGCGTTCAGAACTCGATACAGACATTACGAGTTCCTAGTAATGTCTTTTGGGCTAACTAATGCGCCGGCTGCGTTTATGGACTTGATGAATCAGGTATGCTGACCCATGCTAGATAAATCTGTAATATTGTTTATAGATGGCATCTTAATGTATTCCCGAAGCAAGGTCGATCATGCAAACCATTTGCGTGAAGTATTAGAAATTCTCCGTAAGAAAAAGTTATATGCGAAGTTCTCTAAGTGTGCCTTTTAGCTCAGAGAAGTGCAATTTCTCAGCCACGTGATTAACAAACATGGTGTTTTAGTGGATCCGTTAAATGTGGAAGCAGTCATGAAATGGATTCCTCCAAAGAATCCAAATAAAGTAAGAAGTTTTCTGGGATTAGCGGGCTACTACTGAAGATTTATTCAAGATTTCTCCAAATTAGCCCTACCCATGACTAAGTTAACAAAGAGAAGTGAGCAGTTTGTATGTGGACCCGAACAAGAAAAAACATTTCAAGTTTTGAAGGAAAGACTGTCTAATTCACCGGTGTTAACTCTACTAGATGGGACGGAAGATTTAGTTGTGTACACGGACGCTTCGCGTCAGGGGTTAGGAGGTGTTTTAATGCAACGAGGTAAAGTTATAGCATACTCCTCAAGACAGCTCAAACCACATGAAGAAAATTACCCAACGCATGATCTAGAATTGGCTGCAGTGGTGTTCGCCTTAAAACTATGGTGACATTATTTATATGGAACAACGTGCACCATATACGTGGACCATAAAAGTCTCAAGTACTTCTTTGAACAAAAAGATCTCAACATGAGACAACGAAGGTGGTTAGAACTGATTAAGGATTACGATTGTGAAATCCTTTACCATCTGGGCAAAGCAAATGTGGTGGCGGATGCCCTTAGCCGAAAGGAACATCCACCTCCGATTCGGGTGAAGTCTATGAAAATGATTGTTACGCCCCATCTCCTTGAAATGATACGGGAAGCACAATTCAAGTCATTAAATGCAGATGATCCTAAGAAAGAAAGAATGAAAGGAATTGTGGATAAGTTGGAGGAAAATGCAACGGGAATCAAAACTCGGTTTGGGTGAATCTGGATTCCTTGGTTATCCGAAGTAAAAGCGATATTACTCGAAGAGGCTCATAAGTCACGATACTCGATACATCCAGGAGCGACAAAAATGTATCGAGATTTAAAGAAGAATTACTGGTGGCCGGGAATGAAACGAGATATTGTTAAACATGTCGCTAAGTGTTTAACATGTTCACAAGTGAAGGCGGAACATCAGAAACCGTATGGTAAACTACAACCCTTAGAAATTCCAATATGGAAATGGGAAGACGTGACAATGGATTTGGTGACTAAACTTCCCAAAACTCAAAAAGGACACGATGCCACATGGGTATTTGTGGATCGACTTACCAAGAGTGCCAACTTACTACCTATTCGAGAGGCTTATTCATCAACCAGGATGGCAGAGATTTTTACAAATGAAATTGTAGCTCGTCATGGAGTACCCGTCTCCATTGTCTCAGATCGAGACACTAGGTTTACATCATGTTTTTGGCAAAAGTTTTATGAACAAATGGGAACAAAACACCATTTTAGTACCGCCTATCACCCACAAACAGATGGACAATCTGAGAGGACCATTCAAACCTTGTGGATATGTTGAGAGCATGTGTCTTGGATTTTGGAAGAAACTGGGACGACCATTTGCCCTTAGTTGAGTTCGCATACAATAACAGCTACCATAATAGCATTCAAATGGCACCATACGAGATGTTATATGGAAGAAAGTGTAGAACCCCCATAGGTTGGGGGAAGTAGGTCAAAGAGATATCGCGCCCAAGGACGTAGTGGCTAAAACTAATGAAAAGATCGAGATCGTTCGGGCTTGATTAAAAGCAGCACAAGACCGACAAAAAGCCTATGCGGATCGAAGAAGACGACCCATTGAGTTTCAAGTAGGGGACCACGTGCTATTAAAGGTTTCACCAAGGAAAGGGGTGATTCGGTTCCGTAAGCGAGGAAAACTCGGTCCCCGTTACATTGGACCTTTTAAAATTTTAGCTTGGATCGGGAAGGTGGCATACCAGCTGGATTTACCACCGGTATTAGATGGAATACATGACACATTTCATGTGTCACAACTAAGAAAATGTCTTGTGGATGAAATCACCTATGTGCCCCTTGATGATATCGAATTGGATAAAAAATGAGTTATATTGAAAAACTGGTGGCTAGAAAAGATTTTAAAGTTAAGCACCTTCGCAACAAGACCATTAGACAAGTCTTGGTCCAATGGCAACATCGAAGAGGATCGGATCTTACTTGGGAGACAGAAGATGAGATGCGTGAACACTACCCAGACTTATTTGGTACGTAATTAGGTTTCGAGGACGAAACCTCCTTTAAGGGGGGTAGATTTGTAACACCCCATAATGCGCATACGTGATTATTTTAATTTTCGTAGTATATCCTAGTAAGCAAATAACATAACTAATTGATTACATGTAGCTTTATAAAAGATAAAGATGTTTAATGAAAATTTAAATATGGGTCAAACATGAAGGGCCAATTGTGGCAAAATGGAAAGTTGAGGTTAAGGATGAATAAGTGCAGAGTTTTGTGTGTGTGTGTGTGTTCTGTGCGTGCTCTAGAGAGAAGGGGAAGAACACCTTCAAGAACAAAACTCGAAATTCAGCAAATTAGGAAGGAAATTGATGGTTAATCTCTTGCATGAGCCTTAATACATGATTGCCTAAGCTCTTTTAACAAGTGGTAAGTTGTAATTTTCGATTTGGGTGATTTTGATATGAAGAGTATGGATGAAATTGATAAATTGTTTAAGTATGTTAGTGTTATAGTGTTAGATAACAAAGAATACATGATTAGAATCTATTGTGAATGTTAATTCGTATGCAATTGATGGGTTTAAGTAACTTATAGAAAATCACCAAGATACACGAAGTGGGTTTTGGGTTATGATCATAGATTATGAAGAATTAGATAAGATTTATTTTAACAAACCATCATAGTTACAGATTTGATGATTATTGTTGAAGGTTCTTACGGTAGTGAATATAAGTAAGATGTTGTATAGGAAGAAAACGGTACATAATAACATAACGAAACGTAGATTTTAAACATTTTAAGATTGATGCACACCAAGTGCTCGATGAAATGCATTAGTTGGTAAAAGTGTGAATTATGATAAATATTGATTATGTTTTAGATTTGAATGTGAGAACATTTAACGAGATGATATGGAGTCGTTAGAACTAAAGAATGAATGTGATAAATGTAGGCGTGAAAGAAGAAGGTTCAAGCAACCGGAATCCTCAAAGCTCGCAAGATCGAGGTACGTCACTTGTATATCATATTTTCACTTGTATACTATGTTTAGTTGTAACGAATTATCTAGCATCGTCGTGAAGAAATATAGTTGTTTTTATTTCGATACGAGAGTTGCAAAAAGTATGGTTCCGTGTTGATTCGTGTTGAACGGGTCAAGCGGATGAGAGATAAGAAAGTAAAAGAAAGTTTCCGTGTTGATTCGTGTTGAACGGGTCAACCGGATGAGAGATAAGAAAGTTAAAGAATGGTTTCGTGTTGAACGGGTCAACCGGACAAGAAATAAGAAAGTAAAAGTATGGTTTCATGTTGACTCGTGTGAAACGCGTCAACCGGACAAGAGACAAGAAAGTAAAAGTATAGTTTCGCGTTGACTTGTGTGGAATGGGTCAACCGGACAAGAAATAAGAAAAGCAAAGGCATGGTTTTGCGTTGACGCATGTTGAACGAGTCAACCGAGTAAGGACAAGAGCGTAAAGAATGAATTTGTTTTGCATCGCGTTGAGCGATCAACCGAATAAGAATGTGGAAGTTAAATGAAAGATTTTGATAAAAGTCAAAGAATGTGGTGACCGATTAACTATTAAAATTGTTATAAATTATTACATGAAACGTTAACCGAGTTCTTGTGATGTCTAGGTAAAACTTCCATTTAACATTGTTCCTCGTTTGGAATGAACACACTCCATGCCCTCTTTACACTTCCGGATATGATATTGACAAATGCGTCAAAATACTTTTGGTTTGTAAAAGATGAATTTTGCTTCCAAATTACTTTTATAAGAAAATGATTTAACCTTAGTAGTTAGTAGTTTAAACTTCATGTTGTCGAAACATTTTGTGGCTACGTTTCTTGTATAAAACTTAAGGGTATAATGGGAATTTTTAAGTTATATTTTAAAAGTTTGAAATTTTATAGCTTTTCGGTCGTAAAATAGGTTGGGCGTTACAGACCAAGGATCAAAGGAAATTTTGTGAGGCCGAGGAACGTGTTATTTGCATGATAACCATGGCTCCTCCACACTCAATTCTACACAATTTCAGAGCCAAAGATTCGTCTAAAGATTTATGGGATTGTTTGGAAGGAAAATTTGAGGATCAAGCTAAGAATTCATCTTCTGAGACATCACAGGTAAATTCTAAGCAATTAGATAAAAGAAGTCCAAGATGTGTTGAATTTGAAGCTAACATTGATAGGTATGCAATGCATAACAGTAACTTGATTAGTGATTTTGAAAAGCTAAGAGATGGTGCTTTAACTGAAACTGATAAGCAGCATAGAGTCAAAACAGTAGCTTACTGAAAGATATTTCAAATGTGAAAGAAAATTGGCTCAATGTAGTTTAAAAATTGATAGTTTAAATAATGAATTAGATAAATCATATCAAGAAGTTTTAACAAAAAGTCATCTTTTACTTGAAAAAGAAAACATAATTCTTGGTTAAATAAACAACTTGAAAATTTTAAAAATTTGTCAATTATGATGGACTACTGCATTCAAAGCCAAAGACTTCAAAAATCTAAAGAGTCGATGTATGGTGTGGGATATCATCATGTCTAGCCACCAATCAATGATGACTATGTACTTCTACCAGAAGATAATCTAGAAGTTACACATTTTGTACCAAAAACACCTTTGACTATGGTACCTGAATTGATTCTGATTCCGAGCGTGATTTTGTGTCGGATGAGTCAGAACATTCAAGGAAAAGAGATGAGTGTGAACCAAGTCATTAAAATAATATTTAAAATCTTTTAAAAGAGAAATTTATGAGAATTTTTGAAGAAATGAAATGAATGCATGATTTAGAAAATGTGAAAGGTGATAACATTGAAAACGTTTTTGAGGAGGTTAGTGAGAAAACCAAAGTATCTAAATCAGTTTATAAACTAAAGGTAACTAATGTTCAGAAAAATCTACAAAAATTTCAAGAAGTTTTTGTCAAAAGTGGAGTGTTAAATGAGGAAAGTTAAAAAATTGAGGAATCAAGTGAAAAGTTTTTTAAAAGATCTGTTAAAGTTGATGATTCTTGTTGTATGTCTGCTAAGCCTAGTTTCAAGGATAAAAGTCTATCTTAGATGTGGAATTAAGGGGCATATAGCAAGACAGTGTAAGATGGAAAAAAAGAATATTCAACGACAAAAGAAGGAATCAAGTAAAAGTGTTGATTGGAGAAGGAAGGATCGGATGAGGGAGGTTCCATCTAGATCACAACATGTGACGAATGTCTAGTTTGTTAGAAAAGTTTTGAATTCTATGAAGGAAAATCAAACAAACAAGTCTGAGTCTTTTTGCTTCTAGTTTTAAACAGGAAAACTGTTTCAACAATCATGTCTTTCAAAAATAAGTTTTTGAACCAAAACAGGTTTGGCGAGTTAAACCAACAGTTGAAACAATATATAACGAAGCAAAGACCATGTCATATGAGAAAGTTACTTACTTAGATTCAAAAGGATAATCCAGGACCACGATGGCCTCGGTTCCACTTTCTAACTAGTTTGTTAAATGATTGCAAGACAACCGAGGAGGCCTGTTGATACATTCGACAATGGTTGTTCCTGAAGAGCATTGAGAATGGTTTGCGTAGGTAACAAATCAATTTACTTTTTGAGAAAGCTATTTGCTTTGCACTTTATGATGTCATATCACATCCAAGCAAACATTTTTTTCTAGATTTCACATTAAAAAGTTATTTGTTAGTTTATTGTGGGTGATTGTTATTTTGTAAATTTATGTTTTTGAACATTAGTTCTATAAAAACAAAATTTAGGGGGAGAAATTTTCCTAAACCAAAAAGATGTTCAATCTTTGCATGAGTTTAGGGGAAGTAATCAAAATTTAAAAATGATCTTTGTTTAGAAAAAGTTAAAAATTAGTTCATGGAACAAAAAAGATGAGATGATAGTACATCAGTGGACTATCAGTGCATGCTAAAGATTTGTAACCGTCTAGAAGTTTTCAAATAGTCTCCCTAATGATGTGTCAGTAGGCTCACTAAGCCTAGTAGATTTGCAAAAACGATACAAACATAAAGAAAAACATAGATCTAGTGGGAAACACGGTTGAAATTGCATAGTACTTAGTTTTGTCCTTCTCAACTGTGTGCATGACCGATAATTACTGAATGTTGAATAGCGTAAAAACCAGTCAGTATGTGAACTTTCACTGCTTTCTGAAAAATCACTGTAATTGTGGTTTCATTTTCAAAAGATTTAAACTTGTTATATTTTTCTATTGTGTTTAAGCAATGGACATCTTCTGCGCATACGAAAGTATCGAACTAGATGTTATTGCCTAAATGTTTTTGCTTTATTTTTCTTGGTGTTTCAGTTAAGTCTTGGATCATTTTTGCGTAGACGTGAGTATCGAACGGGTGGTTAAGACCTAAACACTTTCAATTGTTTTATTTTCTTTATTTTTCTTAAACATTGGATGATCTCTGCGTCTACATGAGTATCGATCTAATCGTTAATGTTTAAGTATTCAACTTTATTATTATACAAATCACAACTGATAATTTTTAAAGCCATTACTCGAGTCAGTGTCCTACATGATGAGGGGATACGCTGAGATTGTGAGGGCCACAAGAAATATGTGCATTTAACGTACCTCAATTGTGTTACACCCTCAAAATCCACATGCGGAGTTCTTCCGTGAGGTGCGTGACAAACCAGGATCACAGTCACTAGTCATACTGAACGACCACAATATGAGTTTAAAAATTCTTGTTTGCTCATTCATGAGAAAATGTTGTTTATAAAATTTAGTTGCGGAAGCGTAACAATTACAAAACCATAATAGCTAATGTAATTAAAAGTGATTCTAAAAGTTTGATGAAATCAATGCGACTCCGAAATGCATCCTAGTCCTGATATGTGCTACCTTAGCAACCTGAGAAAACATGTAAAATCAAGTGTCAACAATAATGATGAGTGAGTTCATAGATTTTAGTTTACAAATATAATATAAGTTGTTTCCATTGGTTCAAAACCCAAACCATTATGTTATAATAGGTATCCCCTGATCCAAACCCAAATCAAAATGTTTAAGTTTCCCGATTCAGAACCCGAATCGTGTTGTTATATTGATTAGCAGTTTATGTTATATGTTTAGGTAGCTAACCTAGGTCATGTCAACAAAGTGTTTGATCCGAAGCTGACGTTGCTGCCCCTGTTGTGCCAGGTCTATCACTAACCATGGCTAAGTGTTAGGCAAATTCTACACTCATGACCATCAACGTTCGGTCTAACTGGCGCGACCAGTTCGAGTGGGACTTGTCGGGCCCAGTAGTACTACTAAAAATTCCTTCACTATAATCCAATACTAACGGTATCGTAAGTGTTAAGGGGACTGACATGTGATATATGCTCCCTTGTGACCATAACCGTATAACATAACTCTAAATAGAAAGGCGTTACTGTATCGTGATTGTACGCCATCCATACATCACTGTAACGTGTACATGTTTTAAATAGGAAGACGTTACTGTACCGTAATATAATCAACCCATACATCACTGTAACGTGTACATGTTTTCTCCCCATGTGTTTAGTAAACGTTTAAAAAAATAGGGGTCTGAACTCACCTTAAGTTGCTCGGTTAGATAAATGCAAAAGAAGTAAAGGATGGAACGGCTAATCACGTCCTATCATGTCAACCTGTTCAAAGTTAGTGTGTGAACGCACACTGACACAAAATCCTACGCGTAACTAGCACACAATACGAAACACGTAATGACAAGTTCAAAACCAGAATCATGCATGCAAAGTGTCACTATACGAAATAATGACCAACAACTTGTCACAAACACAGGATAGCACATACATCATTTAGATACACACAAATGTAAGTTATCATGTTTCAGCTTGTACATTCATAACTGGGCTATTTTCGGGAATTTTTATAAAATAGTTCCCACGTTCCAAAAATTCCAATCTTTTTACAGAAGGTGTCAATTAAACTGTAGAATTTTGTATAAAATTTTCATGTCTTGGTTCCTTACTAATTATTTATAAGAATTTATTTACTAGGCTGCAGTCAGATTCGTTGCTTTCTGAGTGCAGTCCACGAGAAAAATCATTTAAAAATACTCGTTTGTCCGATTGACAAAATTCCAGTTGGAGATTCCTCTGAACACCTAGGCGTATCTACTGTATAAATATCATGACTTAAGTCTTTTTAGTTTACATGTTATGACAGAAAACATTGGCTGCATTTTCAGCAGAAAAATGCAGCTATGCGCGCTTGTACGATAAACGTCCTTAAAAATAGTTTTACTTATCCGAAAAATACGAAACCAATTTTAATTGAAAGCGAACATGTAAAATTTTTGTTCTATCGTTTAAAAAGTGACTAAGGGTCGATTATGGTGTCCCAAACACCTCGTACAATTCGGCTGATTTCATCAGCCGAGTGCTGAAATAATTCAGCCATTATTTTTAGAGAAGAATACTTAATTAAGAACGATTCTAGGCACTATAAACGCATCGTAAGCAAGTAGAATATGTCCGTAACATGTATGAGCAGATTGTATGTCCAAAACACATGAACCAAGTCGTGTAAACAGTGAATGATTCAACAACGTACTATGCATCAATCCTAACATCAAAACTCATCAATAATCATCCTACATGCATAAAACCCGTAACCCTGATACACGAACACAAGGATTTCAGACCAAACTCAGATTGCATATCATTCATATCACAAGGATTCGTGCATATGACAACTTTTACACAACTCCTAATCATCACAATGCAAAAATCATGCAAAACATGTAAACCCTAGTGCATATAACATCATCTAAACGTAAAGTTAAGGCATACCGAGAAGCACACGTGTACGGGGATGATCAAGGGAGACTAAGGGCTGCACAAAATCGAGGTGGGGAGTTGCCTTGCGCGAACGAGAGAGGGGGGTTGTTGTTGCCGTCGCACACAAGAGAGGGGATAGGGAGCTAGGGTTTGCAAATTCTTTTTTTTTGAACCTCCATGCATACATACGTATACATAACTAAGGGGCCAAGGGAGGGGGCAGTTTGGGCTAGTTTTTGGGCTGAGAGGGAGAGGGTGGCGGGTTGGGTTCGGTCCGCAAGGGTGTAGGTGGCGGGTTGGGTTTGTTTGGTTACGAAATCGAATCGTTTCACAAGCTCGGTTCGGTTCGGCTATTTTTTTAATCGTTAAATAACTACATATATTACAACTCGACAATCTATTCGCGACACGGAATTTCTAACTATTAAATCACGTAATCGGAGCGTGACACGATAAATACACAAACGTCTAATAACACGTAGCACGTAATTCAGATACGACTCGCTAAAATTCTCAAAAATCGTGTATTCTCGGAATACTAAAGTTAGCATAATTATAACGTGTGCATAATTAATTCTCCGAACTAAATTAGCATAGGAATAAATAACGATAAAGTTGCGCGTTTAAAATACCTGAAAAACCTGGATGTCACATTATACCCATGTTGAAAGAATTTTCGTCCCGAAAATTGAGTAAACGCGGTTAAGCATGCAAACTCACGAAAGTTCAGTTTGTTAGAATGGTAGAAAATCCCAGGCTGTCACATCATCCCCATTTTGAGAGAATTTACGTCCCGAAAATTGAATAAGCACGAGTTGGAAAAGTGTTAGAATGAGGGGATATTTTCGAGTTGCCACATTCTTCCCCAGTTAAAAGAATTTCGCCCCGAAATTCAGTTCGCACTACTTGGATTTTGTGATTCAGTTGCAAAAAAGGTGAGGATATTTGTCTTTCGTTTGATCCTCTCTTTCCCAAGCGTACTCCGGTCCACGCTTAGAGTTCCAACGAACCTTGACAATCGGTATTTTACTATGTCTTCGTGTTTTGACCTCTCTGTTGATAATTTTGATTGATTCTTCAATGAATCGCATTTGTTCGTCCACATGGATCTCATCCAGTGGAATGGCTAAAGTTTCATCTGATAGACACTTCTTCAGATTTGAGGCGTGAAAAACGTTGTGAACTCCACTGAGTTCATCAGGAAGGTTCAACTCATAAGCTACAGGACCGATTTTCTTTGTTATTTCGAACGGGCCAACATACCGTGGGTTTAGTTTACCTCTTTTGCCAAAATGAATCACGCCCTTCCAAGGTGAGACTTTAAGTAGCACTCGCTCCCTAACCTGGAACTCGAGATGTTTCGTACGCTTATCAGCGTAGCTTTTCTGGCGATCACGAGCTGCCGTCATTCATTGTCGGATTTCGGCAATCCTTTCCGTTGGGTCGATAATGAGTTTCTGGGCCAGTGATTTGGCTGTCACCAACTTCTGTCCAGCATAGAGGTGATCGGCATTTCCGCCCGTACAAAGCCTTGAACGGAACAGCCTTGATGCTGGCATGGTAATTATTGTTGTATAAAAACTCCACTAAAGGTAGATGCCTTTCCCAGCCGTTACCAAAGTCAATAACACATGCTCAAAGTATGTCTTCTAGAGTCTGGATGGGGCATTCAGTTTACCCATCCCTCTGAGGGTGATAAGTTATACTCATGTCTAGACGTGAGCCAGAGGATTTGTGCATCGCCTGCCACAAATCAGATGCAAAGCGCGGGTCACGATTGGAAATGATAGAAATTGGCACTCAGTGCCTAGCGACTACTTCCTTCAAATTGATGTCTGCGAGTGTAGGAAACTTGTCAGTTTCCTTGATTGCCAGAAAGTGTGCAGACTTTGTTAGTCGATCGACAATCACCCGGATGGTGTCGTTTCCTTGCTGGGATCTGGGTAAGCCAGTGACGAAATCCCTGGAAATTTGCTCCCATTTCCATGTTGGGATCTCTGGTTGTTGAAAGTCCTGACGGCTTTTGGTATTCAACCTTAACCCGAGCACAGGTCAAGCATTTACTAATAGAAGTCGCTATGTTAGCTTTCATGTGGGGCCACCAGTACAAAGTCTTGAGGTCCTGATACATCTTGTCAGAACCAGGATGCACCAATAACGAGACTTGTGTGCTTCATCCATCACAAACTCTCGTAAGTTTCCATAGAATGGGGCCCATACACGTTCCATGAAGTAATAAATGTCGTCTTCCTTGCATTCAAGTTTCTTCTCCATGCCCAGTAGGGATTCTGCTTTGAAGTTCTCTTCCTTCAGTGCTTCAATCTGAGCGTCACGAATCTGGGTAGGAAGACTGGAGTGGATAGAAAGTTGTAACGCACGTACACGCTTAGGTTTGGTATCCTTATGACTGAGGGCATCGGCCACCACGTTGGCCTTGCCTGGATGATACTAGATCACGCACTCATAGTGGTTGAGGAGTTCGACCCATCGACGCTGTCGCATGTTCAACTCCTTCTGATCGAAGACATGCTGGAGACTCTTGTGATCGGTGTAGATGGTGCACTTGGTACGATGCAGGTAATGTCTCCCTATCTTGAGTACAAACGCTACTGCTCCCAAACTCCCAAACCATGGGTAGTGTAGTTCTTTTTCGTGAACCTTGAGTTGGCATGATCGCGTAAGCGATGACTTTCTCATGTTGCACCAACACGTAACTTAGTCCTTGGATAGACACGTCACAATAAACAACGAAATTGTTTGTGCCTTCTGGTAACGAAAGAATGGGTGTACTACAGAGTTTCACCTTCAACTGTTGAAACGCGGATTACTGAGCAGTCATTTGAGTTAGAGTTGCGAGGGTTTGTGCCTAAGGTCAAGAAAAGCAGGCTTCGCAACGTCAAAAGTCATTCGTTAGATGCTAAACATAAGGTTGTTTGTGTGGTAGGGGCTCCATGGTAAGGTGTAGGTGTCATTCGGATTCCTACTAGTTCTTGGAGTAGATTCAGATGTCGTTAAAGAAAACAAGTGGCATATTCTTCAAGGTACGCTAAATTCGAATGTCGTGACTAGGAAGCTGTCTCGTTCGTAACGTGTTCTAAGGATAGTCCTCGTGATACCTCCGTATCTGTGATATTCATGGCCCATTGCTCCTCGAGTAACGTTCGTAAACCCCTCCAAGCGAGAGTTCACGAAGAATGTTGTTAGGATAAGGATCATAGAATCCAGGAAGTATATCCCGAATGGATGTGGAAACATGTAAAAGGGTAGTCGCAATCGATGCGTAAGCGTGTCAGGATTCGTAACAGAGGTTTACTTGATGTCAGGGGTATAGCTGGTCGTATACAAGTTTGCATAAGGTAAAAAAAACGCCATTTGTCAAAAAGGGGTGTCACATGGATATATCAATCATAACAAGAATTTACCATCGAAGAATGGTTGCCGCACGAGTTTGTAGTGTTAAGATTCACTGAAACCTCCGTCTAATTTGTCGGGCTTGCCCACACGCGAAGGGGGAATAATTCACTTTGATCCCTGAACTTAGATGAGTGTGTGATTTATCATGTCAGTAAGCAACCAAATTCGGAGGAGTTTCCTTAGGTCGTGTGAATGAATCTAAAATATGCCTGTGGAGTCAAGAGGTTTCAAAGAAAGGACGCGAAAACATGTTTAAGGGGCTATGATCGTATCAACAACTCGTCACCATCCTCAAGGTTTCAAGAAGTGATCACCAAGGATCAAAAAGACAAGTTCACCGAGTTCTTAAAAAAAATTGAACACATATTTGATGGGAGATTATGCGTAAAGTTTCGAAGATGTAGTGCGACCACGACAATGGGGTGGGAGATTTGTCTACGTCATCAACAGTAACTAACTGTCGCATTAAACAGTAAGCATCGATCAGTGCAATGGCTAGGAGATAGACTACCTCAGAAGGGAAAACTGTTATGGAATAACTATCCTAGCAATACGAGGAGTAAGATTATTGTATATGTCATCATGTTTATCTGGGTGTTGAATAACTTACATCTTGTCTTCTGATGTCCATAAGATGATGGGACCATTTTGTGGAAATCCGTTTGTAGGGTTGGATATGTTGCAATGTACATCAGGTTAGACTAAAGATTAGCGACAGGACCGAGTATAAGGGGTCAAAGGAAATTTTATAGTTAAGGCAAGGGATAAGGTGTGAGCGTACGATAGATTCTTCATAATTCGTTTATATACTGATGTTGAAAGGTTTACCCTACGATTTCTGATAGGGTTTCAATCGAGATAACAGGTTCTGATGAGAATCTTAGTTTCACTAAGACTCGTATATGAGAAAAGAAATAAATAAATAAATAAATAATAACGAGGGATTCCATTGACGATAGCTCAATGTGTCTAAAAAGATCTTAAATCTAATTGTTGCGTCCATCAACTGCAAGACAAGTTTAACGATACCAGTTAGTCGTTGAATGAGTTACGAGAGATTCTATTGACAGTGGAAGTTTTAAATATGAGATTCACAGGTTAGGACAATTTATTCACACACAGGGTTTCACAAGGGTTTACATACATCGCAAATTACTATTACGTGTGCACCCGTAATGATAAGCTGGTTTGCATGTCCACCCTAGTTCCATCTATCTTGTGTCAAAATGTCCCTCAGATTTAATTTTTCGAGTACAAAGTGTTGTCAAAATGATAGGGTTATCAAAAGCTTAGTCAATAATCCAAATGTTGATAAACTCAGAGTTATATCAGAAAGAGTAATGTAGGATCAATTGATCTGGGGATCTACTCAAATTGAAACACACCATGAGAATCCAATCCAGCGGATCGTAGAGGTAAGAGTGCGCATGGAACAAACATGCACATGAAATGTGACTTCGAGAGATGAAACTGGTTCATTAATGTAGGTTACCAGAAAAAGCAAGGCAATTGTTCCACCATCTGAGTCAGGTTAGAGTTCATGTGTGCAATAGGCAAAGTGTTCTTAGTTTCATGGTCAATCATTCCCTCGAAGAATATCAACCAAAGATGTAGAATCGTGGATCGGGAAAAATGATGACATCTCGATGTCAATGGTTTCTGCAATAACGTGTGCAACGAACTGCCCTAACGCAGGGTGCCTCACGCTAGGGCCACCTGCTCAGGTTGAAAGAAAGTAGAACTAGTGGGGCCGGGGTAATGTCGTTGGTAGGTAGAGAAAGGACTCGTTTTCGATAACTCAACTCCCAAGAGATATGCATCAATTGTCACACCCCGACCCGCAGCGGAAAAGGTGATCGGGGCATGATTGGGTTATCATCAAAGCTCATGACATTTATTTTAACGTTTCAAATTCATTAATACAATTTAATGGAAATTTACAATCGTAATTACATCATGACCTAAACATCAATCTAAGCTTCTTTGTTTTCTTCTAAGGCATTTCCTATGTTTTCCTTGCTTCATCCTGCTCACCTGTATCATGTGTAAAAATGGTTTTTGGATCAACAAAAAGTTGGCGAGTGAATCCTATGGAAAACATTTGAACAAGTTTATTTAATTGATTATAAAATAAAGTGCACAACCACACATGAGTAAAAATAGATGTAAACCCATTCACCAATCAATTTAATATTAAACATTACACACATGAACAATAATGGATCGTTTAGAGGCACGCATTGCTCAACTCGTCTCTCACGAGGAACTGACGGGCCTAATGAATGAATTGCATAAACTTGACAATATGAAATACATAACTACAAACAATATAAACTCAATAATACACACACGAACAATAATGGATTTGTTTTGAGGCACGTGTTGCTCAACTCATCTCACACGAGGAACTGATGGCCTAATGAATGAATTGCATATAAATAGACAAAATGAAATACATAACTACAAGCAATGTATACAATCTAAGTTTAGATCACAATATGGTATGGCACAAGTTTAAATAAACGAGTTAATTTTATGACACATGACACACCCCAAAACGTGTAATTAAAAAGGGGAGTTGTAAGATTCACTCACATTGGGTGCGTTCGGTTGATAATGTTGAATGCACGCGAAGTTGGTTTTAACCACGAGTGAAATTAACCTAGATAATAACATAATGGTTTGGTAAATAATGGGATTTTATTAATCAATTTTAGTAGGATTGTTGGGTGTATTTTTGTGAGTTTAAGGCTATTTTCTAACCTTAAAAATGTTATTTTTAAGTATTTTTAATTGATTTTTAAATAAAATAAATAAATAAAAATAATAAAAAAATGTTGACTTTTTGACCGTTGACCGTTGACTTTGACTGTTGACTTTGACTGTTGACCGGTTCGTATGTGTAATTGTGTGCGCTGGGTGAGGCTCGAACCCGAGACCTCCCGTACGCATGCACGCAGCTCTACCAACTGAGCTACGTGTCTAACCCGAAATATTTATGTTTTTAATTATATATATATACTAATTAGATTAAACTGAAAATCATTTATTTTTAAAAAACGATTTAAATCTAACGAGTCGGTGCGCTCCACAGGTCTCGAACCCGGGACCTGTGGTTTAGGTTAACACACAGTCCACCGCTGGACTGTGTGTTTAACTTGTTATATAATCTGATTTTTACTATACTTATATACAATTAAATAATTTCAGTTCTGCCTTATTTAAAAAGTTTAATAATTGTCCGGACCGGTGCGGTAGCCCGGACTCGAACTCGTGTCCTGTGATTAAACATACACACAGTCCACCGCTGGACTGTGTGTCTATCTTTGTTATTATTCTGGTTTTTATTAAACTTAACATATATCAGCAGTGAATCCGGTTCGGTAAAAAAAAGGCATTTTTATTAAGGCGAGTGTGCGTGGGACATGTATCGAACTCAAGACGTTTACGTGTTTAATGTGCACACAGTCCACCGCTGGACTGTGTGTCTAACCCGAGTTATAACTTGATTTTAATTATACATATACACAACTGAAACTTCGTCTTCTTCGTTGAATTTAACCAGAATCGGAAGTCCGACTGGTTCGATGTTTTAATCAGGTTCTTTAGTGTTTTGAGGTTAATTACAGGTGAGATATATAAAAAGAATGAAAGATTTAAGCGTAAGGTATACCGACTTGACTCCTCTGTTTCTCCGGCGAAACTCCGGTGACAGCAGAAACTTCCGGCGACGTGTGTCCTGCGGCAGAGAGTCTTCAGCAAGCTTGAAATGGATGTGGGTGACTTCGGTATAAGCTCTGGGGGTTCAGTAAGGCTCAGAAGTGAAGGGTTCGGTTTTCCGGCGATGTGCAGAACTTTTCCGGCGAGTGGAATTACGTCGGGTAAAGGTGCGGTTTTGAGCGAAAAAGCTTGCAGAGGTTCGAGGAGGTATTTATAGGGCAGGTCATCGATGAATTTGGTCCGATTTCCGACTTGATTCATCGGTTAGAAACTCTCCGGCGGTTATAACTTGTGTCGCGGACTCAGGCGTCGGTTATAACCGATGTCATAGTTAAAGTTTACGTTATAACTGAAGTAACCGTCAATTCTTGGCGAGTTAGTCGGGATTTCCGACGACTGCAATTAGGTGCGCCAGTTTTTGAATTTGAGATTCATGATATGAATTAATTGACTCCAATAATTAACAAGAACTACAAGTGGCGCAGTGGTTGGAGAGTTGAATGTTAAGTTGTTGTTGAACCGGTTGACTGACCCGGGTTCGAAACCCGGCAGCAACATTATGTTTTTATTTCATTATTTTTAACAATTTTTCAAAAACAAATTATATATTCCAATATAATAATTAATTATGTATCGTTTAAAATTAATTTGGGCATTAAATACGCCACGAAATTTTAAACTGATTGTTCGGTTAATAAACGGAGCGGGTTTGGTAAAATCCGTTTTTTGACGGATGTTACAGTATCCCCTGCTTTTTAGAAATTTCGTCCCGAAATTTAAGTAGTGATATATTTGACTAAAAGAATGATGGTGTTTAGTTTGACAGTTACATACTTAGAAGAAGAGTAAGAGTTTAAATTTTTGTTTGAGGCGGTAACGTCCCTTGTAAGGGTTAAGTACCCTATTACAGGAATCGCTTTTTGTTGCTTTCGGTGAAAATATTGATAAGCGGAGTTGATTCGCTAAATATGATATCATGCGCAAGAGTTTTGATATGTTTGGAAGGATATGGTTATATCCTAAAGCAAAACTTCTAATACTACAACCTACATGGAACTTCTCATAACCATCTAACAATACCTCTGATCCTTTGACAGGAATACTTATATATAGGAAGTACCAGCGGCATATCCACCATATTCTTGTCAAATTTTCATTGGTTTTATCAGTAAGTTATGATTGGTTCTATGACTATAGAACATAAATAAACACAACAACTAATGTAACAAGAAATTACTAAATCCTACATAGAACTTCTCATAACCGTCTGACAATGCCTCTGGTCCATTGACAAGAATACTTATATATAGGAAGTACCAGCGGCGTATCCACCATATTCTTGTCAAATTTTCATTGGTTTTATCAGTAAGTTATGATTGGTCCTATGATATAACTCTAGAACATAAATAACACAACAACCAATATTTGAATCCACATTCTGATAGCATATATGTTTGAATGGTGACAGTTCCTCTCTCGTTTGTTATGATGGAGAGGTTAGTTTATGTAGAAATAGAACACAATCCAATTTCTTTAAATGGCGAGATGATATGAATGTAACACAAATTTCAACCAAGACAATATTAAATCCTACATGGAACTTCTCATAACCGCCTGATAATGCCTCTGATCCTTTGGCAAGAATACTTATATATAGGAAGTACCAGCGGCGTATCCACCATATTCTTGTCAAATTTTCGTTGGTTTTATCTGCAAGTTATGATTAGTTACCAAGAAACTACTAAATCCTACATAGAACTTCTCATAACCGTCTGACAATGCCTCTGATCCTTTGACAAGAATACTTATATATAGGAAGTACCAGCGGCGTATCCACCATATTCTCGTCAAATTTTCATTGGTTTTATCAGTGAATTATGATTAGTCCTATGTGACTCTACAACCAATACAACAAACACAAAATACTGAAAATGAAAAAATGTCTATGCGATCAAGGCTCAATCAAACGGAGCCGATCGTATTGCATGTACTGAAAATGAAAAATGTCTGTGTGATCAAGGCTCAATCAAACGGAGCCGATCGTATTGCATGTATTGAAAATAATAAACAATAATCACTCAAACAGTTTATACATGGAACCTCTCATAACCGCCTGATAATGCCTTCGATCCTTTGACAAGAATACTTATATATAGGAAGTACCAGCAGCGTATCCACCATATTCTCGTCAAATTCTCATTGACTTTATCCGCAAGTTATGATTAGTTCTATGTGACTCTACAACAAACACAACAACCACAAGATACTGATAATGAAAATGTCTGTGCGATCAAGGCTCAATCAAACGGAGCCGATAGTATTGCATGTACTGAAAATGAAAAATGTCTGTGCGATCAAGGCTCAATCAAACGGAGCCGATCGTATTGCATGTATTGAAAATAATAAACAATAATCACTCAAACAGCTTATACATGGAACCTCTCATAACCATCAGATAATGCTTCTGATCCTTTGACAAGAATACTTATATATAGGAAGTACCAGCGGCGTATCCACCATATTCTTGTCAAATTCCCATTGGCTTTATCCTTAAGTTATGATTGGTTCTATGTGATAAAGAAAAACATAAAACTAAACGATTGGAGTTGAATCTGGATTTTCGGTGAAGAGGACTAGTTGGGTATCTTCGTTTGGGCCGTCATTATCTTCGACAGGATTGGCGTTGATGTTAAACTCTTCCCCTTGCTGGTGGCCTAGTGATTGGATTTTCTTGACTTACTTGGTTAACTGGGTTTGACTGAGCTTGAGTGTTGATGATGTTAACCCATCGAGGAAACGTGTTTCTAAAGTGGGTAGGGTCGCCACAATTGAAACAAGCTCGAACATATGGGAACATGGGGTATTGGGGTTGTTGATAGGTTTGGATCATGTTTTGAGTAGGGGGAGATATTTGATTTTGAAAGGTGCGGCAAACCTTGCTCAAATGACCATAGCGTCCACAAGTTGCACATAGTCGACAAGGTAAGGTAAGGGGATGGTGATAAAAACAGTTGTTGCATCGAGGGTGAGGTCCGAGATATGGTTTCTTATTTGGGTAAGTTGAGTTGGGTGCCACTTGAGTGATTGGGATAGCTTGGATGGGTATGGCGTGTGAAATTGGTTGATTTCGTTGGATAGCAGCGAAAAGTTGCCCGTCTCTTTTTCTCTTAGAATTGGGTTGAGAAGGGGATTCGGTTTGGATGTAGTCGGAGGTTTCAGTCGATGCTTTATCCTTCTTCTTCTCCTCCTTGAAGTCTTTGTTCCGGATTCGGTTCTCGGTGAGCTCTGTAGCTAACTCCATTGCTGCTTCCAAAGTTGCAGGCGTGGTACTTATTACAGAGTCTTGAATCTTTGACGGAAGACCTTGAATGTAGTGCTCGATCAACCGGTAGAGGGGAGTGAACAAGTTGGGAACCATCTGATGTAACTCGAGGAATCTTTTGTTGTATGTGGTGTGGTCTCCTTCCTTTTGCTTAAACGAATAAAACTCATCTTCTAATTTCTTGATTTCACTCCTTGGGCAAAATCGTCTGGTCATGATTCCCTTTAATTCATTCCAAGTTAAAGTCATAGCATCTTCAACACCTCGTTTGGCCTTCTCTGTATTCCACCAAGTAAGTGTTATTCCATATAAACGACCGGTAGCATATCGCACTTTGCGATCATCGGGGCAATCGCAATTTAGAAAAGTGTTCTCCATTTCTTCAAACCAATGGAGGAGAGCAGTGACACCTTCAGTCCCTTTGTATTTTGGAGGGTCGCATGATTTGAAATGCTTGTAGGTGCATTTAGTGGTATTTGGGGGAGGGTTGATAACGTGTTGATCTTCTTGATTGACAGGATTAGTGGTAAGTGCTTGTTGGACTTGGATTACAATGTTGGGTATTACGGCAGCCATTTGTTGAGCGATTTGGGCAGCCATGCGCTCGCGGGCTTTTCCTGCTCTCATCTTCCTACGGGTGAGGCTAGAAGACATCTACAAGGAATACGCATCACGAGTATGAGTTGGATGTTTTTGGGTTCATGGGTCGCACAAGGAATGAACATTCATAAAATAAATATAGAAAAATAAATCTACTACATCCATAGGATGTCTTGGGCTTTGCTCGTCATTAGGCCCTACATGCCGCCATACTTCACCTTCGTAATCATGTGGGACCCCATGAATACCGGGTTTTTCATATGGTTCGCATGTGTTAGCCTGGTTACGTACACTAAAACCCGGAGAAAATCGAGAAATATGTATATAACGTATGAGATTCGGAAAGGTGTAGACACGGTGACACCTCAAAGTGGGGTTAGTTCGAACGACGTTTGGTGTGGCATGCTTTGGCCTAATAGGTCCTTCATACTCTCATCGTTAGTCCCCAGGTAGGCAAACTGGTCTGTTATATTGGATTTATACGAATGCCAACCTAGACAGGACGTTCCGACTACCGGTACTTGTACCCTTCCAGTTACTACATGCCCGTCGCAGAACTTACTTTGATGAGATTTGAAAATTGCAACAAAATCTTTGAATAACAAAAGTATGAAGATGAATTGAATATATGAACATTGATATATGTATAATGAATGTGTATGTAAGTATGTATGTTTGACTGTAAATATAAACAAATATGAAACAAATAAATATCATAAGTTTGTATGTAACCACCTAATCAATTAAAATTTAGGCAGACTATAGTATAGGCTCTAAGGGTCTAATAACCTATCCTATATCCCTATAGTCATGGCTCTGATACCAATCTGTCACACCCCGACCCGCAACGGAAAAGGTGATCGGGGCATGTTTGGGTTATCATCAAAGCTCATGACATTTATTTTAACGTTTCATATTCATTAATACAATTTAATGGAAATTTACAATCATAATTACATCATGACCTAAACATCAATCTAAGCTTCTTTGTTTTCTTCTAAGGCATTTCCTATGTTTTCCTTGCTTCATACTGCTCACCTGTATCATGTGTAAAAATGGTTTTTGGATCAACAAAAAGTTGGCGAGTGAATCCTATGGAAAACATTTGAACAAGTTTATTTAATTGATTATAAAATAAAGTGCACAACCACACATGAGTAAAAATAGATGTAAACCCATTCACCAATCAATTTAATATTAAACATTACACACATGAACAATAATGGATCGTTTAGAGGCACGCGTTGCTCAACTCGTCTCTCACGAGGAACTGACGGGCCTAATGAATGAATTGCATAAACTTGACAATATGAAATACATAACTACAAACAATATAAACTCAATAATACACACACGAACAATAATGGATTTTTTTGAGACACATGTTGCTCAACTCATCTCACACGAGGAACTGATGGGCCTAATGAATGAATTGCATATAAATAGACAAAATGAAATACATAACTACAAGCAATGTATACAATCTAAGTTTAGATCACAATATGGTATGGCACAAGTTTAAATAAACGAGTTAATTTTATGAATCATGACACACCCCAAAACGTGTAATTAAAAAGGGGAGTTGTAAGATTCACTCACATTGGGTGCGTTCGGTTGATAATGTTGAATGCACGCGAAGTTGGTTTTAACCACGAGTGAAATTAACCTAGATAATATCATAATGGTTTGGTAAATAATGGGATTTTATTAATCAATTTTAGTAGGATTGTTGGGTGTATTTTTGTGAGTTTAAGGCTATTTTCTAACCTTAAAAATGTTATTTTTAAGTATTTTTAATTGATTTTTAAATAAAATAAATAAATAAAAATAATAAAAAAATGTTGACTTTTTGACCGTTGACCGTTGACCGTTGACTTTGACTGTTGACTTTGACTGTTGACCGGTTCGTATGTGTAATTGTGTGCGCTGGGTGAGGCTCGAACCCGAGACCTCCCGTACGCGTGCACGCAGCTCTACCAACTGAGCTACGTGTCTAACCCGAAATATTTCTGTTTTTAATTATATTTATATACTAATTAGATTAAACTGAAAATCATTTATTTTTAAAAAACGATTTAAATCTAACGAGTCGGTGCGCTCGACAGGTCTCGAACCCGGGACCTGTGGTTTAGGTTAACACACAGTCCACCGCTGGACTGTGTGTTTAACTTGTTATATAATCTGATTTTTACTATACTTATATACAATTAAATAATTTCAGTTCTGCCTTATTTAAAAAGTTTAATAATTGTCCGGACCGGTGCGGTAGCCCGGACTCGAACTCGTGTCCTGTGATTAAACATACACACAGTCCACCGCTGGACTGTGTGTCTATCTTTGTTATTATTCTGGTTTTTATTAAACTTAACATATATCAGCAGTGAATCCGGTTCGGTAAAAAAAAGGCATTTTTATTAAGGCGAGTGTGCGTGGGACATGTATCGAACTCGAGACGTTTACGTGTTTAATGTGCACACAGTCCACCGCTGGACTGTGTGTCTAACCCGAGTTATAACTTGATTTTAATTATACATATACACAACTGAAACTTCGTCTTCTTCGTTGAATTTAACCAGAATCGGAAGTCCGACTGGTTCGATGTTTTAATCAGGTTCTTTAGTGTTTTGAGGTTAATTACAGGTGAGATATATAAAAAGAATGAAAGATTTAAGCGTAAGGTATACCGACTTGACTCCTCTGTTTCTCCGGCGAAACTCCGGTGACAGCAGAAACTTCCGGCGACGTGTGTCCTGCGGCAGAGAGTCTTCAGCAAGCTTGAAATGGATGTGGGTGACTTCGGTATAAGCTCTGGGGGTTCAGTAAGGCTCAGAAGTGAAGGGTTCGGTTTTCCGGCGATGTGCAGAACTTTTCCGGCGAGTGGAATTACGTCGGGTAAAGGTGCGGTTTTGAGCGAAAAAGCTTGCAGAGGTTCGAGGAGGTATTTATAGGGCAGGTCATCGATGAATTTGGTCCGATTTCCGACTTGATTCATCGGTTAGAAACTCTCCGGCGGTTATAACTTGTGTCGCGGACTCAGGCGTCGGTTATAACCGATGTCATAGTTAAAGTTTACGTTATAACTGAAGTAACCGTCAATTCTTGGCGAGTTAGTCGGGATTTCCGACGACTGCAATTAGGTGCGCCAGTTTTTGAATTTGAGATTCATGATATGAATTAATTGACTCCAATAATTAACAAGAACTACAAGTGGCGCAGTGGTTGGAGAGTTGAATGTTAAGTTGTTGTTGAACCGGTTGACTGACCCGGGTTCGAAACCCGGCAGCAACATTATATTTTTATTTCATTATTTTTAACAATTTTTCAAAAACAAATTATATATTCCAATATAATAATTAATTATGTATCGTTTAAAATTAATTTGGGCATTAAATACGCCACGAAATTTTAAACTGATTGTTCGGTTAATAAACGGAGCGGGTTTGGTAAAATCCGTTTTTTGACGGATGTTACATCAATGTTGAATGTCGTCCCAATCATGGACTTGAGAAAGCTCACCATACCCGATAGTACCATCGGTAGGCTCAAGCTAGTGTTTTGCTCCTCTGTATGGTGTAGGAAGAAGTACAGGTGATTGTGATGGGAAACGCTCCTCTAGAGGCTCCGTCTCATGGCCCTCAGATAGGAGTAGATTCACGTTGTTGGCGATCCCACGAAAATCGCCACTAGGGATGAAGATACAAAGAGTTTGGTGCGTTCCTCGTCAGTATAGGGTTAAATGGATGATGTCGACATGCCTACAATTTCAATGTAAGTTTTGATGCAATGTACATAGGCATATCAAGTATGAGTGTTCTTGTATGTCAGGTATGTGTGTTTGTGTTGGTGTGTGACTAATGCATTGTCTAAGGCTATAGACTAAGTCTACTCTCTAATAAAAACCTAGTTCACTATAACCATTGTCTCTGATACCAATCTGTCACACCCTCAAAATCCACATGCGGAGTTCTTCCGCGAGGCGCATGACAAACAAGGATCACAGTCATTAGTCATACTGAACGACAACTATATGAGTTTAAAAATTTTCCTGTTTGCTCATTCATGAGAAAATGTTGTCTATACAATTTAGTTGCGGAAGCGTAACAATTACAAAACCATAATAGCTAGTGTAATTAAAAGTGATTCTAAAAGTTTGATGAAATCAATGCGACTCCGAAATGCATCCTAGTCCTCATATGTGCTACCTTAGCAACCTGAGAAAACATGTAAAATCAAGTGTCAACAATAAGGATGAGTGAGTTCACAGGTTTTAGTTTACAAATATAATATAAGTTGTTTCCATTGGTTCAAAACCCAAACCATTATGTTATAATAGGTATCCCCTGATCCAAACCCGAATCAGAACGTTTAAGTTTCCCGATTCAAAACCCGAATCGTGTTGTTATAAGTTGTTCCCGATTCAAAACCCGATCGTGTTGTTATATTTATTAGCAGTTTATGTTATATGTATAGTTAGCTAACCTAGGTCATGTCAACAAAGTGTTCGATCCGAAGCTAACGTTGCTGCCCCTGTTGTGCCAGGTCTATCACTAACCATGGCTAAGTGTTAGGCAAATTCTACACTCGTGACCATCAACATTCGGTCTAACTGGCGCGACCATTTCGAGTGGGGCTTGTCAGGCCCAGTAGTACTACTAAAAGTTCCCGCGCTATAATCATACTAACGGCATCGTAAGTGTTAAGGGGACTGACATGTGATATATGCTCCCTTGTGACCATAACCGTATAACATAACTCTAAATAGAAAGGCGTTACTGTACCGTGATTGTATGCCACCCATACATCACTGTAACGTGTACATGTTTTAAATAGGAAGACGTTACTGTACCGTAATATAATCAACCATATATCACTGTAACGTGTACATGTTTTCTCCCCCTGTATTTAGTAAACATTTAAAGAAATAGGGGCCGTGAACTCACCTTAAGTTGCTCGGTTAGATAAATGCAAAAGAAGTAAAGGATGGAACCGCTAATCACGTCCTATCATGTCAACCGGTTCAAAGTTAGTGTGTGAACACACACTGACACAATATCTTACGCGTAACTAGCACACAATACGAAACACGTAATGACAAGTTCAAAACCAGAATCATGCATGCAAAGTGTCTCTATACGAAATAACGACCAACAACTTGTCACAAACACAGGATAGCACATACATCACTTAGATACACACAAATGTAAGGTATCATGTTTCAGCTTGTATATTCATAATTGGGCTGTTTTCGGGAATTTTTATAAAATAGTTCCCACGTTTCAAAAATTCCAATCTTTTTACAGAGAGTGTCAATTTGAATGTAGAATTTTATATAAAATTTTCAAGTCTTGGTTCCTTACCAATTGTTTATAAGAATTTATTTACTAGGCTGCAGTCAGATTCGTCGCTTTCTGACTGCAGTCCACGAGAAAAATCATTTAAAATACTCGTTTGTCCAAATGACGAAAATCCAGTTGGAGATTCCTCTGAACACCTAGGCGTATCTACTGTATAAATTTCGTGACTTAAGTCTTTTCAGTTTACAGGTTATGACAGAAAACATTGGCTGCATTTTCAGCAGAAAAATGCAGCTCTGCGCGCTTGTACGATAAACGTCCTTAAAAATAGTTTTACTTATCCGAAAAATACGAAACCAATTTTAATTGAAAGCTAACATGTAAAATTTGTGTTCTATCTTTTAAAAAAGTGACTAGGGGTCGTTTATGGTGTCCCAAACACCTCGTACAATTCAGCTGATTTCAGCAGCCCAGTGCTGAAATAATTCAGCCATTATTTTTAGAGAAGAATACTTAATTAAGAACGATTCTAGGCACTATAAACGCATCGCAAGCAAGTAGAATATGTCCGTAACATGTATGAGCAGATTGTATGTCCAAAACACATGAACCAAGTCGTGTAAACAGTGAATGATTCAACAACGCACTATGCATCAATCCTAACATCAAAACTCATCAATAATCATCCTAAATGCATAAAACCCGTAACCCTAATACACGAACACAAGGATTTCGGACCAAACTCAGATTGCATATCATTCATATCACAAGGATTCAAGCATATGACAACTTTTACACAACTCCTAATCATTACAATGCAAAAATCATGCAAAACATGTAAACCCTAGTGCATATAACATCATCTAAACGTAAAGTTAAGGCATACCGAGAAGCACACGTGTACGAGGATGATCAAGGGAGACTCAGGGCTGCACAAAATCGAGGTGGGGGGCTGCCTTACGCGAACTAGAGAGGGGGGTTGTTGTTGTTGTTGCCGTACACAAGAGAGGGGATAGGGAGCTAGGGTTTGCAAATTCTTTTTTTTTGAACCTCCATGCATACATACGTATACATAACCAAGGGGCCAAGGGGCCAAGGGAGGGGGCGGTTTGGGCTAGTTTTTGGGCCGAGAGGGAGAGGGTGGCGGGTTGCGTTTGGTCCGCAAGGGTGTGGGTGGCGGGTTGCGTTTGGTCCGCAAGGGTGGGTGGCGGGTTGGGTTTGTTTGGTTACGAAATCGAATCGTTTCACAAGCTCGGTTCGGTTCGGCTATTTTTTTTAAATCCTTAAATAACTACATATAACTCGACAATCTATTCGCGACACGGAGTTTATAACTATTAAATCACGTAATCGGAGCGTGACATGATAAATCCACAAACGTCTAATAACACGTAGCACGTAATTCAGATACGACTCGCTAAATTCTCAAACATCGTGTATTCTCGGAATACTAAAGTTAGCGTAATTATAGCGTGTGCATAATTAATTCTCCAAATTAAATTAGCATAGGAATAAATAACGATAAAGTTGCGCGTTTAAAAAACCTGAAACCCGGGATGTCACAAATTGTATCAATAAGCATTATGAAAGTATTAGATGAGTTTAAGTGGACAAACAATACTGACAATCTGTGTAAATTGTTTAAACATAGTGTTTTATATAAAAAACTATGGTGCAGCTGGCTAGTCTCAATCAAACTGATATGATCCTCTTGCACATGTTACTTGCAAAAATATGTGTTGTACATAGTTTCTTTATTTGATTTTGAAAAATCTAAAACGATTTTAAGTGTGTTTTAGCATAAACTTTGTAAAATCCAAAAAGATTTTTCTTTTCGAATTGGTTTTAATACTCTTCCATATATAACTAATAAAATGAATTTTCATATGCACGAAGGCATATATATTTGAGATAAACACGGGTTTATCAAAAAATGTGAAATGTCTAACGACACATTGGAGGAGTTGTTTATGACTGTGAACAGATTGGTGTTGATAAACGCATGAGGTGCATAATTCAGTATACTCACCGGAGTGAAGAATTCGAGATGATCACGGAATACTTCAACACCTCTCCGCAACAAGAAATGTGCTAAAGCTTTCTCATGAGGACCTATGGATTTGATGACATGATGGCCGATCATCTGTCATACTTGAAATCTCCCGAGCTAGATTCGAGTTTACCACATTGCTAAAGACCTGATCCTTAGATGTTTAGAAGCACTCAACAAAGCAAGAGTCAGAAATCGTCCTGATGATTAATGAAGTCAGGTTTGTGTGATCAGTCTTCTTGATGACTAACGGTGCTTGAAAGGATTAAAGACTGAATGCATCAGCTTAGGGGGAGTCTGTAAATGCAGTAAAGTTGAAGCATTCTGAAGATATGCAGTCAATGAAGAAAGGAGATATTGATGTTATTGTTAAGGGGGAGTCTCTAAGTGCAGCAAAGTGTAACAATAGATCAATCCGACTTTAAGGTTTTTAGGGCTATATTTGTAATATTCTTGTATTACTGACCTTAGGTCAAGGGGCTATAAATAGGAGAGTCAAGCTTGTATTAGTTAAGACTTTGAGACACTTTCTAGGGTTTTTTTGTGTGAGAGAAAGTGTGGGTTTGTCATATAAACATCATTCAAAATACAAGCTTGATTGATATTTAGATTTGATCTTGATACATCACATCATGTTTGACGGATTCTGCACGTCGAACACGTTTATCAAACGAATCGGTACGGTTACGTTCCTACAGCCAGAAAAGTTGCACGGATGTTCGGCGTAAACCGTTAACTTTCAAGGCCGGAGACAAGGTTTTGTTAAAGGTCTCCCTTGGAAGGGTGTAGCAAGGTTTGGGAAGCATGGAAAGCTTAACCCAAGATATATTGGACCATTTGAAGTTCTGGCCAAAGTTGGTACCATCGCATACAAATTAAAACTGCTTGAAGAGATTAGTAGCATTCATGACACATTCCATTAGTCGAACTTGAAAAAGTGTCTATCTGATGAGACACTTATTATTCCTGCAGACGAGATGATGACAAACTCCACTTTATCGAGGAACTAGTTGAGGTTATGAATTGGAAGTCCAAAAGTTCAGGGGAAGTTGTATCAAACTAATTAAATTTTGCTGGGACTCAAAGTGCGGACCTAAATTTACTTGGGAATATGAGGATAATATGAAGACCAAGTATCCCCATCTATTTGAGAAGACTCTTGTTCAGGATGACTTGGCTTGAATTTCGGGACGAAATTCTTTTAACGGGGGAGAATGTGAGAGCCGGCAAATTTACAGGTTAACCCGTATGACCTAATCATTGTTTATTAAATTAATTTTATGTAGACTTAATTATGTTTAAATTAAGTCTATAAAGTGTAGCAATGTCTGGGAAAATGCATGGATTATTGCATTTAGTATAATCGGTATCGCCTCGTCGCGTTATGATAGAACTAATTATAACAAGCATTGGTTGTTATCCCGTTAGCATTTTTGTATCAAAATTGTTCCAATATGCCTAGAACATTAAAATGATGGCACTATTATGTATTCGACGTGAATAATAGATAAAAACTTGTTTTGAATAAACATGTATCATAATATTTTGTAGATCGCACGAGTATTGTTTTAGTCTGTTTATAAACTCGAAACTTATAATTCTCGCCAAACGAATATTAGTAGTGATTAATAAGTGGTACTGATTAGTATAGGATGTGATTAGGGGATATGAGATGTCATAAGGATATTTAAATATCAAATCTCGGTTTTATTCGCGTAAGTGTTTGTTAGCCGTATAACTAGCGTAACTAAGAGCCTATTTGCACCCAAACACAAACTACTATGGCTAGTGAACTAGTTAATGATAACTAGTGTCCTAATGCGAGAATAGTATCCTAATCACCCTAATTAACCCTAATGTCCTAAATATCTCAAAAATTAATTATTTTAAGATCTATGTTTTTCAAACAAATCAAACCAGCCCAACCCCCCCCCCCACATTCCTCATATCCACAGGCATAGGGAGGAGCCCACACCACATGCCTCGGTGATCATCAAGCATGGTGTATAAGAAGGGGTCTTGACTTTGGGGGCTTGTATGTGATTGTATGATAAGAATTGGAAAACCATCATTTCCTACACTACCACACTTAGATAAAATAAACATCAAACCTCTCTTTCTTTCCCTCTTATACCCATAGCCCAAACCACCACCCTAACCCCTCCACTTTCAAGTCCATTTCAAAGCAAATTCAAGTGTTCAAAGGATAACCTAAGGTGATACAAGTGCTTAGAATCATCCAAGAGGTGCTTACATAATAGTGTTGGAGCTCTTTCTTCTATTTTTCTAACAAGGTTATGTACCCTAGCCTAGGCTAGTAGTAAGATTTCTTAACCCTTGTTTTAAGTTGTGTTTAAGTAGTAAATGGCAACAGTTCGCCAACGAGTTGTTTAAGCACTTGATGATGTTAAATAAAGCAAATATATATTTAAAATGTGTTGGTGATTAGTGATAATCTTGAGGTGATACATACTTGTATACATGTTTTTAGCTCATGATTATGTGTTAAAAGTGAATATACATGTGTACTTATGTATGAAGTGTGAAGATTCTTGCTTAAGGATGAAATGTTCATGAAGATGATTCTTGGTGAAATGAGATTTTGATTATAATACATGTGATTGTAAGGCTTGATGATGATAATGTTGATAAGGGATTAGCATGTTAAAATATATGATAACATGTTTAGTAAAAAAGATTGGATATTAGGGTTTTGAATGGTGATGATTATGGATTATACATGTTCTAGTAAGTTGAGTACATTTTTGTGAAAATATATATCTTAAAAGTAACATGGGTTATTTTTTTAAAGTGTAAACTATGCTAAGAACAAGATTCGACATAATAAAGTGTCAAAATGGTTATGCATATGTCAACACATGATTTTACATATTAAGTGCATGATTTTTGGCTTATTGTATGTAGGATGATAAGTTGCTATGTTAAAAGAAATATGTTAACAAAATAATCCCTAATTTGGGGAAATTATGACTTGATGATCATATTAAGATTCATCAAGAGTTTTTAGAACCGAAGACTTGACGAAATCTAAGCAATATGTAGTTTTATGTAAAAGTTGGTTTTCTAAAACGCATGGATATTTTTAATATAAAATACGTTGCTATTATGAAAATTGGTAATTATTGAAAACGACCAAGTCTTGATGTTTATGGGAAAATTATACGTATTTCCACATGCATATTTCGGATGAAAAATATATAGAGTCGTTATAAAAATATCTTTTTAAATATATTTTCCGAGAAATGGTTATTAAAGTTGGTTTGAGAAAATTACTTATGAGTCAACGGTTCAAAGATGAAAATCGGTCAATTTGCTAAATGTCGAGTGTTAAGAATATATATGTATATAAAAATATATTTAGACACGCTTAGCCGAAAATACGGACTTGTATGACGTATGTATATGTTATATTTATTACGTAATACGTGCTCATGGAATGCGAACGTGTATATATATGTACGTAGACGTATGTACAAAGGATGAACAAAACGTTTGTGTCAACTTAAGTGTTTCAATTATATATATATATATATATATATAATATTAAGGATATTATTTTCGACGATTTATCAAACACGGAATATAATTATTTTAAAGAAAAAGCACGTGTATTTATATGTATATGTGTGTGCTAATATACATACATGATCATTTGGATAATCACCCACCAACATGTCATAACCTATAAATAAACTTTTTGAAACGGTTAACATCTTAAGTCTTAACAAGTTGGTGAAAGACCTATGGAGTAAACATGTATTTAGACCTTAGTGTCTTATTGGATTAAGACACTTGTAGGTCATGAACATATATTATTATTCGGGCATTCGGATTGCTAGTTGCACGGAATGCAAATTGTGAGATTCACGACCCCTCTTTTAAATGTGTTGCCTTTAAATACTTGGGGGATATACATGCTTGCTTATTTGGTATGATGGTTGGGGAATGAAACATTAGATCTATTATGTGTACATAAGTTTATTTATTGAGCTCGGGAAGTTCTCGGAGTGATACTATTTTAGTAACCATTAGTCTCCACTGGCTGCGAAATAGTCGAATAGATCTATTAGGTTTTGGCAAACCCCGCCCCTGGTCCTGCGTGACCCCGTGGGAATGAAATTGTTTCCTAATTGTGTGTCGCCTGAATTGGTGGCGTGGTACGACAATATTGTCAAGGGTTGGTTACAGGCTTATGTTGACATGTGCGTTAGTGTCCTAGTTAGACATTAATTTGATCATCAAATTTTGTTGGAGCTATGCATACCGGTTTTTATCAAATGTTTTTATAAAGATTCATTCGTGTTATTCAAACCTGTGAACTCACCAACAATATGTTTGACGTTTTTAATCATGTATTTTAGGTAAGTGAGCGACGTCTCACGACTTATGGAACATGGATAACTTGCATTTTGGCGATACTATTTTGGGGGTTTGTCTTGTATTTTCCGCCCTCTTGTAGGATATACTTGTCAAAGCTTTGTTTTATAAACTATAATCTTTTGTTTAAGTATTTGTTAAATATGATGTCATTCGGGCGATGCACGCCAACTTAAATACTTGATTTTGTAAACTTTTAAACAATAAATTTGGTATCGTTGGTTTATTTTTAATCACGTAGCGTTTGCTAATTGAATGCTTGAAAACCTTTCGTGGCCGTTCCTTGTGTTTCCGCCTTGAGCTGGGTGTCACACCCCAACCGATGGCGGAATCATCGGGGTGGACGTAAATAGATTGCTCAAGACATCATAAAACTATTTGCGACAATATTAAATTCAAAACTCGTTTCATTTCATTGATCAAATAGTCAATTACAACATAAATCCAAATACAACAAGTTCAACAATATTATAACATAAAACCTGGCATCTAGATGCGTTTCTATGTCGTCCCTACTAAGTTTTCATCATGTTCAACATCCTTAACCTGCAACATGTTAAAAGTATAGTTCAACACAAAAGCATTGGTGAGTACACAAGTTTAATTATAGCATAAGTAATAAATCGTTTAAACAAATCCACATGTTAAGCTAGCATACTAGATTAATGTAAACATGGCATGAGATCTACAAGTCAATCCTCGCGTGTCACCGCAAAAGTAGAATAATCTTAACATGACCTCAAGAATACCGGCGGTGGGGGAGGCTTTAAACAAAGTTAATGACAAATAGCATCACGTAAGAATGTTCCAAGTATATGAATCGTGTATCACATAACTATAGCATGTATATGGATTGTTTGTGTGTTTGCATAAAAGTATAAGTGTGATTGAGTGTATTTTTGATAGGTTAACATATTGCACCCAAAAGTGTAAAGCGTAAAAAGGGTGTTCGAATATACTCACGGTTTGCGAAGAAATTTTCACTTAGTGGGTTTGATGAGTCATGAGTTGATGGAATACCGAAGTTACCAATTTTGGTTCTTGAACTTTTTTCCTAAAATTGAAAATCTTGGAGATTTGAGAGAGTTTGGAAGTGATTTGTAGGTGGTGCAAGTGTTTGGAAGGTGTTAGGGTTGGTATTTATAAGAGGGTTAAGTAGTTGGTTTTAAATGAAGGTGGAAGGTGATTGGAGGACAAAGGAGGTGGAAAAGGGTGAATCTAATTGGCTAAAGAATGGTGAAAGGTGATTGGAGGAGAAAAGAGGTGGAAAAAAGTGAAATCTAATTGGCTAAAGAACGGTGGAAGATGATTGGAGGAGAAAGGAGGTGGACATGCTTTTGGTTTTGCTTACTTTTAGTCCCTGCACTTTGTAACTAGGTTATTTTATGTCGTTTCTTGTATTTTAACTTGTATTTAGGTATCCAAGGTGTATTTTAAGTCTCAATTTTGCGTATAAACACAATTAATGATTGATTGCATACATAATACAAATATGAAAGGTAACACGTATATGTATAAAAATGAATTCCATTATGATTAACGCCTCGAATTGTGAGATTGAAATTGAAATACGAATGTAAGGTTTCTAAAAAATAGAATGCGAGTGCGAACTTTCTAAAAATAAGAATACAAAAATACGAGGCGTTACAGTCTACCCTACTTTAGGAAATTTCTGAAATTTATTTAAGAGGAAGACTTGGGATAAGATGGTTTTTGATGGTTCGATACGAGTGATAATCGGTTAAAATGTTTGACTAAACGTGAAATTTTTTATGCTTAGTGCCGAAGTAGCGTTTTGTGTATTAGCGTGTTTATGGGTCAAAGTTTTGGCTAAATTGATAGTCTATGGTTAATTGGGCGTAAGTAGATAATTGTGAGTGATAAAAGATAGGTTTGTAAAAGCAACTCGTTTGACTAAGTGAATTGGGACATCAACCGTAAGTAAGTATAAATATAAGTAAAACCTGTATGTGTGTATATAGGCAATTGCAAGTTGAACAACTCAATTGGAAGAAATGTTTTAAAATGATGTGACCTAAAAGTTTTTGTGTAAGTAAGGATGTAGTTTGACAAAATGTGTGTCCCGGACCGTAGGTTGTAGGAAAAAATTTCATTGGTTCAAATGCGTATTGGTAAAATCACACGTAGAAAAAAAATGTTTACAGGTGAGAAGCTAGGATGGCAGGTAGTTATGGTTTCAAAAAGCTTTAGCGGTAGCAGGCCGTCTAGTTGATGTTTGCGCGTAATAAAGAACGAAAGATATCTTAAAAGTATTTTGACTTACTTGAACCGATGAGGATGTTTGTAAAAAAATGGATAAATCGTATAAGGCGATTTACTGAAAATAAAGTTTGGATAAAATGTTAAAGGGAGAATTTGGGAATATTTGTGGTATGAGAGCGTATGAACGATTCGGTGGGTGTAAGCGAGGGGTAAGAATGGTGTGGATATTGAATGAAATATGAACACTAACGTTGAGAGATGCTAGTGATAGTTGTATCAGGTAAAGCTAACGATTTTGAGAATGAAGCTTTGTCATGGATAATCGAGTACCAAGCATTTCGAAGTTGTGTAACCATAGTTTGTTATAAATCAAATGTATTTAACAAGGTCCGGGAAATCACCGAATTTCTCATGGCATGTTTTACGAAAGTTTGGTAACATGATAGGGACACTTATATATAGGAAGTGCCAGCGGCGTATCCACCATTTTCACACCATGTTACGTTCGTTTTGCTATTCAATGTCATGTTACGTTCCGTGTTTCGATACACAGTAGAACCCACTATGGTTTTCATGCGCCTACCAATATAATCTCGTGTGCACCCACGATTATTTTGGTTTATGCATGATCCGCTTAGTTTGTACTAGTAGTGTACGGGTCAGGTTACATTTTAGTATTACAAGCAAAATGTGTGTGTGTAAGATAGCGTATAAAAATTAAGTATGTAAGCATGATTGTATGTATGTATGAGCGTCGAATGTAGGCGAAACTACTCGGGTTATGCCTACTTATAGATTTCAAGTATGACTACCAAGTAGTGTGAATGTATAAATTTTGAGTATGATTGAAGACAAATACGTATAACATTAGCATGTAGTATCGAGCGTATAGGTGGAATAAAATGGGATTTAGCATATATAAGTTACCATGAAGTTGCGAGTGTGTAAAATACGAAGTGTAATGGTGATATGTGTAAGATTGTCATGTAATATTGACTGCATAAATGGAAAATGTAAGGCGATATGCATGTGTATGGTCGCTTGAGTCAAAACATTGAGTTGGTTGAAATAAAATAACTCGGGTTTGTTGGGAATGAAGGACCAAAATTGTGAATGTCGAGTGAATATGAGAAAAGTATTACTTTTTTATGTAAGATGTAGTTTGAAAAAAAAAAGAAAAGAAATGCTACTTTTGTTTAAAATTTTGTATTTGCTTACGTTGTAGGTTATCTGATCGTATGAAATTTTCTTCCCATGTGTTGAGATTTAGATTTGCATATTAGCGGTTTTTGAAAAGGTTGTAAAATAGTGAGCTTGCTTATTGATACAAGGAAAGTTGTGTTTTGAAAATTTTCGTGGAAAACTTGGGTTTTGAAAAGTATTTTAGCAAAGTGGACTTATACGTATGTGAGAGAAAGTTATCGTTGGTTTCTTGTTGGAAATAAAATGTCTTTAGAATGGTAGTATAAAGTGAGTGTGTTTTTGCGATTGGACGAGTTATGAAAATCGAGGGCAAGAGGTCGTTAGACCGACTAAGTTGATAGGTAGCATTTCATAAAGTTTTTGAAAATTGTGAAAGAAACATTTAAAGTATCATTAGGAGTTTCTTGTATGTAATTTACATAAATAAATTGTAGGGTGAGAAATCGTTTGGATAAAATAATAAGGTTCGAAGTTTATGCATAAATGAGAAAAATTGAAACAATAATAAAAGGTTTGAGTATAAGTTTTGATCTAGTGATTGTTACGAAAGTAGTCGAGTTGTGATTTGATCTTCCATTGAGGTGTGGACATCACTCCTATCTCAAAGACAAGATTCCTTCGAGAAATGGGCGGAGTCAAATCGTAAAGGTAAGGAATCACTCCTATTTTGATGATAAGACTTCCATTTTTTGGAATGCGAGTAGTGTTTATCTTGTGGGTGACGTTTTTGAAATCGTATTTATAAATAGTATGTAAGGTACATGAAAAGTATAAGTATGATACATGAGTAATTATTGTGAAAATAATTTGAATTTTGAAAGAAAGGGATATTTGAATTACATTATGCATAAAATTGATATAATATAATGATGGTTTTGATTAAAACTTGGATTGTTCCGAAACGAAACCTTGACTAACCAAAGTGATCGAAAGCTCTTTTGAGTTTGGGAAGCATGCTTTGGCCTAATAGGTAAAATACTCTCGCCAAAATTTCAGTTAACGGTATTCACCCTTCCGGTTACTACCTGTCCTTAGTCAATTGAAAGTTCGAGGCTTTGGCGGGATTCGAAAATCGATGAGTGGGACTAGGTACCAAGGTGCGGGTGTCACCCCTAACTTGACAACGTCATTCCCTAAGTGTGGTTGATACTTATCAAACGAGGTAAGGACTTAAATCCGACTTGTTGGTAAGGGTCCACTAGAATAAGCATGGCGAAATTTCATCAAGGTGATGATGTCACTCCTAACTTGATGTCTAATTTCATGGAAATCGAGAATGCGGATTGAGAGACTTTCACCAAAGTGAGGGTTTCACTCCTATTTTGATGAAATCGTCTCGTTTGTATAATGCGAGTGTGTTCGCGTCCTCATGTGTGTATGGTAAATCGTTGTAGGAAAGACATACGAAATTTTAAGATAAAAGATGAGATAGAAGCAAATAGGGAGAATTTGAGTATATGAAGCATGAAATCAAGAATGGTCAAGTATGGGTACTTAGACTATAGAGTAGGTCAAATCATGGCAATTTTTCCTAATTCCCTATAGTTATGGCTCTGATACCAATCTGTCACACCCAACCGATGGCGGAATCATCGGGGCAGACGTAAATAGATTGCTCGAGACATCATAACACTATTTGCAATAATATTAAATTCAAAACCCGTTTCATTTCATTGATCAAATAGTCAATTACAACATAAATCCAAATACAAGTTCAACAATATTATAACATAAAACCTAGCCATCTAGATGCGTTTCTATGTCGTCCCTACTAAGTTTTCGTCATGTTCAACATCCTTAACCTGCAACATATTAAAAGTATAGTTCAACACAAAAGCATTGGCGAGTACACAAGTTTAATTATAGCATAAGTAATAAATCGTTTAAACAAATCCACATGTTAAGCTAGCATACTAGATTAATGTAAACATGGCATGCAATCTACAAGTCAATCCTCGCGTGTCACCGCAAAAGTAGAATAATCTCAACATAACCTCAAGAATACGGGCGGTGCGTTACTCCTATAGCGCTATACATGTTAAAGGGGGAGGCTTTAAACAAAGTTAATGACAAATAGCATCACATAAGAATGTTCCAAGTATACGAATCGTGTATCACATAACTATAGCATGTATGATGGATTGTTTGTGTGTTTGCATAAAAGTATAAGTGTGATTGAGTGCATTTTTATAGGTTAACATATTGCACCCAAAAGCGCGTAAAAAGGGTATTCGAGTGTACTCACGGTTTGCGAAGAAATTTTCACTTAGTGGGTTTGATGAGTCTTGAGTTGATGGAATACCGAAGTTACCAATTTTGATTCTTGAACTTTTTACCCAAAATTGAAAATCTTGGAGATTTGAGAGAGTTTGGAAGTGATTTGGAGGTGGTGCAAGTGTTTGAAAGGTGTTAGGGTTGGTATTTATAAGAGGGTTGAGTGGTTGGGGATTAAATGAAGGTGGAAGGTGATTGGAGGACAAAGGATGTGGAAAAGGGTGAAATCTAATTGGCTAAAGAATGGTAAAAAGTGATTGGAGGAGAAAAGAGGTAGAAAAAGGTGAAATCTAATTGGCTAAAGAAGGGTGGAAGAGGATTGGAGGAGAAAGGAGGTGGATATGCTTTTGGTGTTGCTTACTTTTAGTCCCTGCACTTTGTAACTAGGTTATTTTATGCCGTTTCTTGTATTTTAACTTGTTTTTAGGTATCCAATGTGTATTTTAAGTCTCGGTTTGCGTATAAAACACATTTTAAGATTGATTGCGTACATAATACAAATATGAAAGGTAACACGTATATGTATAAAATGAATTCCATTATGATTAACGCCTCGAATTGTGAGATTGAAATACGAATGTAAGGTTTCTAAAAAATAGAATGCGAGTACGAACTTTTTAAAAATAAGAATACAAAAATACGAGGCGTTACACTGGGTGCGACAAATTCAACTCGAAACATAAAAGTGGGTTTCAACATGTGGGTGCGTGGGACAATTTGAGAAAGTGTTCGAAGTAGGAGCCGATGCCAAACAAAGTGGTGATGGAATAAAAGAACTAAAACATCCGAGTCGAGAGAATATAGGGTCGGTGGTTGGGTGCGGGTTGTAATGTTAATATTAATGTCGAACCCGAGTTTTACAATGATTTTTTGGTAGTTCCGGAACCACGTCCCATTAGTAGGGACAAAGCAAAAAAGGAGACATTGGCGAAACATAAATCTCCTGGTGAATCGGCGGAACAAAATGTGCCGGTGTGAGGGTGAAAGCGTTGATGAGCAAGTCCACCGAATTTAGCGAGTTACAACCAGAGAGACTTAAGTTTAAACTGAAAATAAGCGAAGAGAATGTTAGGTTGGAAATAAGACTAAACGAAGAAGCAGTTTTAGTTGGAGAAAGAAGCGGTGGACCCAAAGGTTGGAAATGAGACTAAACGGAGAAGCAGCTCTAGATTTGTGATCAAGTGATCGTTTTTGTTGATTGGAGATACCTGACTAACGGCAATTGTTACTTCTACTATACTTTACACTAATTATTCTAACCTACTCAATTTGCTCGGTTTGAACCTAAAGATCTCCCTTTTAGAGACGTATAGTTGGCGTCTAATGTATGATTGTGTTTTCTAACAGAAAGAAATTGTTATACCTTATAATTGACACATCTCAAGCCATACATCTTTGTTTATGAGGAAAGAAAAAACCAAAAGAAGAAAAAAAAAAAAAAGCAAACACACTACTTTATTATTAAATAAAGCAAGCAAGAGAGTAAACATGGGAAAAAGTAATGTAGAGAGACGAAACATAAAGAAAATATTAGGGTTATGTTTGGCAAAAGTAGTTGTTGTTGGTAGCTGAAAGCTGGAGGCTAGAAGCTGATGGCTGGATGCTAGAAGCTGGTAGCTATAGTTGTAGCTTTTTAGATATATTTAGGTGTTTGGCGGAGTGGCTGAAGCTTTTAATAAAATGTATAAAATGACCAAAATGGATATTAAAAAGTTGGTACATTAGAAAGTTCATTATTTTTAGAGGTTAAAATAGTCATTTTTTTTTCCTAAAAGCTTGTAGCTCCTTCTAAACACTACTAGTAGGAGCGTTTAACCAAAAGTTTCAAACTTCTAACCTAAAAGCTTCTAGCTCCTTCCACTAAACAAGGTTTTTTTATTAAGTTGGAGTTTTTTCTAAAAGTTTAAAGTTTGAAACTTCTAAAAGCTTCTAAAACTCCATGTCAAACATACCCTAGGTACAGGGGTTAATATTGAAGGTCAAGGGTATAAGAAGACTTTGCTGCAACTTGAAATTTCCATACCCACCTGCAAGTCTTCGGTGCGACCAAGTCCTTTACACGCAAAAGGTACTGTTTCATCCTATGTTTTGATTCCAATTGTTTATGTGATCGTTCGATCGTTGCTGTGTGTATCTAGCTTACAAGCCCTAAATATCTCGCTCTCGATCACCTCGTCATCCGATTCTGTATTAGGCTAGTTGTAATCGAATTCTTGCAGCTACTTGTTTCAAATCATTGGTTATAGAAGATGATTCAAGTTGTTGTTGTTGGTTAATTGTGATTGCAGATGATTTTAGTTTTAGTCTAGAGCTATTAAGTTATGATATCTATCTAATTGGATTGTTGTTGACAGTTGAAAGATGAGTGATAATCTTATGGACAAGGTTAATGCTCTCGGCGAGCGCCTCAAGATCGGTGGATCTGAGGTTGGACAGAAGATCTCTGCAGGCATGAGCTCCATGAGTTTCAAGATGAAAGAGTTCTTTCAAGGTCCCAATCAAGCTGATAATCTTGTGGAGGAAGCCACTGCCGAAACCCTCGATGAGCCTGACTGGGCCACCAACCTTGAGCTGTGTGATATGATCAACAATCAAAGGGTCAGTAGCATTGACATCATCAGTGCCATCAAGAAAAGGATCATGCTGAAGAACGCTAGGGTTCAGTACTTGACTCTTGTCTTGCTTGAGACTCTAGTCAAGAACTTTGACAAGGCTTTTTCTGAAGTTGCTGCAGAGAGAGTGCTTGATGAGATGGTTAAAATCATTGATGATCCCCAAAACCGTCGTTAATAATCGTAATAAAGCCCTCATTCTGATTGAAGCTTGGGGTGAGTCTACTGAGGAGCTTCGATATTTGCCTGTTTATGAAGAGACATACAAGGTATCTCTGTTTATGATTATTTGCATCTTGTATTGGTTGTTTGGTTGTAATATACACTAGCTTCTTTACCTATCTTATGTGTTACACGGGCACTTGAAAAAACAAATGACGAAACAACACTTGACATATGCTAGTAATTTAAATTAGATAAACAAACCAATCAGTTATTTTAACAGAGATAAGGGTTTATTTGTAAATAGAAAATCTCCTTTATATATTATACCAACTAACATGTTAAGTCAAAACATTTATAAAATAATATTTAATTGATGGAAAATTATTTTACATTTATCTGTTTCCTGATTTGTTAATTATGGAAGGGGGTAATATAATATAAGAACAGTTTTACGTGGTTTGTTAATACATTTCGTTATTAAAAAAAATATCCTAAGATATCGAAAAATTCAATCTTGAATATATCCTTCTGAGACCAGCCGTAGTGGGGGGCATATCGTGCCGCCACCCCCTATAACGCCCTATGGCGCCGGCGAACACCGCCATGGGGGCGCTATAGCCCAAGAAAAAGTTCAGCTCGTGAAAATTATAACGGCGACACACACATATATATACATACATATATATATGTATAATTGAAGGGGCGTTACCTCACTACACACTCAAGTCATATAACCCCCCTTTCTTACACAATTGCCACATGTCGTATAACTCCACATCTATGGGAGTTATGGGACTTGACCACTACACATGGCCTGATGATGCAATAGTTTAAAAGAAATACACTGTATTTTGTTATTTATTTACAAACCTCAAAAACATAAGAAATGGTATTTTTCTTTATTATATATTCAGATTTTAGAAGATTAAGTTTTTTAATAATCATGTATGTAATACAGAGTTTGAAATCAAGAGGAATACGATTCCTGGGTCGTGATTCGGAGAGTTTGGCTCCTATATTCACCCCTCCTCGTTCAATTCCACCTTCAGAAGTATATCCTGTTCCTCCACAGAATATTATTCTTCAAGAGATTCTGCTTCCAGTTCAAAGTATGTCAGCAGAACAAACAAAAGAAGCCTTTAATGTGGCAAGAAACAGTCTTGAGCTTTTGTCAACTGTTTTATCATCTTCACCTCAACAGGATGCTTTACAGGTATGGATGTTATATTGAACGATTCATCATAAGTAGAACCCACTGCCCACTTATATGTGCGTAGTGTTTCATCTCTAACATGTCAAAATAAAGTTTCTTGCTACTAGGGAACAGGTTAAACTTGTGTGACGTCTTAGATTAAGATTTTCACGGTTAATGCATTATTTATTGGTAGAAAAATGAGCAAAAAAAGTGTTTGCAGGTAGCCTATGTAAACTAGTACAAACTACTAATATGAGGGATGGCAATGGGTCGGGTATGACTAATCTCATATCCGGCCCATTACCCGTCGGGTATCGGGCATACCCGCAGGTTACCCGTTGGGATTTTCATATATTGTATATATATATAGGATAAAGATCAAGGGAAAACCACTCCGAGTTGTGAGAACTTAGAGAACCTTTCCCGTGCGAGTTTTGCCCCCATTATTTTCACACCCCTAGATTAAAATTTTTAGAAAGACTGCCGTAAAGTAAAAAAAAAATCGAAGTGGTGTTTTTCGGCCCCTTACAGCAGCTGTAAAAAGCTGATGACATAAGCATGACATCACTTTTTACAACATTTACAGCTGCCGTAAATGGAAAAAAAACCACTTACTTTTTTTGGAAAAGTTGATTTTTTAAGGATTTTCGTTAAAAAATCTCTTGGAAAAGCCTTTCGTAAGGCCGAGTTCTCTAGGTTCTCACAACTCGTATAAGTTTTCATTTTACGCTTACCTTTATAATTTTATGTTATAAAAACCTATATAATATATTAAATTGTGATACATAACATAGATATCATCATCGTAATAATACTTGATATATTTAAAAATGTAAATATATAATAATATTAATCTAAAAAATAATTTTGTATTTCATAGCACATAAATATGAATAATGTCATCAAAGTATATATATTTAAAACGAAAAGTTAATTTTTTTCAAATAATAAAGCTAGAAGAATGAGACATTAGTAAACTATAGTTAAAGGAAAATAAATATAAAATCTAAAAGTTTTCGGGTTTACACTTCGCTTAAACGGGTATATAGTTTCGGGTAATCGGGTCGGGTATCATCTAATTCCATACCCGTCTCATACCCGCGAAATATTTTTTTCGATACCCATACCCGGCCCAATACCCGTCGGCTATCGAGTATACCCGTCCAAAATGCTTCAGGTTTCGGGGATACCCATCGGGCTTGGGTATTTTTGCCATCCCTAAATATGACCCCTCTAAACTCTTAATTCCCAAGTTGTCTTGAACCGATACCCAACTATAAGCCTATTTGCTCTTCTAGTCCTTTCAGCAAGCTTTTTGTCGGTATAACACATCCTGAGTGCTGACTTACTACTATTAATTTTCTTGCATGATTTACAGTATATAGTTGACTGGTAAAGAACAGCTTTTGGTCATATGAGGAATCTTGATAGGCATCCCATGTGTATACAGGGATCTTTATGTTTGTTAATAGGCCGTGTCTTAATTATTTGGTGGTGTAAGGATTCATCATGTGAAGTTGTTCTTAAATTATTTGTTTATACGTAATTGGTTTGATGTTCGAGGCTCATACATTATGTGCTATTTATCAATCTTCCGTAATTAGTCCATCGATTTCCTTTACACACTTGTTATATGTTTGTAGAGATAGGCAATTCTACACCAAATGCAAATTGGTTAATTTGCATTTTGTTTCATCATAGATGAGTCAAATAAAAAAATAGCTACAAGGGTCCTTTAATTATTTTTAACATAAAGATGTCTATTATTGTTGTAACAATCTTGTCCTTGTATAATCAGAATTAACACATTAACTTTTTTATGGATAAAAGGTGGTTGCGGATCAACCCAACCCGAACATGTCTGTTTTGACCTGAATCCACTTGACCCTTTCCAACTTGGCAACTGATCTCACCACTTCTAGTCAGTAAGGGTCCTTCTGGTTTGCACCACTGTGAGGCCTTTACACAAGTTGAAAATCAGATCATCTTGTTTTGTGTTTGCAAGATTAACTACAACGCTTTTATCAATGTATTTGGTGAACATACAGGGCATGTAAACTGCTGACATGGGAATTAAGTACACCTAACAGTCTTTTTATTTTATTTTGAGCTGCTAGTATCCAGTAGTGTCAGTGTCACTACTTTGAGGAAATTAGGTCTTTTTACCATAACTTCTTATTTTTTTTTAATTACAGGATGACTTGACCTCGACACTTGTGCAGCAATGCCGCCGATCCCAGCTAACTGTTCAGAGAATAGTGGTGACAGGTGGAGATGATGAAGCCCTGCTGTTTGAGGCGCTGAGTGTGAATGATGAACTCCAGAAAGTTCTATCAAAGTATGAAGAAATGAATAAACCTAGTCAGGTGCACCGTGAACCAGAACCAGCTATGATAGCTGTCGCTGCTGAGCCAGATGAACCGCCACAAGCCGGGAACGAAGAATCATTGATCAGAAAGCCGGCCAGGTCACGTGGCAGCAACCACAATGATGAAATGATGGATGATCTTGATGAGATGATATTTGGGAAGAAAAGTGGTAGCCCATCTGAAACCAACAAGGATAAATCATCTAAAGATGATCTTATTAGTTTTTAGGGCTTTATAGTTCATCAAGTTGCTACTCAAATTCATCTTTCGAAAGAAAAAGTTGCTACTCAGATTGTGATAAACATGAATTTATACTCTTTTAAGCCCTTGTTTTTTTTTTATTTTTTTTTTTTGCTTTGGGGAGATTTTATTTGGAGTTTTATCCTTGTTTTCTACGTGCGTTTTGTGTTGTGTTTGAACTATTGCTAGATTTTCACCATACAAAGGCCAAAGTACTACCAAGCTTGGTCTCTCAATTTTATGTGGATGTATAAAGAGTTTTTGGGAGTGCTTAGCCCGATGGGTCTTTTAATCTCACGATGAGAGCCCTAATTTACTACATTTAAATGTTTCAAATGTTTACATCAAAGGGATCCGAAGCCTAAGTGACACCCATCTTAGATTGGTTTCCTTGCTATACTTTATTTTAAAATTGGTTTCCTTGCAATACTTTATTTCTATATTCTTTGATTTTTAGTTTATTTATATCGAGTAAAATACAATTTCCGTCTTACTTTAGCAGCGGTGTTCATTTGAGTCCCTAAAATGAAAAATTCGTCTCCTGAGTTCCCTTTTGTAAGTTTGCGTGTAAGGTCAAGGGGCATTTTGGTAATCTAACAATATTAAAGAAACCAAACAAACAAACCCTAAATTATAATTTCATAATCTGTACATTCATCATCTTCGTAAAACAAAGAGTAAATTACAAGTTTTGTCCTTTATGTTTATACCAAATTGCAGGCGGTGCCATTTGCCTTTAAAATTGATGGGTTTGTGCTTTATGTTTCAAAATCATGCACGTTATATTCTTTAGGCCTAACCCAGTTAATTTCAATTGTTAAGTGAAGGGTAATTTGGTCTTTTTAGTTGTTTATTTAGAAAACCATTTTAATGATTTTAATAACTAAAACAAAAATAATTATATATTGCCAAACACACACACACGATCTCTCTAAAAACAAACACACTTTCCCTCTCCACTCTCTGTCTCTAGCACAATCACCTGCCACCACCACCCTCACACCAACACCACCACCGCACAACCCCACAGCACCACCGCACCACCCCCACAAACAAAACCACCGCACCACACGCCAAGAGCACCGCCACAACATCACCTTCACACCACCACCGTACAACCTCAGATCTATTCTTATTCACAGTTCAGTTACGGCGGCGGTGATGGTTTCATGGCGGCCAACAGTTATGACAGTGGTGATGGTTTCTGAATTTGATACGGTGGCTAAAGAATTTGGATTTCATGACAGTCAACAGTTAGGGTTCGTTTTTGAAAGATTCAAGCTTTGTTGGAAATTATGGAAAATAATACTTATTTAGTGATTAAAGCAAAATGAATAAGAGATCATAAGCTTTAATTATGTGTTGGAACTTTAATGTGTTGGAAGTTGTGTTTGTCCCACATTGGTGGAGAGATAAATCTTTTGTTGATTTATATTTATAATTCTCTACACTAATATATTCGTATGTGACAAGTCACACGCAGTGGCAGCCAGGAGGGTGCGAAGCACCTGACACGCGCCCGCGCCCGGGTCTGGGACGAGGGCGATGGGCGCAATGTGGCGCTTTGATGTCATACTTTGCACTTCGCACGCTCGCATCACTGCTTGGAGCCGGCTTTACTATTTTTTAGATGTGGCTTTAGCCAGTGGTCTGGTGACTGTCTACATTCCTGCTAGCCAAGTGAATTAAGTTCTCAGAATTCATTAGGTCATTGAATTTGAGACTTAATTTTTATTGAATTCTGTATTCAATTCTGGCCTTTCAAGTGTGGAATTCTAAACACATTATATACAAAGCTTTGTGCTTTGTTTATGATACAGATACTAAAAAATCGTATGGTTCATACAACAAACACATCCAACGAATTTCCTAACTTTGAAACTCTGCACACTCTTGGTTCAGGTATTCTCTCAGGTGTTAGGCTAATCCCGGTAGTACAATCTGCTTAGACAGTTGTACCTTGGGAAACAGACGGGTTCACCTGGGTGGCCCCAAATCTGTTTTAAGGGAAGCGTGTTCTTCATGTGCCTCAGTCACCGTTATTTTTCTTTATTTTCTTTGTAATCTATTTTTTTATTTTAGTTTACAATTCTGTATTGTATTTGCTTTCACTTTATGTGATTTAATCAAAATATTGATTAAAAAATTGTTACTTTATTTATTTTGTGAACGGTTGTCCTACAAGCTTAAAACAGATTTTAAAACTCATTCACTATTTTGGTTTTAAAAAAAGTTTATAAAGTGTTTATTTTGTTTATTGCAAAACTTTTGTAGTTTTCGTTGGTTTTCTGTAAACCAATTCGTTTCGACCATAAACTGATTGTTTTTTTATTCTTGTTCAAGCAACCACATCAACCACTGTTGGATCCACATCCACTACCATGGGACCATTAGTTGGTACCCAAGCGGCTCAAGCGGTTGCTAACCATGCTAAAAAACTAGATAAATTTACTGGTTTAAATTTTAAGATATGGCAATAGAAGATGTTGTTCTATCTGACCACTCTAAACCTTGCGAGGTTTTGACTGAGTCCCCTCCTGTTCTCGCAGAATACATCCGATGTTCAATCTGTGAGTGCTGTTGATGCATGGAAACATTCTGAGTACTTATATCGCAACTATGTGTTGAACGGCTTGTCAGATGCCTTGTATAACGGTATCTCAAGGTTCCAACTACCAAAGAATTATGGGAGTCACTGGAACGCAAATACAAGACTGAGGATGCGGGTACTAAAAAGTATGTTGTGGCTAGATTTTGGAATATAAAATGATTGATTCAAAGACTATTATGAGTCAAGTTCAAGAATTGCATATTATGCTTAGTGACATTTTGTCTAAAGGAATGAATCTTAGTGAAACATTCCAAGTGGCAGCAATTGTTGAAAAGTTGCCTCCTAGTTGGGTGGACTTCAAGAATTATCTTAAGCATAAGAGAAAGGAAATGACGATTGTAGACCTTGTGGTTCGTCTTCGTATTGAAGAAGACAACAGGCTATCACACAAATGAAGTCAAGTTGAAGCTTCTGCAAAAGCAAACCTTCTGGAACATGGTCAATCCTCAAAGGGTCACAAGGGTAACAAAGGCCACAGTTTAATGATAAGGGGAAAAACAAAGGTGTTGTTGACCTTGGGCTAAAGAAAGGTGGTTAAGAAGAAGGTTGGTCCCTTTAAAGGGAAGTGTTACAACTGCGGACAAACTAGTCATCGTGCTGACCAATGCAAAGAGCCTAAACATGACACTATTCTTATGATTGATGATGATGGTATGCCTTTAGTGGCCATGATTTCAGACCTCACTGCCATGATGGAGGAGGTAAATTTGGTGGCTAACAAGCCAAAAGGGTGGTGGGTTGACACTGGGGCAACCCACCATGTGTGCCCAGACAAGACTCTCTTTAATACGTTTAAAGAGGTGGTGGGAGAAGAGAAACTGTACATGGGAAATGCTGCTACAGCTTATATCAAGGAGAAGGTGATGTGATCTTAAGGTGGACTTCTGGGAAAGAGCTCACTTTGAAGAATGTGCTTTATGTTCCTGATTTGCGCAAGAGTCTTGTGTCAGGTTGGATGCTTAACAAGTTTGGCTTTTGTTTGGTTTTTGAAAGTGATACATTTGTTTTAAGTAAGTGTGGTATGTTTGTTGGAAAATGTTATACCCAAAATGGCATGTTCAAACTTAATGTAATGTCTGTTAAGAAAAACATGAATAAAAATGCTAGTACATCTGCTTACTTGGTTGAGTCTCCTAATGTTTAGCATGGACGTCTTGGTCATGTAAATTTTAATTCGATGCGTCATTTAATTAAATTAGATTACATACCAACTTTTTCCATTGACTCTAAAACAAAATGTAAAACATGTGTTGAAGCCAAACAAACAAGATCATCCTTTAAATCAGTTGAAAGAATAACTGAACCCCTTGATCTGATACACACTGATGTGTGTGATTTAAAATCAATTCCAAACAAATGTGGTAATAAATATTTTATTACCTTTATCGATGACAATATAAGGTATTGTTATGTATACTTACTTAAGAGTAAGGATGAAACAATTGACAAGTTATCTTGTATAAAGCTGAAGTTGAGAATCAACTCAAGAAGAAAATAAAACGTGTGAGAAGTGATAGAGGAGGTGAATATGTTTCACCATTTGAGGAAGTGTGTGCAAAAAGTGGTATAATACACGAGTGTACCCCTCCTTATACACCCCAATCAAATGGCATCGCGGAGCAAAAGAATCGTACACTAAAAGAAATGATGAATGCCATGTTGATAAGTTCTGGGATGAGCCAGGAGATGTGGGGGGAGGCCATTTTGTCAACCAATTTTTTGTTAAACAAAATACTTTTCAAGAATAAGGATGTAACACCTCATGAGTTGTGGTGGGGACATAAATCACCCTATAAATACTTGAAAGTGTGGGGGTGCCTTGCCAAGGTAATAGTTACACCCCCTAAGGCACATAGAATAGGGGCCAAAACCGTTGACTGCATTTTCATTAGATATGCAAAAAACGATAGTTCACATCGTTTTCTTGTACATGAATCCAAGAATCCTGATGTGCACAAGGACTCTATCATAGAGACAGGCCAGGAAATGTGACTTACTTTGAAGAAGAGTTTCCAATGTTAGTACAAACTCTTGCGAGTTCTTCAGATCATGCAAGTTCATCAACAATGGTTGATGAGATTGTTCGAGAGGAAACTCAAGAACAATCAGAGGCTGAAGAAGGTCAGCCAAGAAAAAGTAAAAGGCAAAGGACTGAGAAATCCTTTGGGCCTGACTTTCTTACATACATGGTTGAGAGTGAGCCTCAAACCTATCGAGAAGCAGTCACCTCTTCAGATGGACCTCAATGGAAAGAAGCCATCAAGAGTGAAATTGATTCTATCTTGTAGAATAATACTTGGGAGCTAGTAGATCTTCCACCAGGGTGCACCACTTGGATATCGATGGATATTTAAGAAAAAGATGAAAGTTGATGGCTCTGTCGACAAGTATAAGGCAAGGCTTGTGATCAAAGGGTTTAGACAAAAGGAAGCTCTTGACTATTTTGATGTCACACCCCGACCCGCAGCGGAAAAGGTGATCGGGGCATAATTGGGTTATCATCAAAGCTCATGACATTTATTATATGTTTCATATTCATTAATACAATTTAATGGAAATTTACAATAAATGATACAACATGTTCTAACTATCAGTCTAAGCTTCTTGGTTCTCTTCTAAGGCATATCCTATGTTTTCCTTGCTTCAACCTGTCCACCTGTATCATGTGTAAAAAGGTTTTTGGATCAACATAATGTTGGCGAGTGAATCCTATAGAAAAACATTTGAACAAGTTTATCCAATTGATTATAAATAATGCGCATACCACATAGGAGTAAATGTAGATGTAAATCTATTCACACAACACATAATATTGAATATTGAACACACAAACACCAAATAATTGTTTTGAGGCACGCGTTGTTCGACTCGTCTCCCACGAGGAACTGATGGGCCTAATGAATGAGTTTTGAGGCACGCGTTGTTCTTACGAACTGATGGGCCTAATGTATGAGTTTTGAGGCACGCGTTGTTCTCGTCTCCCACGAGGAACTGATGGGCCTAATGAATGAGTTTTGAGGCACGCGTTGTTCTTACGAACTGATGGGCCTAATGTGTGAGTTTTAAGGCACGCGTTGTTCTCGTCTCCCACGAGGAACTGATGGGCCTAAATAATTTGCATACAACTTTGACAATATGTAATACATCACAACCAATAATAGTTACATTCTAGTTTAGTTCATATAATGGTATAGCACAAATTTGCATAAGAGAATTAGTTTAAACGACACATGATACACCCCAAAACGTGAATAAAAAGGGGAGTTTGTAAGAATTCACTCACATTGGGTGCGTTCGGTTGATGACGTTGATTGCACGCGAAGTGGTTTTAACCACAAGTGAGATTGAACCTAGATAAATCGCATTACGGTTTGATAAGTAAACGGGTTTTATTAATCTATTTTAGTAGGTTTGTTGGGTGTATTTTTGTGAGTTTGAGGCTATTTTCTAACCTTAAAAATGTTATTTTTAAGTATTTATAATTGATTTTTAATTAAAATAATTAAATAAAAATAATAAAAAAATATTTTATTTTTGCTACAGTTGACTTTTGACCGTTGACTTTGACTAACGTTGACCGGTTCGTAGGCATATTGTTGTGCGCCGGGTGAGGCTCGAACCCGAGACCTCCCGTACGCGTGCACGCAGCTCTACCAACTGAGCTACGTGTCTAACCCGTCATATATCCGATTTTAATTACATATATACCTTAATTAGAATTTAAACAGAAATCCCTTTATTTAAAATGGATTAAATCACAAAACCGGTGCGCTCCACGGGTCTCGAACCCGGGACCTGTGGGTTAGCGGACACACACTCCACCGCTGGACTGTGTGTCGCACTTGGTTATAAACTCGGTTATCAATATACTTAACATATACCCAAAACACTCCGGTTCAGTTTTGCGGAAAAAGGGATTTTTATTAAGGCAGCGTGTGAGGGACAATACTCGAACTCGTGACCATAGCGTTAAAAGTGCACACAGTCCACCGCTGGACTGTGTGTCTAACCCGGTAATTATCTTGATTTTAATTATACATAACCATTACTGAAACGTCGTCTTCTTCACTGGTTTAACCGGAAGTGGCGACTGACTGGTTCAAAATGTTGATTCAAGTTCCTTTAGCGTTTTATGATCAATTACAGTCGAGATAAAAGTAAAAAGAAAGGAATTTAGGCGTGAGAAGTACCGGCTGGTTTTACTCTGTTTTCCGGCAGAACTCCGGCGACAGCAATCTTTTTCCGGCGACAGTATCTTGCAGCAGAGAGTCCTCCGAAAGGTTACAAAGGTTGTGGGTGACTTCGGTGAAAGTTTAGGGGGTTCAGTAAAGCTCGGAGACTAATAATACGGTTTTCCGGCGATGTATCAAGTATTTCCGGCGAGTGATTTTTCGCCGAGAAAAGGTGCGATTTGAGTGTGAAAGGTTTCTGGCGAGTTGTGGGTGTATTTATAGGGTAGTATTGAGATGAATGGGGTCTGAATTCGGTCTATATTCGTAGTCAGCCGTTCTCCGGCGGTTATGGCTGATGTCGCGGGTTCAGACGTCGGTTATAACCGTCGTAATAGTTAAGTCATCGGTTAAATTGGGCGAAAACGTAATTAAACGGCGAAGTCGTCGGGATTTCCGACGACTGCTAATTGGGCGGTAATTGACGAATTAAACTTCGGAACTTAAATACTTGAATTAAATGTTTCCTGATATTACCATAAAATCAAAGTGGCGGAGTGGTTGTTTGGCTGAGGGATAAGTCATTGGTTTGAACCGGTACAGACCCGAGTTCGAAACCCGGCATGGGTAAAACATTTTTATTTTGTTATTTTTATCAGTTTTTCAGAAACTAAATATATATCCCCGCATAATAATTGATTACGGATCGTTTAAAATTATTTTGGGCATTTAATTCGCAACTAAAATTTTAACTGACTGTTCGGTTGATAAACGGAGCGGGTTTGGTAAATCCGTTTTTGACGGATGTTACATTTGACACATACTCGCCTGTAACTAGAATAACCTCTATTAAATTGGTGCTTGCAATTGCAGCTTTGAGAAATTTGCAAATACATCAAATGGATGTAAAAACCGCATTTCTCAATGGGGAATTAGAGGAAGAGATTTACATGGAGCAACCAGAGGGTTTCTCTACTCCTGGCCAAGAGGGCAAAGTGTGTAAACTCGTCAAGTCATTATATGGCTTGAAGCAAGCTCCAAAACAATGGCATCAAAAGTTTGACCAAGTTATGCTTAACAATGGTTTCAAAATAAATGAATGCGATAAATGTCACACCCTGACCCACAGCGGAATAAAAGTCGGGGCATAATTGGGTTATCACCAAAGCTCATGATATTTACTAAGATGTTTCATATTTATTAAATTCAAATTACAAACTTAAATATCCAAAAACAAAATCCATACAATTACAAAGGAAAATGAAACTATATATTTATTCCAAAGCATTAACTTGTTTATTCTTCTAGGCCATCCTAAGTGTTTCCTGTCTCAGCTGGATCACCTATATCATGTGTAAAACAGGGGAGATTTGGGGTCAACAAAAGTTGGCGAGTGAACCTTGATAAAAATTTTTAACTAATTTCTTGTTTTATTTATTAAAGAAAATTCGTGCATTAATCACATGTGAGCAAACATATATATGTAAACAATCACAAACCACTTTGGATGAGTATATGGCATGAATGATGATGTATTTGAGATCAATGCTCAATCAAACGGAGCCGATCTAATGAGGCTCCTGATGCTCAACCCGTATCCCACGGGGAACTGATGGGCCTAATGAAATGCGTACACTGAAATGATAAATTCAATCTACATATAATTCACACAACAATCAATACACATTTGATCACGGATATGATGTATGCACAAGTGTTTAAATAAAATAAAAGAATAGTACGACACATGATACACCCCAAAACATGATTAAAACGGGGAATTGGTAGAGGTTCACTCACAGTGGGTGCATTCCTTGATAATGATGAATGCGCACGAATTTATGATTCAACCGACGAGGGAAAAACTAACCTAAATAATAACGAAATAATTCGATAAATAAATAATTTTATTTGGGATTAATATTTTTAATTAGTGCTCTTAATGAGATTTTTAGATTTGTTTTTATGCGTTTATTACAAATTTTTAACTTTAGGAATCTTATTTTTAAGTATTTTTAAGTATTTTTAAATAATTTTTCAATTTAATAAGTAAAAAGAGAAAACAAAATTTTAAAAAAAATATGTTGACCTTGTCAAGTCTGACCGGGTCTAACCGGGTCTGACCGGTCGGATAGCATGAAATTCAGGCGGCGAGTGAGGTTCGAACCTGTGACCTCTCGTATACGTGCACGCAGCTCTACCAACTGAGCTACGTGTCTAACCCGAAATATTTTCTGTTTTAATTATATATATATACTAACTAACTTTAACCTTATTTGGTTTTTATTAAAAAGGATTTTATATGGCCGAAACTGGTTACAGAACCCGGACTCGAACTTGGGACCTATGGTTCGAGTGCACACAGCCCAACCAGTTGGGCTGTGTGTCTAATCTGCATAAACACTAGATTAAATTAATTTTATGTATATGCTACGAGTTGATCTGATTAAGTTTTAAAAAGTGTTGGTTTTATTTCAGAAAATCGGAAACATGTACAACTCGAACCCGGGACGTGTGCTTTGTAATTGCACACAGTCCACCGCTGGACTGTGTGTCTAACCCGGTTAAATACTCGTTTTTTTTATATTAAAACACTAGCTTAACTTCATCTTCTTCACCATTCAAAATCCCGACAATGATTCTGACTGAATAAACTGATTAAACAGTTTTGATTACTGTTTTGAGCCAATACTTTACTAATCAAAAGATAGCAAGGAGGTTTAGATGATTATACCGGTTTGGAGAACTACGGTTTTCTGGTTTAGAAATTCCGGCGATATTCCGGAGAGTGCGAAAATCTCCGGCGACGTGCTTTGAAAGGAATAAAGTTTCAGGAAGAGAGTGCGGTTCTGAGCGAAATGTTTACAAGGAGTTTGGGTGGGTATTTATAAGGTGGACAGGCTTGCTCGGTTTCGATTTGGAGGCCAAATTTCGCGGTCAATGATTTCAATTCTCAAAGGAAACGGTTTTGACTAAATTGAGTGTTAAGCAACGGTTATAACTGATGTCGAAATCAGTTTATGCGTTTCAGTCAAGGGAAAGTAGCAACATTTGCGGAGTCTTTGTTTTTGCCGGTGATTTCGGGTTCTGAGTTTTCTGATTTACAGGTTTTGATTTTTGGTTTTACCATAAGTGTTATTTGTTTAAGTATTAAACACAAAATTTGATTTTTGGTTTTACCATAAGTGTTATTTGTTTAAGTGTTAAACACAAAAATGTGTGTGGCGGAGTGGTGTGATGTGTGTGTGTCTACGCGGTAGACCCGGGTTCGAGACCCGGCTACCCTGTTTTATTTATTTGTTTTTAATTTGATTTACTTATTATTATTATTATTTATTAATTATGGTTAAATTCTAAATTATTTATTAGTTATGTATCATTTAAAATAACCGGCACAATAAATACGCAACGAACTTATAACTGAATATTTGAGTATAAAACGAAGCGGGTTTCGAAACCCGTTTTACGACGAATGTTACAATTAAATGCGTCTATGTGAAAGAAAATTCTAAAGGTTATGTGATCTTATGCCTTTATGTAGATGATATGCTTATCATTGGGAGTGATGATAAGATGATCAGATCTACTAAAGACATGTTGAAAGCCAGATTTGACATGAAAGATATGGGTCTAGCTGATGTGATTCTTGGAGTAAAGATCATTAGAACCCAAACTGGTTTGGTGCTAAGTCAATCTCATTATGTTGATAAGATCCTTCAGAAGTTCAATCCAGAGAACACGAGTGTAGCTCAAACTCTAACTGATACCTCTCAACATTTGTCAAATAATAGAGGCGAGAGTGTTACTCAATTGGAATACTCAAGGATCATTGGCAGTCTTATGTATCTCATGTCATGTACTCGGCCAGACTTAACATGTGTTGTGAGTAGGCTAAGTAGATATACTAGTAATCCTAGTTCAGAGTACTGGAAGGGTATGACAAGATTATTAAGGTATTTGAGATACACGAGAAACCATGGACTGCATTATGGCCAAAATCCAGCTGTTATGGAAGGATTCAGTGATGCCAACTGGATATCCAACACGAAAGATTCCAGATCTACAAGTGGTTATGTGTTTACCCTTAGAGGAGCAGCTATATCTTGGAAGTCGTCCAAACAAACACTTATAGCTAGATCCACGATGAAATCTGAGTTTATTGCGTTAGATAAAGCTGGAGAAAAGGCAGAATGGTTACGTCAATTCTTGGAATATGTTCCAAGATGGCCTAAGCATGTGACGGCTATTTGCATACATTATGATTACCAATTAGCTATGGTAGAGTTCAAAATGCAATGTATAATAGCATATCAAGGCACATACGATGTCGGCATAACACGATACGACAACTACTCTCAACTGGAGTTATCACGATTGACTATGTGAAGTCAAAGGATAACATTATCCGCTTACAAAAGGATTAAGTAGAGAGGTAGTACATAAGTCGTCAATGGGAATGGGACTAAAGCCCTTGGAGTAAGTTTGTACAAGGAAAACCTATCCTAGAAGATTGGAGATCCCCTGATCTAGGCTCAATAGGACCACCTAACTGTACGAATTGAGGTCACTGTGGGGGAGTACCTCAACATACAAAGGGAGTTACAAACTTCCTAGTCCGTTCCTACTTAAATCAGTGATATCAAGAGAGGTTAAGCATATGGCTTTTAATGATTTGTAAATCATCTATGTCAGAGAGAAGTGGGGTCGCTTTAAATGGAATTGGGGGCACATTCCTAGAGCTCTCGCAGAACCAGGATAGTGTTCCATGACCATAACGGACACAACTATGAGGGTTAGCCAGACTAGGAAGAGTAATGTGTGATGTGTAATAACGTCTATGTAAAAAGGGGTTGGTTCAAGGACATTGCGTCTACTAACTGCTAGGAGACTAAGTATGTGTTACAAAGGAGGGTTCAAAAGAAACTTACCTATCCTGCATTACTTAACCGCTGAAATTTTATCGTGACACTTGAGTGTGTGGGATGATCTCCATTCATGTGGGGGATTGTTGGAAATTATGGAAAATAATACTTACTTAGTGATTATAGCAAAATGAATGAGAGATCATAAGCTTTAATTATATGTTGGAACTTTAATGTGTGGCAAGTTGTGTTTGTCCCACATTCACATTGATGGAGAGATAATCTTTTGTTGATTTATATTTATAATTCTCTACACGAATGTATTCGTATGTGACAAGTCACACCCAGTGGCAGCCAAGAGGGTGCGAAGCACCCGACACGCGCTCGGACCCGGGCCTGGGTCTGGGTCTGGGCACGGGACCGGGACATGGGCGATGGGCGCAATGTGGCGCTTTGATGGCACACTTTTCACTTCGCACGCTGGCATCGCCGCTTGGAGCCGCCTTTACTATTTTTTAGATGTCGCTTGAGCTAGTGGTCTAGTGACTGTCTACATTCCTAATGGTCAAGTGAATTAAGTTCTCGGAATTCATTAGGTCATTGAATTTGAGACTTAGTTTTTATTGGATTCTGTATTCAATTCTGATCTTTCAAGTGTGGAATTCTAAACACATTATGTACAAACCTTTGTGCTTTGTTTAGGATACAGATACTAAAAAATTGTATGGTTCATACAACACACACATCCAACGAATTTCCTAACTTTGAAACTCTGCACACTCTTGTTTCAGGTATTTTTTCAGGTGCTAGGCTAATCCCGGCAGTACAATCTGCTTAGGCTGTTGTACCTTGGGAAACAGACGGGTTCACCTGGGTGGCCAAAGTATGTTTTAAGGGAAACGTGTTCTTCACGTGCCTCAGTCACCGTTGTTTTTCATTATTTTCTTTGTAATCTGTTTTTTTAGTTTAGTTTACATTTCTGTTTGTATTTCCTTTCCGTTTGGTTTTCTTATTATTTATGTGATGTAATCAGAATATTGATTAATAAAATTGTTATTTTATTTATATTCTGAACGGTTGTCCTATAAGCTTTGACGGCTAACAGTTAGGATTTCACGACGGTTTCACCACCATTGCCCTGTCCCTAATTGTTAGCTTTGACATCAGTGTTGTGGTTATGTTTGAGTTTAGTATACTAATTCATGGGGGTCGTGTTTGTGTTTTGATTTGGATTTGGATTTTAATTTTAATTTGAGTGTTCTTGTGCTAATATAGTGATTTTGATGGAGATTATGATATGGATTTTGATTAAAGAATCGGTATAGTGGAGTGATGGTGGTAGGTGGTGATGAGGGTGTGTAAGAGAGTGGGTGTTTTAAAGAGACACAGAGAGAGTTTTTATATATTTATATAATATATGTTTATTTTGTTTTATTTATTAAATAATTTTCTAAAAAAATTAGTTAAAGACCAAATTACTCTTCACTTCACAATTGTTAGGTCTTAAAGGATATAACGATTTTAAAACATAAGATACAAAACAAAACAATTTTAAAAGCAAATGACATCACCTATAATTTAGTACAAACATAAACATAAAAAAAAGAATAAACTTATAATTATATATAATAACAATTTGAGTCGATGCTTATGAACAATTACAACATCTACTCAAATTTTTGCTCTTATTTACGGTAACGCCACCATTCGTTTTTGGCACATGTCATCCACCGCCACCATCCATACCGACACCACTCATGCCTCCAGTTACTATCATCGATCAGCATGACCTACCGCCTTCAAAAATGCCCTTCATGAAAAATTGCAATAGTCTACCTAATCTTTTTGGAATTTGGCTACCAGAAGAATCCGTGAACCGTCCGAGGAAGACCCATCTGAGCCGATTTCAAAGGCGGCGACGGCGGAATCCGAGAAGAGGAAAATATTTAAACAAGGGTTTAGGGGTTGACGGAGACGTAAGACACTACGCAGTGGACCTCCTGGTGGGGCGGCGACTGTCGGGTGGATTTTCTACGAAGAAGAAGAGACTTCATTTCTCGATCTATACCAGATCAGACGTCGGCGGCGACCCGTGGTTGTTCGTCAACAGCAAAAATAGCCGCGATGGTATTGTCCGGCGAATTTCTAGACAGAGAAATACCACAACCTGTATGCATTCAAGAACAACCACAGTGAATTATACTAGTTTACTCAAACAAATCATCATCTTCAACAAACAAGAATAGAGAACCCAGACATCAAAAACACCTTCAAGATCTGGGCCGTAAAAAATTATGATGTTTCACAAAGAACATAACCTCATCATCATCATCATCATCATTGTCACTTCATCAATCAATATAATTCGCTACAGTTGACACAGCTAAATCTGACCCCGATCTGTATTTTGGCCAAGAAACACCACATCCGTCACCACCATTCAAGCTCATGGCGGAACAACCAAACCTTCACCGTCACAATCTTGTCACACACTCCGTCGGCGAGGCGAGTGCTGGTTGGTCAGTCACCGGAGAAGCCTGTAAAGGTGATTAATGCAACTCGGAGCCTTCTTTGTTGAACATCAATGTGTCCGTCGACGGATTACCACCCGAATGGACTGAATCTGGAGCAATTATGTGCACCTAATCCTCATCTTCATCTGATTCTTCGACCACTACAGGGGTGTTTAAGGGGTAGATGATTTGGGGGATTTGCTGACAACCATCATTATAACAATTATTGAACCCAACAAATTTGTCGCTTAGTGTACCTGCTAAAAACAAATATTTCAAACTACAAGGAAAATCCAACACCACCCATCCGTTGCAACTTCACTTTATGCACAGTAACCTCTAAAATATCCAACAACCCACAATTCACACCTGCACATAATGTGAACGAGGTACTAGGTGTAGGTGATTTGGGGGATTTTAGATAAGAATAGTGTATAGCGTGGGTGTGGTGTTTGGGATTTGAAGATGGAGAAATGGGGCGATTGAAGATGAAGAACAGAATTAGTTAATAATAATAATAATAATAAACAAAAATTTTAACCGTAGGGAAGCAAAGGAGAACAAGTTAGTAATCTAGAGACGCAAACGGATAGGGTATAAGGGTTCATAATCATTTCAGTAATTTAAATGAACAAAGTTAGTTGCAGGGACTCAAATCGTAGCGCTTAATTTTTATTTTAGGGACTCAAGTTGATTCTGCCCGTAAACCACAGGAATGCAAATTGCATTTTAATCTTTATGTTATTTACATTTGCTTGCACAACCTCTCCCACAAGAGTTAAGTATTGAGAGCCAATGAGTCTCTGGATCCATACTTGATTTTTGACACACTATGCTATGTCATGATGGGCACACTTGTCTTGTCGTGTGTAAAAGTATTAAATCATTCTATAATAAATTTAAAACGACAATTAATGTAAGAAAAACCCTTAATAATATACACATTTGCATGCATCGGTGTACACGATGGTAATCGATAGAGCTACGAAGGGGAATGGTAGGGACGGTGGAAAAACATATACCCGCAACAACCGGAAGTGATGGTGGTGTCGAATAGATAACACTTATCTCATGTGACACTTTACTTACGGACACCTGGAAACAAATTGGAAACATATAGCATTGTTTTTAAAAAGAATCAAAAGAATCCATGAGTAACCACACTAAACTGATCTATTCCAAAGAATTCATAAACATACCAAAGCACACTATTAGAACACACTATCACTATCGTTTAGTATATTAAAAACCCGGGGTTCGCATGATCAACTGCCACCGTTAAGGATGAGCCGAGACTTTCGGCTACCGTTGCTGCTGCTTGACACCATCATCCTTATCATTCTGGTCCATCGTACGCGCCATTACTATCGTTGAATGCCGCCTTGAGACATTGTACACTGGCAATCGGCGTAGAGTTCTTCCTGGTGTCACATGTCTCTCTCTATTGCATATGTGTGTACAAGATGAGGGCAAAGACAACAACTACATTTGAGTGTAAAATGGGAAGATACTTGGCAAAAAGAACGAAAATATGCAACAATGTCTTGTACGTCATGCTTAAGAGAACTTATACTATTTGATACGGTAAACCGTACTCATAAATAAAAGTTGTTATGTTAAAAGTAATTACATATATCAAGTCACAAAGGGGGTTTGCGCTAGTGGATTTTGTGGGTCTTAAGAGTTTCATCACCAAATTTTTGTTTAGTTTGCAGTTTTGCCCCTTCAAAGTTCATCTCTTTTGTTTTTCTGTTGCTTATTTTTTGAAATCACAAATTTTTTTTGACATCACATATTCATACGGTTAATTCATAAGTGATGTACGTTTCATTACATGAATATATGTGACCGGTGGCCATGTGGGGTTCTCTTCATCTAGCCAAGTTTGATCAACTATTAAAATGGTCTTAAAAGTTCTTTGAAGTTAGGTAAACTTTTAATTTAAAGCTCACGGTTTGATACTTTTCATACAATACCCTTATTTTAAAATATCTTAATAAATATGATACTTGAATTAGTTCAATAAAATAGTTGAAAGTTGAGATATCTTAATATTATAAGACTTTTTTTAGTTTCAAAAACGTTTTTTTTTCATAGTTTAACACGTTGCAACGATACCTTTCGACGTGAATTTCTTTTTATGATTCTCAATAAATATGAAACAAGTGTAGATATCTACTTGGGTATGTTTTCTACGGTTGCTATATCTAGTGTTGATGTCCTAAGAAACTAAACTCAATATCAACCAAAATCCTGTCGCGTGGCACAGGTAGATTGATAAGTGTCAATACGTAACTAGCGAAACGGTTCCAAAAGAATCCCGCCGCGAAGTGCGAGGAATTCTACTAGTTGTAGTTAATCAATTTTCATATATGCACATATATAATATAACTTAAGATTTAGGTTCCGGTATAAATAGCTTTTAACATATAAATTGGCTTAACGTGAGAAGTGAATGAGAAATTTTTTTTTGAATTTTTTCTCATCTTATTAATAACGTACTTTAGTCGCAAAATCTATAAAAAATGTGACTTTACACTAGTTGAGAGAAGTAGAGCAGAGTGATTATAGTTACTCTACAAAAATTATATAATTACTCTATAAAAAATATATCAATACTCTACTAGTGTAAAATTATGATTTTTTATATTTCGTAATTAAACATTAAAGTCCCCTACCCTTACTTTTACTGGTTTTGATAGGGTTTTTTAGTTTTCTCATTAAGATGAGTTTTCTCATAATCCATCCCCTATATATATATATATATATATATATATATATATTATATATATATATATATATATATATATATATTCCTAATACTATTTACCAATTATGAGGCATTTTGACGTAGCAACCTACGCCTTAGCCAATGCCTACTCGATTTTTTACCAACTAAGTCGCTTCGACTTGGCGCCTTGCTCAGCACGTCCACGCACCAATTCCTTATTTTTTTCTGTTTGGAAGTTCGGGGGGGGGGGGGGGTTGTGTTTCGGACACAAATTCTTCAACCTCATCTTCTACTGGCTAAGACGATCCTACCGTGGTGGTGATTGCAGTTGTGCTTGAAATGGCATGTTAAACGGGTTTCACATGTTGCATTTGGTTCAATTGAGAGAAAGCATTAGGGGATTGTTGGAAACCCGAAAAAGAAAATTGAGATGACGACCAATTCGGATCGAATGTTGGAGTGTAGCCGGCTAACGAGAACGGGTTTGGATTCGGGTTGTTTGGGTTGGGATAAATGCTACCCGTTACCATTTGCTCATCCCTGATCACGGGTACCGTACGAACAACAACGGTATCGTACAATATTTTTGTACGATACTCTTCACCTTTCAATGATTTCTTTTTTTAGTTTCAGGGGCAGCGATGAGCTCGGTGCCAATCGATACTGAATCGGTACTAGTACCAAAAATACCGGTTACGGTACCAGTATATGAAGGCAAAAAAACCAGTAGTGAACCGGTACCAGGAACGCCAAAAGTCGGTACCAAATTGGTACTTAAGATCTTTCGATTTTAGAAATTTGGTACTGGTACTCAGTACCATTTGCTCATCTCTGACCATGGGTTTCATACAAATATCATTACCATACAACTTTTTGTTGATTTTCTTTCATTTATCTTTTAATGTTCTTTTACATTTTCTTTTTATTCTTGTCAGCGGTTTCGTGCGCAACGTACTCGTTGCGTTTTTAAAAAATATGTAAACACAGACTAAATAATAAAAGAAGTTCGTCGCAACGTAGCGAACATGATAAACCTAGTTTACTTAAATATAATGTTTAATTGCGAAATATAAAAATCGTAATGTTACATTAGTAGAGTAATTATATAATTTTTATAGAGTAATTATATAATTTTTGTAGAGGGGTAAAATTAGAAAAAATATATTTTTTAAACATTTCTAATTTCTCCATACGTATTTTTTTTTAAAAAATGGCAAATTAATTCTTTTATCTTTCATTCGTGTATATTCGAGCATATTTTTATGAAAAACAAAAAAAAATTAAGGCGGCGTACATTTTTCAATACTACTATTTATTACTACACATGTGCAACATTACGAAAAACCTAAGCCCCCAACCCCCACCCCATAAAACCCTAACCCCCCCCCAACTTAAAAACTAAACCTCGAATTTAAACCCCCAGATACCTAACCCTAAAAGCTAAACTAAACCTAAAACCTAAACCTTAAGGCTAAATTATATGTTATGTTGCACATGTGCACTATTATAAATAGTAATATTGAAGAAAAGACGATACGTTAAATCTTTTGTTTGTGCTGAAAAAATATGCTCGAATATACGCGAATGAAAGATAAGAAAATTTGTGATTTTAGGGGGAAAATTTTCTTTAAAAAATAATAACATATGAAGAGAATAGAAATGTTTAAGACATTATAGATTTTTTTTTCCAATTTTGCCCATCTTTCATTAAAGTCCCGTTCCTCTCATTTTTAGTGGTTTTGAGTGAGTTTTTTTAGTTTTCCTCTCTCTCTCTCTCTCTCTCTATATATATATATATATATATACTATATTAATAAGCATATTCAAAGGGTAACTTAAGGTAATTTGCCACTTCCCTTAAAACTCCTTTAATGCATGAAGTACAACATCTTTAAGCACAATATGTTTGAGTGGCCAAATTTTGCATTCAATTTTTCAATTCCCACTCATCCCAATTCCGTGAGAAGGGATCGGCTCTCCTCTTATGAGCATCAGACAGATTCGACTCAGTTAACAGAGACAGAATTCATTGCTAGCGAGTTGGACAAACAAACAATCAAGTGTGCTGCTTAAACGCCTTTGATTCGTATTAATAGACGTGAAAGATACAGACAGGTAAACAACTGGACAGGGCTTCGCCGTAGTCACACACCAACAACTTAAGACCCAACACTCAAGCTCCACTATTTATAGGCCAACATGGCTTGCACAAAGAGTGAGTGTTGCTGGCTCATGCGAGTGGTTGCTCGTACGAGTGACAAGATGTCACTCGTACGAGCCACACATAGGTTCACTCGCACGAGCCATATATATAACATATATAAAAATGACATTCTAAGTGCTATTTACATAACCGACATATCCTAGATGTAGGCGATAGACATTATGCACCAACAAACTCCCCCTTGGATGTTGCCGCAGTCTTGGATAGTCTTCAAAAATTTGACATTTAACGTCCAAAGAAACGTTTCGGTGGCCTACGACGCTCCTCAGAAGATATCGGTGTTTGGTCAGTAGGAGGAGGCCGATTGTACGTGTTGCCAAACCGAAAGCTTCTCTATATGCTGCTATCTCTGGTATATTCTCATCATAAGAAAACAACGTTGTGGAATGGTGAGAACGAAGACTTCTTGATCTGTAAAGACAAAGATTTGAAACACTTAGAAAATTTTTCAAACCTTTCAAATCTTATACACTCGTACGAGTCACCATTCGTACGAGTCAGATACTAAGACTTAAATGTCACACCCCGACCCGCAGCGGAAAAAGGTGATCGGGGCATAATTGTGTTATCATCAAAGCTCATGACATTTATTATGACGTTTCATATTCATTAATACAATTTAATGGGAAATATACAATCATAATTACATCATGTCCTAACAACATTCTAGACTTCATTTTTTCTTCTAAGGCATTTCCTATGTTTTCCTTGCTTCATCCTGTTCACCTGTATCATGTGTAAAAATGGTTTTTGGATCAACAAAAAGTTGGCGAGTGAATCCTATGAAAAACATTTGAACAAGTTTATTTAATTGATTATAAAATAAAGTGCACAACCACACATGAGTAAAGGTAGATGTAAACTTATTCACCAATCATTTAATATTAAATAATGCACACATGAACAATAATGGATCGTTTTGAGGCACGCGTTGCTCAACTCGTCTCCCACGAGGAACTGATGGGCCTAACGAATGATTTGCATATAATTGACAATATGAAATACATAACTACAAACAATATATACAATCTAAGTTTAGATCACAATATGGTATGACACAAGTTTAAATAAACAAGTTAATTTTAGTGACACATGACACACCCCAAAACGTGTAATTAAAAAGGGGAGTTGTAAGATTCACTCACATTGGGTGCGTTCGGTTGATGATGTTGAATACGCACGAAGTTGGATTTAACCACGAGTGAAACTAACCTAGATAATAACATAATGGTTTGGAAAATAAGCGGATTTTATTAATCAATTTTAGTAGGATGATTAGATATATTTTTGTGAGTTTAAGGCTATTTTCTAACCTTAAAAATGTTATTTTTAAGTATTTTAATTGATTTTTTAAACAAAATAAATAAATAAAAATAATAAAAATTGTTGACTTTTGCCGACCGTTGACCGTTGACCGTTGACTTGTTGACCTGTTGACCGGTCAGGCTGTGTAATTGTGTGCGCCGGGTGAGGCTCGAACCCGAGACCTCCCGTTCGCGTGCACGCAGCTCTACCAACTGAGCTACGTGTCTAACCCGAAATATTTCTGTTTTTTATTATATTTATATACTAATTGATTTAAATCGAAAATCATTTATTTTTAAAAACGATTTTAATGCATCGAAACCGGTGTTCTCCACAGGTCTCGAACCCGGGACCTGTGGTTTGGGTTAACACACAGTCCACCGCTGGACTGTGTGTCTAACTTGTTATACAATCTGATTTTTATTATACTTATATGCAAACTACATTATTTCATTTCTGCCTTATATAAAAAGTTTGATAATTGTCCGGATCGGTGCGGTAGTTTGGACTCGAACTCGTGACGTGTGGTTAAACGTTCACACAGTCCACCACTGGACTGTGTTTCTATCTTGGTTATTATTCCGGTTTTTATTAAACTTAACATCTATTGCAGTGAATCCGGTTCGGTTAAAAAAAGGAACATTTTTATTAAGGCGAGTATGCGTGGGACAAGTATCGAACTCGGAACGTAAGCGTGTTTATGTGCACACAGTCCACCGCTGGACTGTGTGTCTAACCCGAGTTATATCTTGATTTTAATTAAACATATATACTACTGAAACTTCATCTTCTTCGTTAATCTTAACCAGAATAGGAGTCCGACTGGTTCGAAGATTTTAATCAAGTTCTTTAGTGTGTTGTGATTAATTGTATGTGAGATTAATAAAAGAATGAGAGATTAAGTGTTATATATACCGGACAGTGGCTCCTCTGTTTCGCCGGCGAAACTTCGATGACAGCAGATTATTCCGGCGACGTGTGTCCTACGGCAGAGGGTCTTCAGGGAGCTTGAGATGAGTGTGGGTGGCTTCGGTAAGAGCTCTGGGTGTTCAGTAAGGCTCAAAGGTGAAAGGCTCGGTTTTCTGGCGAGTTGCAGAAATTCTCCGGCGAGTGAGTTTATGTCGGGAAAGAGTGTGATTGTGAGCGAAAAAGCTAACAGAGGTTAGAGGGGGTATTTATAGGGCAGGACATCGACGAATTTGGCCCGATTTCCGTCTTGATTCGTCGGTTAAAGATTTTCCGGCGGTTATAACTTGTGTCGCGGACTGGAAATCAGTTATAACCGACGTTGAGGTTAATGTTTACGTTAAGTCTTTGATAACCGACGCCGTTGACGAAATCGTCGGATTTTCCGGCGTCAACGGATTTGGGCGCGACAGTTTGACTGGGTTTGATTTCTGTTTCGATATTTGAATTAATTGTCTGGATATATTACCAAAGAATACAAGTGGAGCAGTGGTTGGATGGTTGGAAGTTAAGTCTTTGCTGAAATCCGGTTGACCCGGGTTCGAAACCCGGCTACGCCCTTTTATTTTTATTTCATTATTTTTAATACTTTTTCAAATATAAATTATATATTCCAATATATTTATTAATTATGTATCGTTTAAAATTAATTTGGGCATTAAATACGCAACGAAATTTTTAACTGATTGTTCGGTTAATAAACGGAGCGGGTTTGGTAAATCCGGTTTTTGACGGATGTTACAGTATCCCCTGCTTTTTAGAAATTTCGTCCCGAAATTTAAGTAGTGATATATTTGTCTAAAAATGATGGTGTTTAGTTTGACAGTTACATACTTAGAAAAAGAGTAAGAGTTTAAATTTTTGTTTGAGGCGGTAACGTTCCTGGTAAGGGTTGAGTACCCTGCTACAGGAATCGCTTTTTGTTGCCTACGGTAAAAATATTAATAAGCAGAGTTGATTCACTAAATATGATATCATGCGTAAGAGTTTTGATATGTTTGGGAAGATATGGTTATATCCTAAAGCAAAACTTATAATACTACAACCTACATGGAACTTCTCATAACCGTCTAACAATGCCTCTGATCCTTTGACAAGAATACTTATATATAGGAAGTACCAGCGGCATATCCACCATATTCTTGTCAAATTTTCATTGGTTTTATCAGTAAGTTATGATTGGTTCTATGATGTGACTCTAGAACATAAATAAACGCCACAACCAATGTACCAAGAAATTACTAAATCCTACATAGAACTTCTCATAACCGCCTGACAATGCCTCTGATCCTTTGACAAGAATACTTATATATAGGAAGTACCAGCGGCGTATCCACCATATTCTTGTCAAATTTTCATTGGTTTTATCAGTAAGCTATGATTGGTTCTATGATGTAACTCTAGAACATAAATAAACACAACAACCAATATTTGAGTCCAAATTCTGATAGCATACATGTTTGAATGGTGACAGTCCCTCTCTCGTTTGTTATGATGGAGAGGTTAGTTTATGTAGAAATAGAACACAATCAAATTTCTTTAAATGGCGAGATGATATGAATGTTAAATTAGTGAATGTAACACAAATTTCAACCAAGACAATATTAAATCCTACACGAAACTTCTCATAACCGCCTGATAATGCCTCCGATCCTTTGGCAAGAATACTTATATATAGGAAGTACCAGCGGCGTATCCACCATATTCTTATCAAATTTTCATTAACTTTATCCGCAAGTTATGATTAGTTCTATGTGACTCTACAATAAACACAACAACCAAAACTTGAGTCTTAATTCTGATAGTATCCATGTTTGAATGATGACAATTCCTCTCTCGTTTGTTGTGATGGAGAGGTTAGTCATTGTGGAAGTGAGACATAGCTCAACTTCTTTAAATGATGAAATTGAAATACGCTGAAATGTTTGATGAATAAACTTTGACCAAAACATACTAAATCCTACATGGAACCTCTCATAACCGCCTGATAATGCCTCTGATCCTTTGACAAGAATACTTATATATAGGAAGTACTAGCGGCGTATCCACCATATTCTTGTCAAATTTTCATTAACTTTATCCGCAAGTTATGATTAGATCTATGTGACTCTAAAACAAACACACCAACCAACACTTGAGTCTTAATTCTGATAGTATCCATGTTTGAATGATGACAATACCTCTCTCGTTTGTTGTGATGGAGAGGTTAGTCATTGTAGAAATGGAATACAATCCAATTTCTTTAAATGATAAGATGCCATAAATGCTAAATCAGTAAGTACAAAACAAACTTCAATCAACACAATACTAAATTCCACATGGAACTTCTCATAACCGCCAGATAATGCCTCTGATCCTTTGGCAAGAATACTTATTTATAGGAAGTACCAGCGGCGTATCCACCATATTCTTGTCAAATTTTCATTGGCTTTATCCGTAAGTTATGATTAGTTCTATGTGACTTTAAAACATAAACAAACTGAAATAGTAATTCGCATTAATATCCTTGGATAAGATTCTCATTTATAACTGAGATACGGGAAAATTGAGATAACATAAAGAAAAACATAAAAACTAAGCGGCTGGAGTTGAATCTTGATTTTCGGTGAAGGGGACTAGTTGGGTGGTTTCGTTTGGGCCGTCATTATCTTCGACAGGATTGGCGTTGATGTTGAACACTCTTCCTCTTGTTGGTGGCCTAGTGATTGGGTTTTCTTGATTTACTTGGTTAACTGGTTTTGATTGAGCTTGAGCGTTTATGATGTTAACCAATCGAGGGCACGTGTTTCTAAAGTGGGTAGGGTCGCCACAATTGAAACAAGCTCGAACATATGGGAACATGGGGTATTGGGGTTGTTGATAGGTTTGGATCATGTTTTGAGTAGAGGGAGAGATTTGGTTTTGAGGGGTGCGGCAAACCTTGCTCAAATGACCATAGCGTCCACAATTTGCACATAGTCGACAAGGTAAGGTAAGGGGATGGTGATAAAAACAGGTGTTACATCGAGGGTGAGGTCCAAGGTATGGTTTCTTATTTGGGTAAATTGAGTTGGGTGCTACTTGAGTGATTGGAATAGCTTGGATGGGTATGGCTTGTGAAATTGGTTGATTACGTTGGGTGACAGCGAGAAGTTGCCCATCTGGTTTTCTCTTAAAACTGGGTTGAGAAGGGGATTCGGTTTGGGTGGAGTTTGGAGTTTCAGTCGATGCCTTATCCTTCTTCTTCTCCTCCTTGAAGTCTTTGTTCCGGATTCGGTTTTCGGTGAGCTCTGTAGCTAACTCCATTGCTGCTTCCAAAGTTGCAGGCGTGGTACTTATCACAGAGTCTTGAATTTTTGACGGAAGACCTCGAATGTAGTGCTCGATCAAACGGTAAAGAGGAGTGAACAAGTTGGGAACCATTTGATTTAACTCGAGGAATCTTTTGTTGTATGTGGTGTGGTCGCCTTCCTTTTGCTTCAACGAATAGAACTCATCCTCTAATTTCTTGATTTCGCTCCTTGGGCAAAACCGTCTTGTTATGATTTCCTTCAACTATTCCCAAGTCAAAGTCATAGCATCTTCAACGCCTCGTTTGGCCTTCTCTGTATTCCACCAAGTAAGTGCTATCCCATATAAACGACCGGTAGCATATCGCACTTTGCGATCATCGGGGCAATCGCAATTTAGAAAAGTGTTCTCCATTTCTTCAAACCAATGGAGGAGAGCGGTGACACCTTCAGTCCCTTCGTATTTCGGAGGGTCGCAGGATTTGAAATGCTTGTAGGTGCATTTAGTGGTATTTGGGGAAGGGTTGATAACATTTTGAACTTCTTGATTGACGGGATTAGCGGTAAGTGCTTGTTGGACTTGGATTACAATGTTGGGTATTACGGCAGCCATTTGTTGAGCGATTAGGGCAGCCATGCGCTCGCGAGCTTTTCCTGCTCTCATCTTCCTACGGGCGAGATTAGAAGACATCTACAAGGAATATATGTCAAGAGTATGAGTTGGATGTTTTTTGGGATCATGAGTCGTATTTAGGAATGAACATTCATAAAATAAATATAGAAAAATAAATCTACTACATCCATAGGATGTCTTGGGCTTTGCTCGTCATTGGGCCTTGTATGCCGCCATACTTCACCTTCGTAATCATGTGGGCCCCCATGAATACCGGGTTTTTCATATGGTTCGCATGTGTTAGCCTGGTTACATAAACTAAAACCCGGAGAAAATTGAGAAATATGTATGTAACGTATGATATTCGGAATGTGTCCAGGTATAGACACGGTGACACCTCAAAGTGGGGTTAGTTCGAACGACGTTTGGTGTGGCATGCTTTGGCCTAATAGGTCCTTCGTACTCTCATCGTTAGTCCCCAGGTAGGCGAACTGGTCCGTTATATTGGATTTATAAGAATGCCAACCTAGACATGCCCGTCGCAGAACTTACTTTGATGAGATTTGAAAATTGCTACAAAATCTTTGAATGACATAAGTATGAAGATGATTTGAATATATGAACATTGAAATATGTATGATGAATGTGTATGTAAGTATGTATGTTTGACTGTAAGTATAAACAAATATGAAACAAATAAATATCATAAGTTTGCATGTAACCGCATGAACAATTAAGATCTAGTCAACTATAGTATAGGCTCTAAGGGTCTAATAACCTATCCTATATCCCTATAGTCATGGCTCTGATACCAAACTGTCACACCCCGACCCGCAGCGGAAAAAGGTGATCGGGGCATAATTGGGTTATCATCAAAGCTCATGACATTTATTATGACGTTTCATATTCATTAATACAATTTAATGGGAAATATACAATCATAATTACATCATGTCCTAACAACATTCTAGACTTCATTTTTTCTTCTAAGGCATTTCCTATGTTTTCCTTGCTTCATCCTGTTCACCTGTATCATGTGTAAAAATGGTTTTTGGATCAACAAAAAGTTGGCGAGTGAATCCTATGAAAAACATTTGAACAAGTTTATTTAATTGATTATAAAATAAAGTGCACAACCACACATGAGTAAAGGTAGATGTAAACTTATTCACCAATCATTTAATATTAAATAATGCACACATGAACAATAATGGATCGTTTTGAGGCACGCGTTGCTCAACTCGTCTCCCACGAGGAACTGATGGGCCTAACGAATGATTTGCATATAATTGACAATATGAAATACATAACTACAAACAATATATACAATCTAAGTTTAGATCACAATATGGTATGACACAAGTTTAAATAAACAAGTTAATTTTAGTGACACATGACACACCCCAAAACGTGTAATTAAAAAGGGGAGTTGTAAGATTCACTCACATTGGGTGCGTTCGGTTGATGATGTTGAATACGCACGAAGTTGGATTTAACCACGAGTGAAACTAACCTAGATAATAACATAATGGTTTGGAAAATAAGCGGATTTTATTAATCAATTTTAGTAGGATGATTAGATATATTTTTGTGAGTTTAAGGCTATTTTCTAACCTTAAAAATGTTATTTTTAAGTATTTTTAATTGATTTTTCAAACAAAATAAATAAATAAAAATAATAAAAATTGTTGACTTTTGCCGACCGTTGACCGTTGACCGTTGACTTGTTGACCTGTTGACCGGTCAGGCTGTGTAATTGTGTGCGCCGGGTGAGGCTCGAACCCGAGACCTCCCGTTCGCGTGCACGCAGCTCTACCAACTGAGCTACGTGTCTAACCCGAAATATTTCTGTTTTTTATTATATTTATATACTAATTGATTTAAACCGAAAATCATTTATTTTTAAAAACGATTTTAATGCATCGAACCGGTGTTCTCCACAGGTCTCGAACCCGGGACCTGTGGTTTGGGTTAACACACAGTCCACCGCTGGACTGTGTGTCTAACTTGTTATACAATCTGATTTTTATTATACTTATATACAAACTACATTATTTCATTTCTGCCTTATATAAAAAGTTTGATAATTGCCCGGATCGGTGCGGTAGTCTGGACTCGAACTCGTGACGTGTGGTTAAACGTTCACACAGTCCACCACTGGACTGTGTGTCTATCTTGGTTATTATTCCGGTTTTTATTAAACTTAACATCTATTGCAGTGAATCCGGTTCGGTTAAAAAAAAGGAACATTTTTATTAAGGCGAGTATGCGTGGGACAAGTATCGAACTCGGAACGTAAGCGTGTTTATGTGCACACAGTCCACCGCTGGACTGTGTGTCTAACCCGAGTTATATCTTGATTTTAATTAAACATATATACTACTGAAACTTCATCTTCTTTGTTAATCTTAACCAGAATCGGAGTCCGACTGGTTCGACGATTATAATCAAGTTCTTTAGTGTGTTGTGATTAATTGTATGTGAGATTAATAAAAGAATGAGAGATTAAGTGTTAGATATACCGGACAGTGGCTCCTCTGTTTCGCCGGCGAAACTCCGGTGACAGCAGATTATTCCGGCGACGTGTGTCCTGCGGCAGAGGGTCTTCAGGGAGCTTGAGATGAGTGTGGGTGGTTTCGGTATGAGCTCTGGGTGTTCAGTAAGGCTCAGAGGTGAAAGGCTCGGTTTTCTGGCGAGTTGCAGAAATTCTCCGGCGAGTGAGTTTATGTCGGGAAAGAGTGTGATTGTGAGCGAAAAAGCTAACAGAGGTTAGAGGGGGTATTTATAGGGCAGGACATCGACGAATTTGGCCCGATTTCCGTCTTGATTCGTCGGTTAAAGATTTTCCGGCGGTTATAACTTGTGTCGCGGACTGGACATCAGTTATAACCGACGTTGAGGTTAATGTTTACGTTTAGTCTTTGATAACCGACGCCGTTTGACGAAATCGTCAGATTTTCCGGCGTCAACGGATTTGGGCGCGACAGTTTGACTGGGTTTGATTTCTATTTCGATATTTGAATTAATTGTCTGGATATATTACCAAAGAATACAAGTGGCGCAGTGGTTGGATGGTTGGAAGTTAAGTCTTTGCTGAAATCCGGTTGACCCGGGTTCGAAACCCGGCTACGCCCTTTTATTTTTATTTCATTATTTTTAATACTTTTTCAAATATAAATTATAAATTCCAATATATTTATTAATTATGTATCGTTTAAAATTAATTTGGGCATTAAATACGCAACGAAATTTTTAACTGATTGTTCACTTAATAAACGGAGCGGGTTTGGTAAATCCGGTTTTTGACGGATGTTACATTAAATTCAAATCTGAACAAAACCCACTCGTACGAGTCATTCTTCGTACGAGTTGTAATTTATGCTTGACAGTTTCAAGGATTTGAACAGACTTGCTCGTACGAGTGGTGCCTCGTACGAATCAAAGAGATTTAAGGCATTTAAGGACATGCTCGTACGAACGATAACTCGTACAAGTGAATATGATAATCTGACATTTAAAAACCTTGCTCGTATGAGTGACAATTCGTATGAGTTACGAATCGTAACAAATAATATCTTGTCAAAACGAACTTAAAACGTGTAAATTTTAACAAATTAAATGATGATTTAGAGGTTAAAAGGGCCGATTTGTACGAATTTGAGTTCAATTTTACATTTTACTGGTCCAATTATCCTAAATCTATGTTTTATGTCTTTTCGGTCCAATTTCGGCATTATAACGGCTCAAAACTAGCATTAGTACCTTTCCCATTGTGAGAGGTGTGCCAATCAACCTCCTCGAAGAATAAGATACGTAAAATGATCAAGAATGTGTGTAGAAGAAACTGAATTGCACAGACACAATTTTCAGTCGCACAGAATTACTTGTGACTCGTGCGAATGAGAACCCCTTTTATACTCTTTCAAGATCATTCGTACGGGTGATGCCTCGTACGAATGGGCCTTTTATCACTCGTACGAGTCAGTGTGTATCACACCTCGACTTTCCATAGCCAATCCAAACATCGGTGGGCCTGGGTGGGGAATATCGTGACGTGAGTTGATAACATCATAGACAATTAAACACAGCACAGCGTAAGTCTTGGATTTAAATTACTATTACAAACCAAATGTTTGAAACACAAAATAATATACAGGCTCGTAATAGAAGATCCACTAGCGGATAATAAATTGGACAAAAGAAAGAATGTAAAACAGACTTTAGGCAGATCTAGGATTTGCAAGATCCTCTTATCAGTACCGAGCACTTCCAGTCTATTTTCGTATTGTACCTGCAAGCTTAGTCTTTTGAAAATACGCTAGCTTTCGCTGGTAAATACACCCAACTGACTCGTTTTGAAAACATTTGAAAAAATGTTTTTAGTGCGTATCAGCACAAAATCTTTTATAACTTGGGAAAGATGACGTTGCAACCTTGTTAACAGATTCACATGTTTGTCGATACATACAGGGCCCAGTGCGAAAACCGAGACATGATTAACCACACACTACTTACGAACTCACGAAGGAGTTATCCCCAATGACATGGGTAGTTGCATTTGAGCATCTGTCGGGTGTATGCCTACACCCCGCGCTAAGGTCGTGGCCATTATCTAATGTAACGAGCCGAGGATATCTAGGACACGGTAGTTAACCCTCGATGTTTAAGTTATCAAACAAAACAGATTAAAACAGAATATGCGGATTTACTAGCCACAGTCCGGCATTCGATTGATCCCATTTCCGACCAAGCGGTAATAGTTTACCGTAACCCAAGCCCGTATAGGGGAAATAAGTTGAGAGTATTTACCTGAGCTAGTCTTCGTTTAGACGCAAGATTTATTAACTCAGCCGTACACAAAAGCACTAAGTGCAGATAGCATTTACCGGAATGTCTCTAGTCTGGATTATGGCATAAGCTAACCAATTAAATACTAACGGTCTTTCTTAAGTCATAGACTTAGACCGACTAGAGTACATGATCAAAACGTATAACGCTAGTTTAAACGATGATCCGATAGAATGTAGTTTAGTCCCAACAAGTACTTTGACTTGTGCCATAATCCAGACTAGAGTGTCTGTCGGGTGTATGCCTACACCCCGCGCTAAGGTCGTGGCCATTATCTAATGTAATGAGTCGAGGATATCCAGGACACGGTAGTTAACCATCGATGTTTAAGTTATCAAACAAAACTGATTAAAACAGAATATGTGGATTTACTAGCCACAATCCGACATTCGATTGATCCGATTTCCGACCAAGCGGTAATAGTTTACCGTAACCCAAGCCCGTATAGGGGAAATAAGTTGAGAGTATTTACCTGAGCTAGTCTTCGTTTAGACGCAAGATTTATTAACTCAGCCGTACACAAAAGGACTAAGTGCAGATAGCATTTACCAGAATGTCTCTAGTCTGGATTATGGCATAAACTAACCTATTAAATACTAATGGTCTTTCTTAAGTCATAGACTTAGACCGACTAGCGTACATGATCAAAACGTATAACGCTAGTTTAAACGATGATCAGATAAAATGTAGTTTAGTCCCAACAAGTACTTTGACTTGTGTAATATGGATAAACTATAAACATTCTGGATTTTGAGACTTAAATGACAAGGTTAGACCCGTTTCGGTTAATTTTCGTAAACTAGTTACATATGCTTAACCGTACGCATATCAGCAATATCGGGTAACCGGATAAGTTATGGACAAGTTCTATATGCCATTATATTTTAAATAAGTTGTAATATCAGCAGGATATCAACTTATATGCCCGTTAAGGTTTTAAAATGAAACTATGCCTCATAAGTGCGTTTCGGTAATTCCATACCGTATAAAAGGAATTTGAATATAATTTAAAGTTATAACTATAAGTATTCTGAAAAAGTAACTTATTTATGATATAATACCAGTAGGATATTAATTATATGTGTAATTTATCTTTCATGACCAAACTATGCACTGAAGGGCATTTTGGTCATTTTACATATAGTTTATAAATTATTTGGGATTCTGAGTTTATATCTTGTACCTACTGTAAAAATATTTAAAATAAGTTTTAAAATCAATAGGTAACAAGTCTTGGTTAGTAAATATGGTTTAAAACCATACTATGCGCCGAAACGACGCTTATGTCGTAAAATGACGATTTGTGTGATGTTTAATGAAAACTGATGTTAAGTTCAGGTTAACATGTCTTAGATATTTTATTTAATATAACATATCAGTAGGTAAAAGATTTACTTTGAACAGATGTGGTTAAAACCATTTTATAAGTCACAAGGACTTTATCGTCATTTATCGATATAATACAAGGACTTGTTCATAAACTCAGTTTATAATGTGGTTTGACATCCCAAATAATCCTACTTATAATATTAAATAAGTAGGAAACTTATTTTCAAGTTTATTATCATTTAAACCTCACTTTATGCAAAAAGGGCATTTTAGTCAAAATGGCATAATTCGGAACTTGTGCATAAACTCAGATTCTGATTATGATCATGTAATATAACCTCAGAGGGTTATGCTACATAATAGTCCGATCATAATGCAAGTTTAGATCAGTAGCTAACTAATATAAATCGGGTCAGAATCTAAAGTCAAAGCAGAAGTCAAACTTCGCGACTTTCGGTTGCAAACCGACCCTAGAATTGAAATTGACAAGCCGAACATGTTCTTACATGTTCTAATAATTATTACCAACTTGTTTAAGTGTCAAAACAGGTTTCATAACATATATAAGATCAAATTATGATATTTCCGAAAAATGGCCTGTTTGAGTTTTCAATATAATAACTTTGACCCGTCAATTGGTCTAGCAAACGTGATCTTCAGGAGGTGCCCTTTGTAGGGACTAACACTTACCTTATTAAGATCACTTATCCATGTCCGTTATGAAAATTGGCTGGACCATAATGGTCTTAACCGAAAGTTAAGGTGTTTTTCGTAAAACGCTTGACTTTTGGCTATAAAAGCCTATAAACGAAAATGCAAGAGGAAGGAACACTTACAAGTGGTTCCTAGGATGCAATAGAACTAAGTTGGATGCTCCTTTAAGTTAGGAACTTCCAGAGGAGGGAGATAGAGTTGTGAATGAGAAAGGTGCAAGTTCAAATGGTGAACCTTAGAACCTATTTATAGTTGGAGAGCTTGAAGGAGGTGATGCCAGGTGTTAAGGGGTGTAAGAGGAAGCTTAAAAGTGTCCTAAAACGTGGCATAGCAGTTTGGAAAGCCAAGGTTTCGGATCAAATAGTTTTTGGCAATTTGTGTGGAGGTCAAGGCAATTTTTTGCAGACACAAGCCTCTCGCGCCTCGCGAGAGGCACAAGCCTTGCCTCTCGCGCCCCGCGAGCGCCCTGTGTCAGATTTCAAAGTTCGACACTTTTAGCCCCTCAACTTATAAAATCTTCTAAAACACCTTTTTAACATATTTAGCCCTCCGTAACCAATATTTGGCATACCCGGGAGTATGCCCGGACATTGTCGAGCTCTTGGTTCGTTAAAAGGTCACTTAGAGGTATAAATTAACATGTTAACACTTTTAACCCCTCCATTATCCAACTTTCAATTAATTACGGATTTAATCCTTCTCGTCCAACAAATGGGACATATGAGAGTTAGGACTTCACAAAGGATCACTCAGAGGCCCACTATAAGCATGTTGACTCCGATGTCACTTAGAGGCTGGGCATTTTGACTTATCAGTCACTCAGGGGCCAAGTTTAAGCAAGTTGACATATCAGTCACTCAGAGGCTAATGATTAAGCATGTTGACATATTAGTCACTTAGAGGCTATTGTTTTAAGCATGTTAACATATCAGTCACTCAGAGGCTTACGTTTATGCATGTTGACGTCAGACAGTCACTCAAAGGCTCAATTTGAGCATGTTGACACCTTTAGTCCATATTAGTCTTTAATAGACTTAAATAAAAATACAATACGTGTCACTATACTATTGGACACGATTTTTACTAGGTGTTACATCTTCACCCCCTTAAAAGAAATCTCGTCCTTGAGATTTTATTCAAAAAAGATGGAGGTACCTTTGTCGCATAGTGTCAACCTCCCATGTATACTCGGGACCTCTAAAGGAGTCCCACTTACCTTTACTATAGGTATTAATTTCCTTCAGAGCTTTTTAACCTGTCGATCCTCGATCAAAATTGGTTTCTTAATAAACCTCATGTTTTCATCTATTTGCACATCTTTGTGCGACATTGCTAGCGACTCATCGGCTAGATAATTCTTAAGGTTAGATATGTGGAATACATCGTGGATTCCACTAAGCTCCTCTGGAAGCTTAAGCTTATAAACTACAGCGCCGACACATTCGACTATCTTGAATGGTCCTATATATCTTGGGCTCAGCTTGCCTTTCTTTCCGAATCTCATTACACCTTTCCTAGGTGACATTTTTATCATGACTTTGTCCCCTACTTGGAACTTGAGAGGTTTACGCCTCTTGTTAGCATAGCTCTTCTACCTATCACGGGCAGCTTTTAGACGATCACGGATTTGCACAATATTATCCGTGGTCTCTAGGACAATCTCAGTTCTTGATAGTTGGGCTTCCCCAACTTCAGCCTAACATAAGGGCGTTCGACACTTTCTCCCATACAAGGCCTCATAAGGAGCAGCCTTGATGCTTGTATGATAACTATTATTGTAGGAGAATTATATTAGGGGTAAGTGGTCATCCCAACTTCCACCTAAATCAATGACACATGCTCTAAGCATGTCTTCCAATGTTTGAATCGTACGCTCACTTTGTCCATCCGTCTGCGAGTGGTAAGCCGTACTAAAATTTAATCTTGTGCCTAAAGATTGTTGGAAACTTTTCCAAAAATGAGTGGTATATTCAGTCTCTCTGTCAGATATAATAGATACCGGCACACCGTGTAGGGACACAATCTTGTCCACATACAACTTACCCAATTTGTCTGAATTATACGTTTCCTTAATTGGCAAAAAATGCACTGACTTAGTCAGCCTATCTACAATGACCCAAATTGTGTCATTACCACGTTTGGTCTTAGGTAACTTGGTAATCAAGTCCATAGTTACCATTTCCCATTTCCATGTGGGAATTTCCAATTGTTGTAGAAGTCCTGACAGCTTCTGATGTTCGGCCTTAACTTGCGAACACGTCAGACACTTAGCTACATAAGTGGCTATGGATTTCTTCAAATCCATCCACCAATAATTCTTCTTTAGATCCTGGTACATTTTGTCACCTCCGGGTAACTGAGTATTTCGTATTATGCGCTTCTTGGAGGATTAGATCTCTAAGTCCTCCTAAGATCGGAACCCAGATTCTTCCATTAAATCTAAGGATTCCATCCTTTCCAGGCGCTAACTGATTAACAGTTCCACTTAATCCCTCATTAGGAATGTTAGCCTCTAATAGGGCTTTCTTTTGCGCATCTAATAGCTTTTCATTCTAGCTATTTCTGAGCTCAATGCTCTTCGCATTAATCCTAATAGGTTTAACTCTTTCCTTGCGACTTAAGGCATCAGCAACGACATTTGCCTTGCCGGGATGATAGCGAATTTCAATCATAATCGTTAAGTGTTTCCATCCAACGGCGTTGTCGCATGTTCAATTCCTTCTGATTGAACAAATGCTGGTGACTCTTATGGTCACTGTATATAATACACTTTGTGCCATATAAGTAATGTCTCCACAGCTTTAGTGCAAATAAGACGACACCCAATTCCAAATCAGGGGTGGTGTAATTTCTTTCGTGCACCTTTAACTGTCCTAATGCATAAGCAATCACCTTGCCTTTTTGCATTAGCACACAGCCCATGGCAGTGTGCGAAGCATCACAATATACTACAAAATCCTCAATACCCTCAGGTAGAGATAACATAGGAGCATTGCTCAACTTGTGTTTTAGAATCTCAAAGGATTCTTGTTGTTTTGGACCCCAAACAAATTTGACATTCTTACGGGTTAAGGTAGTCAAAGGAGTGGCTATCCTTGAAAAGTTCTCAATGAACCTCCTATAATAACCAGCCAATCCTAGGAAACTACGAATCTTCGATGGGGTTTTGGATACTTCCTAATTCATTATGGCTTCTATTTTGGCGGGATCCACTTGGATACCATGCTCACTTACAACATGTCCAGGAAATTGGACTTCTCTAAGCTAAAATTCACACTTAGAAAATTTAGCATAAAGCTTTTCCTGCCTTAGTAGTTGTAGGATGCACCGAAGGTGTTTCTCGTGATCAACTTGATTACGAGAATAGATAAGTATGTCGTCTATGAAGACAATGACAAACTTATCCAAATATGGTTTGCAGACCCTAGTCATGAGATCTATGAATGCTGCAGGTGCATTTATGAGCCCAAAATGCATCACTAGAAATTCAAAATGACCATATCGGGTCCTGAAGGCAGTTTTAGGAACATCCTCGTTTCTAACTTTCAGCTGATGATATCCTGATCTCAAATCAATCTTAGAAAAATAATTAGCCCTTTGAAGTTGGTCGAATAAATCATCGATCCTGGGCAGAGGATATCGGTTCTTAATCGTTATCTTGTTCAATTCTCGGTAATCAATGCACATCCGCATTGAACCGTCTTTCTTCTTAACAAAAAGAATTGGAGCTCTCCAAAGTGATGAACTAGGCTGGATAAAGCCTTTCTCTAAAAGTTAATCTAATTGAACTCTTAACTCCTTCATTTCCGTCGGTGCTAACCGATATGGAGCTCTGGCTACAGGTGCTGATCCTGGCAAGATATTAATTCTAAACTCTACTTGCCTATCTGGAGGCAATCCTGGTAATTCTTTGAGGAAAACATCGAATACCTCCGATGTCACACCCCGGATTTCCTATCCAAATCCATAGACCGGTGGGCCCGGGTGGGGAGTATCGTGACGTCAGTTGACAACATCATAGTCAATTAAACACGGCACAACGAAAGTCTTGGAGTAAAATTACTATTACAAACCAAATGTTCGAAATACAAAATAATATACAGGCTCGTAATAGAAGATCCACAAGAGGATCACAAAATGTATGGCAGATCTAAGGATTTGCAAGATCCTCTTAATCACTACCGAGCAGCTTCCGGCCCATTTCGTATTGTACCTGCAAATTAGTATTTGGACGATACGTCAGTTTTCGTTGATAATACACCCGACTGACTCATTTTGAAAACATTTTAGAATTTAGATTTAAGTGCACAGGGCACAAATCTTTTTATAACTTGGGAAAGTTACTTTGTAACTTTGTTAACAGATTCAAATGTTTGTCCATACATACAGGGCCCAGTGCAGAGACTGAGACATGATTAAATATACACCACTTAGAACTCACAGAGGAATTATCCCCAACGTCTTGGGTAATTTTCATTTGAGCGACTGCCATGTGTATGCCTACACCCCGCGCTAAGGTCGTGACCATTATCTAATGTAATGAGCCGAGGATACCCAGGACACGGTAATTTAACCCCCGATGTTTAAGTTATCAAACAAAACTGATTAAAATAGAATATGCGGATTTACTAGCCACAATCCGGCATTCGATTGATCCGACCAAGCGGTAATAATTTACCGTATCCCAAGCCCGTATAGGGAAAATAAGTCAAGAGTATTTACCTGAGCTAGTCTTCTTTTAATTTCAATAACTCAGCCATATATAAAAGTACTAAGTGCATATACGGCAAGGCTCTAGTCTGGATTATGGCATAAGCTAACCAATTAAATACTAACGGTCTTATTTAAGTCATAGACTTAGACCGAGTAGTGTACATGATCAAAATGTATAACGCTTGACTAAACGATGATTGGATAGAATGTAGTTTAAACCCGACAAGTACTTTGACTTGCATAATATGGGTAAACAATTAGCATTCTGGATTTTGAGATTAAAATGATAAGGTTAAACCCGTTTCGGTTGAATTCCGTAAACTAGTTACGTATAATCAACCGTATGCTTACAAGTGATATTGGGTAACCGGATGAGTCATGGAAAAGTTCTATATTCCATTATACTTTAATTAAGTTGTAATGTAGTAAGATATCAACTTATATGCCCGTTAAGGTTTTAAAACGAAACTATGCCTCATAAGGGCGTTTCGGTAATTTCATACCGTATAAAAGGAACTTGAATATAATTTAATGTCATAATATAAGTATTCTGGAAAAAATAATTTATTTATGATATACTATCAGTAGGTTGTTAGTTATATGTGTAATTTTACCTTTTATGACCAAACTATGCACTGAAGGGGCATTTTGGTCATTTTACACATAGTTTATAAATTATTTGGGATTCTGAGTTCATATAATATACCTACTGTAAATATGTTTAAATATGTTTTAAATCAGTAGGTAACAAGTCTTGGTCAATTAATATGGTTTAAAACCATACTATGCGCCGAAACGGCGCTTATGTCGTAAAATGACGTGTTATGCGATGTCTTACGAAAACTGATGTTAAGGTCAGACTAAAATGTCTTAGATATGATAATTAATAAAACATATCAGTAGGTAAATGATTTACCTTGAAAAGATTTGATTAAAACCATTTTATGAGCCACAAGGGATAAATCATCATTTATCGACATAATTCAAGGACCTGCTTGTAAACTTAGTTTATAATCTGGTTTAACATCCCAAATTATCCTACTTATAATATTACATCAATAGGAAACTTATTTTCAAGTTTATTATCATTTAAACCTTGTTTTATGCAAAAAGGGCATTTTAGTCAAAATGGTATAATTATGGAACTTACGCATAAACTCAGATTCTGATTATGATCATGTAATATAACCTCAGAGGGTTATGCTACAATATTACGATCATAATGCAACTTTAGATCAGTAGGTTACTAATCTAAGTCGGGTCAGAATCGAAAGTCAAAGCAGAAGTCAAACTTCGCGACTTTCGGTTGCGAACCGACCCTAGAACTGAAATTGACGAGCCGAACATGTTCTTACATGTTCTAATAATTATTACCAACTTGTGTCAAAACAAGTTTCATAACATATATAAGATAAATTTGTGATTTTTCCGAAAAATGGCCAGTTTGACTTTTTAATATCATAACTTTGACCCGTCAATTGATCTAGCAATCGTGATCTTCAGGAGGTTCCCTTTATAGGGATTAACACCAACCTTATTACGATCACTTAGCCATGTTCGTTACGAACAATGGCTAGACCATAATGGTTTTAACTAAAAGTCAAAGTGTTTTCCGTAAAACGCTTGACTTTTGGCTATAAAAGCCTATAAACGAAAATGCAAGAGCAAGGTACACTTACAAGAGGTTCCTAGAATGCAAGAGAACTAAGTTGGATGCTCCTTTCAGTTAGGAACTTCTAGAGGAGGGAGAAGAGTTGTGAATAAGAAAGGTGCAAGTTCAAATGGTAGACTTGAACACCTATTTATAGTTGGAGAACTCAAACAAGGTGATGCCAGGTGTTTAGGGGTGTAAGAGGGAGCTTACAAGTGTCCTAAAACATGGCATAGCTGATTGAAAGTCCATAGTTTCGAAAAAAATAGTTTTTGGAAATATGTGTGGAGGCCAAGCAAACTTTCTACAGACACAGGCCTCTCGCACCCCGCGAGAGGCACAAGGCTTGCCTTTTGCGCCCCACGAGCGCCCCAGGGCAGAATTGAAGTTTGTCACTTTTAGCTCCTCAACTTAATAAACATCCTTAAAACCTCCTAAAACACTTTTTAGCACTTTTAGCCCTCCGTAGCCAATACTTGGCATACCCGGGATTATGCCCAGAAATTGTTGAGCTCTCGGTTCGTTAAAAGGTCACTCAGAGGTATAAATTAACATGTTGACACTTTCAACCCCTCCAACGTCTAACTTTTATAATCATGGATTTAATCCCTCTCGTCCAACGAATGGAATATACGAGATTTAGGAATTCGTAAAAGATCACTCAGGGGCTCGTTATAAGCATGTTGACTCTGATGTCACTCAGAGGCTGGGCATGTTGACACAACAGTCACTCAGAGGCCAAGTTTTAGCATGTTGACACTAATGGTCACTCAGAGGCTATATTTTAAGCATGTTGACACTAATGGTCATTCAGAGGCTCGGTTTATACATGTTGACATCAGAAATCACTCAGAGACTTAGTTTGAGCATGTTGACACTTTTAGTCCCTGTTAGTCTTTAATAGACTAAAAATAAGAATATAACATGTGTCACTATACTATTGGACACGATTTTACAGGATGTTACATTCGAGATAACCGAAAGGTCTTTTATATTTGGTTTAGGCTCATTGATGGTTACTTGTGCCATATAAATGACACAACCTCTCCCTAAACACTTGGATGCCTTAAATAACGACACCTTGTCCAACAATCCATAGTGTAAGTCTCCAGGGATGGTGATCGTTTCACCTGTTGGGGTTTTAATTTCGATGAGTTTCTTATCGCAGGCAATGCAGGCTTGGTTATGGGACAACCAATGCATGCCTAAGACTACATCGAACCCTTCCAATTTCATTGGCAAAAGAGAGATGGGGATAGAATGATTCTTAATGGATAAAGAACATCCGTCAAGAATGGATGATGTTGTTTCTAACGTTCCATCAGCGAGTTCTACCTCATACGTTATATCTAGAGTTCTTATGGGCAAGTTTATTAGTTTACTAAACTTATGATTAACAAATGATTATCTGCACCCGAATCGAAAAGAACTCTAGCATATACATCATTGATGAGGAATGTACTTGATGACAATATTGTCATTAACGGCCTCCCTGGCATTCATCTGGAAGGGCGAGCATTCCCTTTCTCAGCCTCTCCAGGCTTTGCATCATTACCTTTGGGGTTCTTGGGGCAGCTGAACTTAATATGCCCCTTTTCATTACAGTTGTAGCAGACGACATTCTTAAGATCCTTGCACTCTAAGGTTTTATGCCCTTTTTTCTTACAGATACCACAGGGTCTAGTTTGTGGATCAATACTACACTGTCCCCAATGCTTACGGTTGCAATTTTTACATGTTGGCATTACACCCGACTTATCTTGGTTCCTCCTGAACCCAAATCTCTCTTTATTTTTCTTATTAAATCTCTGGGAGTTATCATCTTCTCTCTTCCTTTTCCCGTCAGTCTCTGATTTGACTGACTTTTGCCTCACTACATCTAGGGTGAGGGAGAGAGATAGGTCAACAGCAGACCAATAGGTACTAGGTTGAGCAGCCATGCCTTTTATCTCAGGCGCTAACCCATTTATAAAACGCAACGCGTTTGGTTTCAGGGGTGATTAGATATGAAACTAACCTAGATAAGGAATTGAAGTCAGAAACATACTTCTGACAGTCTAGGTTCTTCATTGAAAGAGTCAGAAAGTCTGTCTCTAATTTCTCCACCTCATGAGGTGGGCAGTATGTTTCCTTGACTAAATCGACAAACTTGGGCCACCCTAAGTTGTACAGGTACATCTTACCTGTAGATTGAACCATTGCCTTCCACCAAATGAGGGCATCGCCTTTGAAGGACTGTGATACATATTTTACCACATCCTTATCAGCACATCTGCTGATATCTACTATCGTCTCCATTTCGTATAGCCATTTCAAGGCTTCTACTGCTCCTTTTTCCCCACTAAAATCCCGGGGTTTACAGGATACAAAATATTTGTACGTACACCCGTCTTTAGAAGAACGGGACCTATCAGCAAATTCTATTTTCTTTGGTTCACTCTTCGCGTTCGAAGAGTGAACTGAGCTCTCCTTATGAGCTGAGGATGGTGCGATTGATAATGGTCTGGAGCGAGTAGCACTCGACTCTCTAAGTTTTTTTGTGGCCTTTTCCATCGCCTTTCCCGCACCTGCATCTATGCGAGCTTGGAAGTCATCATTATTAACGACTATATTTTCAGATTTGTTAGAGTTAATCTCTCGATGGCTACTCTTTGCCTCGTTCGAGTTTACCATTTTACAGCTTTGGTTCTAAACATCAAATAAAACTTCTCTTAGCCTGGTATAATGACCATATTAGCTTAAAAACATTGGATATAACAATCCATCACCCATTCAAGCTAGTGTGCATAACATTACAACTCTTAGGCTTATCATATCTATATTTGGCCTAGGTCTTAATAAGACCATCAAAGGCAAATTATAATCTGGACATAGTCCATATATTATTAGACAATGGATCGTAGTGTCACAACTGTCATTGTCATTCAGACAATTATTTACAGCTCATAGGCTTGTCACTAATGGACTTAATAATATGGCATGTTGGCATGTCACTTTGGACATAACATATGGCACGTCAGCCTACATCACTGACAGATGTAATTTATGGCATTTTGGCCTACATCATAACAGATGTAATTTATGGCACGTTGGCCTACATCATAACAGATATAATTTATGGCACGTTGGCCTACATCATAACAGATGTAATTTATGGCATGTTGGCCTACATCATAACAGATGTAATTTATGACACGTTGGCCTACATCATAATAGATGTGATTTATGGCACGTTGGCCTGTCAATTGTCATCACATTGATGACTTTAGCCGGGATCACATTGATCACAAAGGCTATATAAGGTCTTAGGACGCAGTCTTTTTACCTAGACGGCTAGTTTGGTTCCTCAAGTCACACTACAAGGACTATGAACATCCCTTAATGTTAAAATAAGAGTACCTTAATGATTGATTAATGGTCCCGGTCACGTTGGACCTTAACGACCTTGGAGGCTTGAACCTAGTCCACCACCTCTGGATAGAAGGATAACTTCCCTTAACTATCCTGATAGAAGACCTTTTATTCTTAACTATTATTTCTTGGCCAATGTGTGGTCTGTGCCACTTGGCATAATCAAATCCACTAAGGTCTTTTAGAATTATATAGCAGAGCACAAATTTCGAATAAAATCGAGACGCTCGCTTGAAGAGGATGAATACATATGTATATAATTCCAAAAATATTTCATTAAATTCCAATAGAAATTACAATACTAGAAACAATGAAACAAACTGTCCATGCAAGGACTAAAGAAATAAAAATTCCACGCAGGGACTAAAGAAATAACAATGTCCTTGCAGGGACTTACATATATTAAAAGAGACTTCACGCGTCCTTCTTTCCCTTAACCAACTTGGAGAGTTTCTTGAAGAACTTATTTGTCTTCTTCTCCGTTTTATCCGCTTGTTGTTGCATCTCTTTCATTCGTTCTAAGGCCTCATTGATGACCTCAAGGCGGAGGTTGTGGTTGTGGTTGGGGGATAATAGGATACTGGTATCCATAACTTGGATAACCAGTATGTGGATAAGCAGGAGGGAAAGGAGATGGGTAAAGTGTGTTATGCATGACCGCTTGCATGTAAGGGTCATGCGACAATGCTTGGTAATCAACATGTGTAGTTGGGTTAAAGGATCATATCCAGACGTATCTGGATATGTTGGGATAAGGTTATTATAACCCGATGGTGGTGGTTGAACTATTGGTGGTGGTGTTGGTTCCACCACAGGTGACACATTAAAGGGTCCACCCATTTGTGGTCCTCGTGAATAGTAGGGTAAGGTTTAGGCAAAGGTGGCAGCGATCCCGACCGTTGGCCCGCACGTACTGACATACGTGCTCCTCGTTTCCTCCTTGGTGGTTCAGGTGGCGATTGGGATTGTTCCACCAGTTCCATGTGCACATCTTCTTGCACGTGAGGTTGTTGAGAATGATGGGAAGGTGTGTTAGCGAAAGTAAATTGGTTCCAATATTGGTCCCACTCACTAGGACCTTGACAAGGCGATCCAGAATAAGAGTTCGAATCGCTTGAGATTTCTATGGGATGCGTGTGTGATCCTGACGGCGACATTTCTGGATCGGAGTCCTCGTCCATGGGATTTGGTTGGTCTAATTGGTTTTGGTCGACTAGGGGTGTATTAAAGTATTGGTTGGGGTTAAATTCATCATGATAAGAATTATGAGAGTGGTGGGAGTGGTGTGAATGATGTGAATGGTATGAGTGATAAGAGTTTTGAGTATGAGAAGGTGAATGTTGCGACAATGGCCATGAATTCCCCTGAATCTTCATAAGGGTTCGGGTGATGGGGATGTGAAGGGATATGTCCTGAAGGTCCTCACCTCATTGGTCCTTTCCTCTTCCTCTTATTTTTTACGTCATTTTCCTGTTAAGAATCAATTCAAAAAACAATACTAATAACTTAATAATGAGATGAGTAATCCTAGGTCAATGCCTAGACTCGGAAGTGTAAGGAATGTGCTTGTGTAAGTTTGAGATTAAACACAAAAGGCTAGTGTTTAATTCTCTCAAACGTTGGCTCTCATACCAACTTGTCACACCCCGGCTTTCCACAGCCAATCCAAACACCGGTGGGCCAGGGTGGGGAATATTGTGAAGTGAGTTGATAACATCATAGACAATTAAACACAGCACAGCGGAAGTCTTGGATTTAAATTACTATTACAAACCAAATGTTCGAAATACAAAATAATATACATGCTCGTAATAGACGATCCACAGGCGGATCATAAATTGTACAAAAGAAAGAATGTAAAACAGACTTTAGGCAGATCTAGGATTTGCAAGAGCCTCTTATCACTACCGAGCACTTCCGGCCTATTTTCGTATTGTACCTGCAAGCTTAGTCTTTTGAAAATACGTCAGCTTTCGTTGGTAAATACACCAAACTGACTCATTTTGAAAACATTTGAAAATATGTTTTAGTGCGCATCAGCACAAAATCTTTATAACTTGGGAAAGTTGAAGTTGCAACCTCGTACGAATGGGCCTTTTATCACTCGTACGAGTCAGTATGTATCACACCTTGACTTTCCATAGCCAATCCAAACACCGGTGGGCCTGGGTGGGGAATATCATGACGTGAGTTGATAACATCATAGACAATTAAACACAGCACAACGGAAGTCTTGGATTTAAATTACTATTACAAACCAAATGTTTGAAAAACAAAATAATATACAGGCTCGTAATAGAAGATCCACAGGAGGATCATAAATTGGACAAAAGAAAGAATGTAAAACAGACTTTAGGCAGATCTAGGATTTGCAAGATCCTCTTATCAGTACCGAGCACTTCCAGTCTATTTTCGTATTGTACCTGCAAGCTTAGTCTTTTGAAAATATGCCAGCTTTCGCTGGTAAATACACCCAACTGACTCATTTTGAAAACATTTGAAAAAATGTTTTTAGTGCGTATCAGCACAAAATCTTTTATAACTTGGGAAAGTTGACGTTGCAACCTTGTTAACAGATTCAAATGTTTGTCGATACATACAGGGCCCAGTGTGAAAACCGAGGCATGATTAACTACACACCACTTACGAACTCACGAAGGAGTTATCCCCAATGACATGGGTAGTTGCATTTGAGCGTCTATCGGGTGTATGCCTACACCCCGCGCTAAGGTCGTGACCATTATCTAATGTAATGAGCCGAGGATACCCAGGACACGGTAGTTAACCCTTGATGTTTAAGTTATCAAACAAAACTGATTAAAACAGAATATAGAGATTTACTAGCTACAATCTGGCATTCGATTGATCCCATTTCCGACCAAGCGGTAATACTTTACCATAACCCAAGCCCGTATAGGGGAAATAAGTCGAGAGTATTTACCTAAGCTAGTCTTCATTTAGACGCAAGATTTATTAACTCAGCCGTACACAAAAGCACTAAGTGCCGATAGCATTTACCGAAATGTCTCTAGTCTGGATTTTGGTATAAGCTAACCAATTAAATACTAACGTTCTTTCTTAAGTCATAGACTTAGAACGACTAGCGTACATGATCAAAACGTATAACGGTAGATTAAACGATGATCGGATAGAATGTAGTTTAGTCCTAACAAGTACTTTGACTTGTGTAATATGGATAAACTATAAACGTTCTGGATTTTGAGACTTAAATGACAAGGTTAGACCCGTTTCGGTTAATTTTCGTGAACTAGTTACATGTGCTTAACCGTACGCATATCAGCGATATCGGGTAACCGGATAAGTTATGGATAAGTTCTATATGCAATTATATTTTAAATAAGTTGTAATATCAGTAGGATATCAACTTATATGCCGCTAAGGTTTTAAAATGAAACTATGCCTCATAAGTGTATTTCGGTAATTTCATACCGTATAAAAGGAACTTGAATAATTTAATGATATAATATCAGTAAGAAATTAATTATACATGTAATTTATCTTTCATGACCAAACTATGCACCGAAGGGGCATTTTGGTCATTTTACACATAGTTTATAAATTATTTGGGATTCTGAGTTTATATCTTGTACCTACTGTAAAAATATTTAAAATAAGTTTTAAAATCAGTAGGTAACAAGTCTTGGTTAGTAAATGTGGTTTAAAACCATACTATGCGCCGAACCGACGCTTATGTCGTAAAATGACGATTTGTGTGATGTTTAATGAAAACCGATGTTAAGGTTAGGTTAACATGTCTTAGATATGTTATTTAATATAACATATCAGTAGGTAAAAGATTTACTTTGAAAAGATGTGGCTAAAACCATTTTATAAGTCATAAGGACTTTATCGTCATTTATCGACATAATACAAGGACTTGTTCATAAACTCAGTTTATAATGTGGTTTGACATCCCAAATAATCCTACTTGTAATATTACATCAGTAGGAAACTTATTTTCAAGTTCATTATCATTTAAACCTCATTTTATGCAAAAAGGGCATTTTAGTTAAAATGGCATAATTACGGAACTTGTGCATAAACTCAGATTCTGATTATGATCATGTAATATAACCTCAGAGGGTTATGCTACATAATAGTATGATCATAACGCAAGTTTATATCAGTAGCTTGTTGGGTTTTTGAACATGTTTATCAAAGTTATTTTATCCATATAAAATAAAAAACGCAGCGGAATATTTATTTAAACATGTTACTTTGTTGATACATAACTCATTTAGTATGTCAAAAACAAAACCCGGATCCATATATGAACATGCATGCTATCGAAAACACAACCATAATACTACCTTCCAAGAACAAGTAGGTAAGAAGAAGTTGATGTTTCTTGAATGGTAGTCTTCAAAACGAAAAACCTCAAGCTTGCATACCCTAAGCTTCCAACAAACACCACAAGATTGCTAGGACTTTTACACTTAGAATTCAAACTTGAACTCTCTTGGACAAAACCCCTTTTGGCCGAAAATTTGAGAGCTCTCTTTTGAGTTCTTGCAACTTCAATTTTGTCTAGAGAACATGTGTATGTGAGAGAGACTCAATTAAACACCAAAATCCCATATAATCTTGCAAGATTCATTCTTGGATTTGATGAGATTGTGTAAGAGATTTGCATGTATTTTATTGGACCAAAATCTTCTTGGGAAGACCCCCAAAAATCAGCCAACATCTTCTTTTCTCATCCAAGAATTCAAAAGTCCTTTTATTAAATTCTTGTAGTTATATTTTATAACTTTTATAAAATATAACATAACATAATACAAGGTTTTATGCAACATCTCATAACAATTTATAATGTTATTTAACCCAATAAATAGCAATATATAATATTCTCTCAAAATAAATTATCCATATAATTTATTAGTTTCTCAAGTGCAATTATTTAGAAAACCAATTTCTAAATATTCTAAGTGCTAATATTTATTTGTTTAATCATATCACAAATAAATATTATAGGTGATTGTCTAGCTTGTAATTGGGTATGACCCGACTTGGATCATAACGTACTAGCCACATCAATTTAATATGTGTCTTGGGCATACCGATTCCAACAATCTCCCACTTGCACAAGATACATAGAAGATTGATGCAAGTAGCAAATACCGCCTAACAACGGTTTACTACCCCTAATACGTATGAAGAAGTGCCATTCAATAACATCATCCCCTTCATGTCCCTTACTTGAACATGATTTAGGTGAAATGATCATTTATCCTTTCTTTACAGATGTCATGTTAAATCCAGAGACATAGAGTGCTCATTCTCTGTTGATTTAACTTTAGCAGGCCTTAGACATCTTACTCTCAACGAATAAGAGGAACAAATCCCGTCTTGACTACATACGTCTCTCACAATCACCTTGTACCACACTTGAGCTTAGCCTTATGTACTACCATGTTTCAGAACAGCAAAGAACTAAGTCAAAGTATAACATTTGGTGAATATCAAGACCCAATATGTATCTCAGGTTAGAGGATACTATGATATTCGCCTTTACTCAAAAATTACTTATGATCAATCACAAAGATTCCATGTAGTAATATTTGAGAGCGGGTCAGTCCAATATTTGTATCCCACAAATATCTATGAACTTTAGCAGCAACACTTTGCTCTGTATTCATACCTAATGAATATCCACCAATCCGAGTTCATAATAGTCTTACCTTCATTTTTGTTCTCACAAATATGATCGACTACGGACATTTAGAATAATTAACTTATTCATGGATTTAAACATGCTAAAATGGAACATAACTCAAAATGCTAAAATCATTAAAATGAGCCAAAATAACAATTGTTCCAATATCCAAATACAAAGTAGATCAATTCCAATCACTAGAATATCGAAGTCCTATGGCACAAGTAAGACCCTCATGCTTTAGCCGTTCAAGGAGCTTCGTGAGTGGATCCGCAATGTTTTGATCGAATACATATCTTTCCTTTTTCAACTTCATCCCTTATGTAGTTGAATCTCCTCTCAATGTGCCTAGTCTTTTGATGTGCATGAGGTTCCTTAATTTGTGCAATTGCACCCTCGTTATCACAAAAGATTTCTAGGGGATCCTGAATGGTAGGGACTACCCCTAGGTCGGTGATGAATTTCTTCAACCATGTAGCTTCTTGTGCTGTCAATGAAGCGGCGATGTATTCTGATTCTGTAGTGGACAATGCTACAACATCCCGCTTCGAGCTCTTCTAAGAGACTGCAGCTCCATTCAAAATGAAGACATACCCAGATTGTGATCGAGAATCATCTCAATCAGTTTGGAAACTCGCATCCGTGTAACCCTTTACAACGAGTTCCTCTTCACCAGATCCATATATTAGAAACATATCCTTAGTTCTTCTAAGGTATTTCAATATGCTTTTAACAGCCATCCAATGACTGTTACCTGGATTTTGCTGGTATCTACTTGTCATGCTTAAGGCACATGACACGTCCGGTCTAGTGCATATCATTGCATACATGATGGATCCTATAGCAGACGCATATGGGACTCCTTTCATTCTCTCTTGCTTATCCTTTGAGCTTGACATTGAGACACATTCAATATCATTCCCTTTTGAATAGGTACCAAACCTTTCTTAGAGTTCTCCATCTTGAACCTTTTCAAGACTTTGTCAATGTATGCACTTTGGTTCAAACCTATCAAGCGCCTTGATCTATCCCTATATATCTTTCTTCCCAAAATATAGGCGGCTTCACCAAGATCCTTAATGGAAAAACAACTTCCAAGCCAGGTTTTAACACCTTCCATGGTTGGAATATCATTTCCAAATAGTAGAATGTCATCGACATACAGTACTAGGAAAGTGATGATGCTCCCACTAGCCTTCTTATACACGCAAGCTTCATCGGCGTTCTTGATGAATCCAAAATTCCTAATTTCTTCATCAAAACGATGATTCCAACTTCCAGATGCTTGTTTCAATCCATATATTGATTTCTTTAACTTGCATACTTTGTTAGGATGTTTTGGATCGACAAAACCTTCAGGCTGAACCATATAGACATCTTCATTAAGATATCCGTTGAGGAAAGCCGTTTTGACATCCATTTGCCAAATCTCATAATCGTAATATGCAAATAATATCCTAATTGACTTTAGCATCACCATGGGCGAGAAGGTCTCATCATAATCAACCCCTTGAGTTTGAGTGAAACCTTTTGCTACAAGTCTTGCTTTATAAGTATCCAAGTTACCATGCATATCAGTTTTCTTCTTGAAAACCCACTTACTTCCAACTACTTTGGAGTTAAGAGGTGGTACAACTAATTCCCATACTTGGTTGTCATACATGGATTGCATCTCGACGTTCATTGCTTCAAGCCACTTGTCACAATCGGATTGTGACATTGCATCATGGTATGTGGTTGGTTCATCTGAATCTACCACGTAGCATCCATCCATGAAAAATCCATATCTTTCGAGTGGATGACTAATTCTACCAGATCTGCGAACGTTTTGTGTGTATTGATCAACCACTTGATCCTCTTCAACAACCTCTTGATGAGTGCTAGTATCAACCAAACGTGTATCGGCTTGTGGTTCTTGATCCTTATCAAGTTCCACTGTTCTACTACTAGTTCCTTCCATAAGGAACTTAGCCTCCAAGAACTTACCCTTTCGAGCAACAAATACCTTTTGCTCTGTTGGATCGTAAAAGTAATATCCTATATCATCTTTAGGATATCCTACAAAGATACACTTAGTGGATCGTACTTCCAATTTGTTTGGGGTATATTACTTCACGTAAGCTTCACAACCCCATACCTTCAAATATGATAATGATGGAGCCTTTCCATGCCATATTTCAAAAGGTGTCTTATCCACTTTCTTGATTGGGGCCATATTCAGTATACGGGCCGCGGAGAGCAAAGCGTAACCCCAAAATGATAGAGGCAATGTGCTTCTAGCCATCATAGATCGAACCATATCCCAGAGTTCGATTCCTCCTTTCAGACACACCATTATGTTGTGCTGTTCCAGGTGGAGTAAGTTGTGAGATAATCTCCACAACTCCTAAGATTGAAAAGCATCACTAAGGTATTTACCTCCTCTACCGGTACGAAGGACTTTGATTGTATTATTGAGTTGATTTTTTACTTCACTTTTGAAATCTTTGAACATTTCAAATGCTTCATCTTTGTGTCTTATCAAGTACACATAACCATAACGACTATAGTCGTCGGTAAAACTAATGAAGTATCTTTCACCATTCCTAGTCATTGGCTTAAAAGGACCACATACATCCGAATGTATGATACCTAATAAGTCTTTTGCCCTTTCAAAGGTGCCACTGAAGGGTGCCTTAGTCATTTTGCCTTGTAAACAAGATTCACATACATCAAATGAATCATCTTCATTTGTTTCCAAAAGACCATTCTTTCGAAGTGATTGCATGCGATTTTTGTTTATATGTCCAAGGCGACATTGCCAAAGATAGGAATCACTCAAATCTAATTTGAGTTTCTTGGTGGTTGCTTGGTACATTGAACTATCAAATGTATTATCATGAACCAATTCATAAATACCATTTGAAGGCATAACTTTAAAGTAAAACATGTCATTCATCAAAACATAAATTTCATCATTTACAAACTTTAAATTAACACCATATTGTAGCAAGAGGGAAATGGAAATAATGTTCCTAGTCAAACTAGGAGCATACAAACATTTTTCAAGATGATTTCCAAACCACTTGGAAGTTTCAAAACATAGTCTCCTCGGGCTTCAACTTGAACCTTTGCTCCATTGCCCATGAAGAGACTAATGCCTCCCTTCTTGTAATGTTTATTTCTTTTGAACCTCTGCAACAAATTGCAAATATGAGTTCCACACCCGGTATCCAATACCCATGTGTTTGAAGAAATAACATTAAGGTCAATATGTATCATAAAGATTGTACCTGAGGTTTGCCCCGCATCTCTCTTGTTTTTCAACTCCTTGAGATAGGTTGGACAATTTCTTTTCCAATGTCCTATCTCTCCACACTCAAAGCATGGGTCATTCGAAGCAACCTTTTGCTTCTTTTCCTTTGGTTTCATGGGTTCCGCTTTAGCCTTTCCTTTTCGTTTCCCTTTGACGTGGCCCTTCCTTTTGGCAAAACTTGCCTTGGAGTTGGGGTGGGGCCTCTTCTTATTGCCTCCCTCATTGATCATTAGAACGGGTAAAGCCTTTTTACCCATGCCCACCTCGGCAGTTTTGAGCATTGCATGAAGCTCACCAATGCTCTTGTCCCATCCGTTCATGTTATAATTCATGACAAAAGTCTCAAACTTCTTTGTTAAAGAGTTGAGGATCAAATCCGTAGCCAACTCTTTAGAGACGGGACAATTAAGCCTTTCGAGGCGATCAATGTGCCTTTTCATCTTCAGGACATAAGATGAGACCGATTGGGTTTCCTCCATACGACATGCATGAAGCGCCCGAACCGTTTCGAAGCGTTCTACCCTTGCTTGTTGAAGGAACATTTCCTTCAATTGGGTAATCATGTCGTATGCCCCATGATGTTCAAAATCCTTTTGAATCTCGGGAATCATAGTTCCCAACATGAGGCAAGAGGCTTGCATGGAGTCCTCGGTATACTTAACCCAATCGTTATAGGCCTCCTCATCTTCCACGTTAGGTTCATCGGGAATAGGATCGTCCAACACATAAGATATCTTTTCTTGCTTGAGAACGATTCTCAAGTTTCGATACCAATCCATGAAGTTGTTATGGTTGAGACGATCCTTTTCAAAGATGGTTCTTAGTGATAGGTTACGGACGGTTTGGGTAATTGTGTTTGCATTATTAGCGGCCATCTACAAAATTTTAACAAAGTTTAATTTTAGTATTTTCGATATTATTAAATTTTAATTATTAATACCCTTTTGTGTCTCATAGACAATTAATAATTAAAATCTAGAATCCAACGTTACATTTAAATATTGGTTAGGTGACCTTTATCCCATTATTTAAATTAAGAAGGTAGTCAACATTTGACAATTGCAACCCTTTGCAATTTCTAGCCATATGGGATCGGTTAAACATCTTAATGTTTAGTTGGCATGTTTAATCCCATCAACACCTTTGTACGCCATGCTTCGGTGACCCTAAGCACATGGTTTCCAAATCAAATCGTCCTACTTACACACACATGTAAGTTTACACATACAAGTGGTTTGGTGACCTTTATCCCACAAATATTGTAAGCCTACCTCCAATTCACAAGTTCCTTCAAATGTTGTTAGGTGACCTTTATCCCACAAAAAATTCTCAAGTGATTCGAGTGTTGTATAAAAGGATGGTGTTTGACTTGTTTTATAAAAGGGATTTTATGTTTTCAAAAATTCTAGTTTTAGAAAACTTTATGTACCAGACATTTGCATGCATTTAAATTCATGGTACCTTATTGAAAACCAATTTTCAAGGTTCTTTTAATAAAACCCATTTTATTATAAAATCATTAATTTTTAATAAAACCATTTTATTAACCACTTTAATGATTTTTAAAGAACGAATTTTAAGCTTGTTATGGATTATAAGTTGTTAACATGCATATCCAAATATCATCTAAACAACCATAAATAAAACAACCATACAAGCATAACAAACAAAATAGGTGCATAACCATAGCCAAATATTTTTGGCAACACTTGTTAGCCAAAACAAGTGTGCCAAAAAGGTCCTTCCTAAAGGGTGAATATTGACACAAGAAATGTGTCGTTGAACTCCCACTTGAACCCGCATCCAAAAGCTTCAAGTATTCCTTTTGTGTTTCGATTTCTTCACTTTCTTTGAGCTTCCAAATGGACTTTATATTCAGCTCCAAACGCCTTTGGGTTCAAAAAATGTGTTTTGATTATTGGGCTAAAATCCCGTTAAGAACCATGAGGTTTTTTAGGCCCAAAATTGGCCAAAATCAAAACGCATTTTTGTGTGCATCTTCTTTTACAATGAAGTATCCTAATATATTTTTCTAGTAAAATAAAATGCACCTAATCTATTTATTTACATACCAAATGAAAATAAATAAATTACAACTTTACAAATGGAAGAACAAAGATAATTAATTATTACAACCCATTGAAATAATTAAATAAATCACAACACAATCATTCAACATATTTAAACACAAGGTCATGGCTAGGTTATGAACACCAAAAATATATATCCACATATATATTTAAATTCAAGAGAAAAAATGGTTTCCTTTTATATCCAAATTTTCGGCCAAGAGAAAAACCGAAAAGATGGGTTTTTGTCCAAACAAACAAATCATCCAAATGATATAATTTTTCAAGATACTTTTATGCATGTATAATAAACATCTTGAAAAACAAAAGGAGAACCATGATCAAAATTTTCAGCCATAGGGTTTTAACCAAAACCAAAATCCCGAAAATTTTAAATCAATTGAAGCATGCATTCATATAAACGGCTCTGATACCACTGTTGGGTTTTTGAACATGTTTATCAAAGTTATTTTATCCATATAAAATAAAAAACGCAGCGGAATATTTATTTAAACATGTTACTTTGTTGATACAAAACTCATTTAGTATGTCAAAAACAAAACCCGGATCCATATATGAACATGCATGCTATCGAAAACGCAACCATAAGGTGTTTCAAGAATACTACCTTCCAAGAACAAGTAGGTAAGAAAAAGTTGATGTTTCTTGAATGGTAGTCTTCAAAATGAAAAACCTCAAGTTGCGTACCCCAAGCTTCCAACAAACACCACAAGATTGCTAGGACTTTTACACTTAGAATTCAAACTTGAACTCTCTTGGACAAAACCCCTTTTGGCCGAAAATTTGAGAGCTCTCTTTTGAGTTCTTGCAACTTCAATTTTGTCTAGAGAATATGTGTATGTGAGAGAGACTCAATTAAACACCAAAATCCCATATAATCTTGCAAGATTCATTCTTGGATTTGATGAGATTGTGTAAGAGATTTGCATGTATTTTATTGGACCAAAATCTTCTTGGGAAGACCCCCAAAAATCGGCCAACATCTTCTTTTCTCATCCAAGAATTCAAAATTCCTTTTAGTAAATTCTTGTAGTTATATTTTATAACTTTTATAAAATATAACATAACATAATACAAGGTTTTCTGCAACATCTCATAACAATTTATAATGTTATTTAACCCATTAAATAGCAATATATAATATTCTCTCAAAATAAATTATCCATATAATTTATTAGTTTCTCAAGTGCAATTATTTAGAAAACCAATTTCTAAATATTCTAAGTGTTAATATTTATTTGTTTGATCATATCACAAATAAATATTATAGGTGATTGTCTAGCTTGTTATTGGGTATGACCCGACTTGGATCATAACGTACTAGCCACATCAATTTAATATGTGTCTTGGGCATACCGATTCCAACATAGCTAACTAATCTAAATCGGGTCAGAATTGAAAGTCAAAGCAGAAGTCAAACTTCGCGACTTTCGGTTGCGAACCGACCCTAGAATTGAAATTGACGAGCCGAACATGTTCTTTCATGTTCTAATAATTATTACCAACTTGTTTAAGTGTCAAAACAGATTCATAACATATATAAGATCAAATTATGATATTTCCAAAAAATGGCCTGTTTGAGTTCTTAATATAATAAATTTGACCCGTCAATTGGTCAAGCAAACGTGATCTTCAGGAGGAGCCCTTTATAGGGACTAACACCAACCTTATTACGATCACTTAGCCATGTTCGTTATGAATAATGGATGGACCGTAATGGTCTTAACCGAAAGTCAAGGCGTTTTTCGTAAATTGCTTGACTTTTGGCTATAAAAGCCTATAATCGAAAATGCAAGAGGAAGGAACACTTACAAGTGGTTCCCAGATGCAATAGAACTAAGTTGGATGCTCCTTTAAGTTAGGAACTTCCAGAGGAGGGAGATAGAGTTGTGAATGAGAAAGGTGCAAGTTCAAATGGTGAACATTGGAACTTATTTATAGTTGGAGAGCTTGAAGGAGGTGATGCCAGGTGTTAAGGGGTGTAAGAGGAAGCTTACAAGTGTCCTAAAACATGGCATAGCAATTTGGAAAGCCAAGGTTTCGAATCAAATGGTTTTGGCAATTTGTGTGGAGGCCAAGGCAATTTTTTGCAGACACAAGCCTCTCGCACCCCGCAAGCGCCCTGTGTCAGTTTTCAAAGTTTGACACTTTTAGCCCCTCAACTTATAAAACCTTCTAAAACACCTTTTAGCATATTTAGCCCTCCGTAACCAATATTTGGCATACCCAGGAGTATGCCCGGACATTGGCGAGCTCTCGGTTCGTTAAAAGGTCACTTAGAGGTATAAATTAACGTGTTGACATTTTTAACCCCTCCATTATCCAACTTTCAATCAATTATGGATTTAATCCTTCTTGTCCAACAAACAGGACATATGAGAGTTAGGACTTCGTAAAGGATCACTCAGAGGCCCACTATAAGCATGTTGACTCCGATATCACTCAGAGGATGGGCATGTTGACATATCAGTCACTCAGAGGCCAAGTTTAAGCATGTTGACATATCAGTCACTCAGAGGCTAATGATTAAGCATGTTGACATATCAGTCACTAAGAGGCTATTGTTTTAAGCATGTTGACATATTAGTCACTCCGAGGCTTACGTTTATGCATGTTGACATCAGACATTCACTCAGAGGCTCAATTTGAGCATGTTGACACCTTTAGTCCCTATTAGTCTTTAATAGACTTGAATAAAAATACAACACGTGTCACTATACTATTGAAAAAAAAAGATAAAGTAAATAAAGACGTATTTACAAACATATTTTTGTGAGTTTTGTGTTAGAGGATTAAATCAGATATTTAGATAAATCACAAGTACCGTTGATCTTGGTAGTAACTTTAAGGTTTTAGATAGATTTACTTAGATTGCCAATATACTTATCCACTTAAACCTCTACATGTTTCTCAATTGTTTCAAGATATGTTAGGTAAGATTAAGGAACATGAAATAACTGTGTTTCCTATCTCTGAATATACTCGCTCATCGAGATTCCTATAATTTCATCTCACTGGTGAATATATCTAACTGATATCTGTAGATGGGGTGAATTGCGAGACCTTGAGAGCTCAGGTTAGTATTTCCATACAGAGAAAGAGATGAAGGCTTGACTTTAGGTGGTGTTCCATTTAGGAATCTTTTAAACTGCAGATGTCGTATCTTTTTATGACATACTCATTTTTGTGCAGCTTTTGGAGGTGAACAATGCGTAAAGTATTATACAAGTTCTAGATCATTGCCGACGCAAAATCAGAAGAACTCGTATAATACCCCAGATATCAACTAAATATAAAGAAAGACCTAGTATCACAGAATCTTGCATTCTCTCAAACGAAATTTCGGAGTACTAAGTCCATATATCCGAGAGATGTCGACCCACAAATTACTCAGTTTTTCTTTTAGATTTATATCTTGAAGAACAATTTACTGAACGTGTGAGCCTATTGGCACATCATCAGTAAGACCTGTTTAATTACATGTTTAAACATTCCATGTCTTTAGCATACTGCGATAGTTCTCTGATGTAATATGATTACCTCTTTTTCACAAAACTCCATTTGACCTTTTTAATGTTTTTGTATTTTTCACAACTTTTCTCCCCTAAAATCAAAAATATATTTTTGGTTTTTAGTTTTTAAGGAAGAAAGAAAAATATGTATAGAAAACATATGTCATACCGATGAGAATAACATCAAGTCCTCGTCATCCACAAATTGAACCTCATATCCAACCCCTGATGTCAGATTTTTTAAACCATTTAATTTCAAAAGATTTTTAAATCTTGATCTATCAAAAGCTTTGGTGTAAAAATATGCTTTTTGGTCATCAGTGTGGATTTTTTGATTTCTAACTAACTTTTTCTCGTAACAATCACGGATAAAGTGGTGTCGAATTTCTATGTATTTAGTGCGTGAGTGTTGAACTGGGTTTTTAGTGATATCAATAGCCGCCTTATTATCTGCGTATATGGGCGTGTCAAGAAATTGCAGTCCGTAGTCTCTCATCTGCTGTTGTATCCAAAGTATCTGGGAACAACAGCTGAGAGCGACCGCGGTCTATTTCTTGCATTGCCACATTACCAAATGGGTTCCAAAGAACAGGCAACTAGCCGTTGTAGATTTGGCAAGCGTGCAGCAACCAAAATTGGAATCTGAATAACCCACGAGATTGAAGTCGTCATGTCGAGGATACCACAAGCCAGTGCTTGGACATCCTTTCAGGTAGCGCATGATTCTTTTGACGGCTAACATGTGTGAATCTCTTAGATTAGACTGATAACAGGCGCAAAGGCATGTTGGATACATGATATCCGGTCTTGAAGCTGTAAGATACATCAAGGATCCGATCATGGAGCAATATAATGTTTCAACGATTTGACTCCATGAACGTCTGGACATATGTCGTGGTTGGTGGCTAATGGAGTTGATGCTGGTTTAGTTCCTGACATGTCAAATTTCTCTAACACGTCATGAACATACTTCGTCTGATGAATGAAGACACCATCAGGCAATTGCTCAACCTGAAGTCCTAAGAAGAACTTCATCTCCCCCATAGCACTCATTTCGAACTTCTTCTTCATGACTTCTTTGAAGTCTTTGCATAGCTTATCATTTGTCAATCCAAAGATGATATCATCCACATAAATTTGTACGATAATCAAATGTCCATCCACTTCCTTGGTAAAGAGGGTACAGTCTACTTTGCATCTTGAGAAATCGTTTCCCAGGAGATGCTTGGAGAGCGTTTCGTACCAGGCTCTCGGGGCCTGGTGCAATCGTATAACGCGTTGTTCAACAGATAGACCTTATCCTTGTGTATCAGATCGACAAACCCGGGTGGCTAGCCGACGTACACCTCCTCGTTAACTTTACCGTAAAGGAAAGCAGACTTCACATCCAATTGGTACACCTTGAAACCTTTCCACGAAGCAAAGGCCAAGAAAATGCGGATAGATTCAAGACGTGCGACAGGGGCGTAGACTTCATTATAGTCTATCCCTTCCTGCTGATGGAAGCCTTGGTCCATGAGCCAAGCTTTGTTTCTGATCACAATACCTCTATCATCTCTCTTGCACTTGAAGACCCATCAAGTATTAATCTTTTTATGATGATCCGGTAGGTCAACAAGCTTCCAGACACCAAGTTTCTGGAACTGAAGCAACTCTTCCTGCATTGCATCCACCCAGCTTTCTTCTTTCAACGCGTCTTTCCAGTTTCCTGGTTCAACCTACGAAACAAAACAATTGTAAGAAAGTCGGGTTTGTAGTGGAGCAATATTCGAGTTTTCACTCCGGTTTGTAAGTTGCCAATAATATTCTCCGACGGATGGTAAGATAGTGTCCTGGGAACATCTACGTGACTTTGCAAATTCGTGACCACTTCATCAACAACCGGTTCAGAGGATATAGCTTCATTTATGATATTGGATCCATCAGGTTGAGTATTTAGAAATATTTGAATATGCTCATATCCTTCATCGGAACCGGTTCCTCCATTGTAAAAAATTGGTTCACGATCAGAGTCGGCATGAATTGGTGGATGGGCAGATGATTCAGCAATATTGAAGACTGGTACTAATACTGATTCTTGCAGAGTATTGCTCAGACCTACGTAAGAAGTGTTAGGAAGTGATGGGGAAATGACCAACGGTCTTGAAACTTGCTCTTGATTGGAGATTTGATGCTGTTGAAAGAGCATAACAAGTTCTTCTTCTGATGGTACTTCTGGCAGGTCAAAAGAATTCCACAATCCGTCATAGTTGAACAACCATGGATCCCCAGGTTTCTGCATAGGCGTTGTATATCGTGACAATCAACATGTTGTGTAAGAATAACCTGGTTCAGACTCGGCAAGAAGACTTGCTTTTGTGGACTAGCATAACCGACGAAAAATCCTTCCAAGGATTTGGCTCCAAATTTACCGTCCGGGTCTAGAATAGTACACGTCGATCCAAAAGGTTCCAAAAATGCTAGGTTCGGCTTTCGATGATTTAGCAGTTCAAAACATGTCTTGTTGTGAGGCTTGACTGTCAACACACAGTTTAGGGTGTAACATGCTGACGCGAATGCTTCGCTCTAGAAACAAATTGGAAGTTTTGAATCAATGAGCATTGTTTTGGCAGTCTTGATCAGTGTGCGATTCTCACGTTCAGCTACTCCATTTTGTTGAGGAGTATAGGGAGCGCTGAATTCTTGAAGAATTCCCTTTTGTTGCAAAATTCAAGCACCTGTTCTTGAACTCAGTACCATTATCACTATGGATTCTCTTGATAGGCAAGTGATATAGGCTTTCTAGTTTCCTAAAGAGAATCACAAGACTTTTAAACGTTTCATTTTAATCTCCAAGAAGAAAACCCATGAAAATGTTGAAAAATCATCTATCACGACCAGGCAATATAGATCTCCAGAGATGCTTTTGATGTTCACTGGTCCTCCAAAGAGATCCATATGAAGCCTTTCTAGTGGTAGCTTAATAGAGTTAAGAAACTTTCTTAGGTGTAATTTCTTATGTTGTTTCCCCTTCTTACAGCTCAGACAATCATCAGATAAATGAAAATTCTTCAGATTAACACCCTCCACTAGGTCATTATGCACCAAAAAATTCATCTTTCGCAGGTGTATATGCCACATCTTCCGATGCCATAAGATTGACTCCTTCTCGGTAGCTTTAGAAACAAAGCATTGAACCTTCTTTGATGTAGTGGATGTGACGCCCATGTCTAGGACATAAAGATCATTCTCTCGTGGAGCGCGCATGACGATCCACTCCTCAGGAATTTTGGATCCCGATTTGAGAATTAAGCATTCCTTGTCATTGAAGTGTGTTGTGAATTTCTTGTCACAGATTTGCGAAATGATTAGTAGGTTGTTCTCAAGCTCCACAATGTAGTTCCTTCGAAAGATACCACTCCGTTCGTGAGAATACCTTCACCCACTATCCTTCCACCTTGGTCCCCGCAAACCCAACGTAACCTCCCTGTATAGCTTTTACGTCGTATAACAACGAAAGCCTCCCTGTCATGTGTCGGGAAGCTCCACTGTCTATAATCCATTTTGACATGATTGACCTAGGGAGCCCCTGCACACATGTGGAAGAAACTTTTTAAACAGAGAAACCCAAGCCTGCGTGGTCTTGGGTGGGTTTGGAATATCAAACTTTGGAACTTTGATCTTGACACTTTGTTTGAATTCGGTTTTAGGTGGAATAGGTGTTTTCATTTGTGTCAAAGATGGTTTAACTTTTGCTACTCAAATTTGTGTTTTCAGAATTGCCTTTTTAGAATAGAAATTTGAATCCTTTTGACGAGTCTTGGTAGATGTTTCACCAACCTCAAATTTTGAATGATGTTGAATCATTGATGTTACATTTTTATTGGATTCATTGTTTCTTTTCATAATTTGTTTTGGTACAAATTTGGGTGCTTTTTGCTTCACATCTTTTGTAGATCTGCTTGAGTTGGAAACATGTTTTGTATTTCTTTGAGAACATTGTCGTGCAAGATGCCCAACATTGTTACATTTGTAGCACGTCCTGCTGTTATTTCTAACAGAGGAATCCAAATCCTGTTTTCTACTCTCCTTTTCCTTCTTAAATTCATCATTGATTGTTTACCAATAATCTCTTTTTCTTTTTCGGTATTTGTCCCATAGACAAAATCAATTTTCTTTGCAAAGTTCAACTTTTGAAACTTGTTGTTCTTTCTTTGCTTTTGAAAACCCAAACCAGCTCTCCTGTTTCAGGATAATCCCCATCCCTCTGATGGTAGTGTTTGTTAACACATTTTGATTTAGAATAAAATGATGCATCTCGTTTTTCTAAATCAGAATGACTGACCTCAACAAGCTTGAACAACTTATCAACTCGATCCAGATTAACATTCTGAATTGGCAAATCCTCATCGGAATATAGTTTATCAGATCCTTTCATTTTGTACACGACTACATTTGGATCATTATTTAAACTATTTTCTGATGATACAACATCCAGTTTAGATTTTCGGATTCATTCGCCAAAACATTTTCGACCACAGTTTTTATCACTTCAGATTTACAGTCACTATCTGTTTTGGTGTATGTTACATCAATTTTTGCAGGCAGCTTGTCTCTCTTCTCAGTTTTCAATTTTAAATTGAGCGCCTTTTCCACCCCTGATGGTTTCTTACTTGTATAGCTATTCCACAAGGGCGGTGAAACACGATCGTAACTTACACCTTTGTGTTCAGCAATTTGATTATCTTCTTTGCTTTCATTTTTTGGAAGAATATGATCAATGACGTACGAACTTGTAGAATAACTGATTAACAACTTGTTAACCCATTCTGTTTCGATTTTCATTTTTACAAGTTCACTTTTTAGCTTGGCAATTGTATTTAAATGAATATTGATGGCCATTTGTTTGTCCATTACAGTCGCCTTGAGCATCGAAAGTGTCCTGTCATTTTCTTTGATCACTTGTTCAAATTGTTTAATTGTTTTGCTTAATTTGTCATAAGCTTCTTTTGTTGAATTATAGTCACATGATAAATTATCTGTATGACATTTCAGCTTTTCGTATCTCGTTTCTTTTTCAAGACACTCAATGCATGGCTCTTTGCACTTCATGCAAGGTTTTCTTTTACTGACTCATTTTCTAACACATTTACCGATTTAACTCTAGCTTCTTGAGCTTCCTTAGTAACTACCTCATTCACGTTAGCCATTAGAGCTTTGTCGGCTAAAGTCAACTATTTGGTCACATCAATCATCTTCTCTACTTCAGGCGTTTTCTCTTCTGCACATGGTGATTGATAGCTTGAGTCAAAATAACCTGCAAAAGTTTTAAGAATTTCAGAAGGAAAAAGATGTTTAAATGCACTATCTAAGAGTTCTTCTTCTGACTACGTGTTGTAATATTCCTCTGGTGCTTCGTCAAAAGATGCCTCATCAGCATATTCGTCAGCATTCTCAGGTTCTTCAAAAATTTCAGCATATTCTTCCATTTTTATCTGCAATATTTCAGAAACATAAACTTTTGATGACAATGATTAGGTTTAAAATTGACAAAATCATGAAAGTTAAGAAGAATTAACAAACTGTCCTTCGTGCGAGTGATTGGATACTCGTGCTAGTCAGGTGACTCGTGCGAGTGAGAGTTACTTCGTACGAATGACTCTTTGTGCGAAACACTTGTTCGTACGAACGACCTTTTTGTAACTTGAAAATTTTAAGAAAACTTGTTTTATTGTTCGTACAAGTGTCTAATTCGTACGGATGGCCATTCGTACGAGTTTTCCCTCTACTCGTATGGGTCAGCTTAGGTCACCAAACGGATGATTTTTGCAATTTTTGTCCTGAATTTGGTCGATTTTAGATCTGTAAGTTTCAGGGATTTGTTAGAGTTGATTTTAACATGATATACTAAAATCCTAGTCCAATTCGTCCATGAATTCGTCTAGATCTGAAATCCGTATCAAGAAAGAGTAGATATAGAAAATCTTCAATGGTTGAATCTGGATTTGCAACTACTGAACTTGTTGGTTGTCTGCTGAAACTTGATGTTTGTCCTCAAATCAGGCCTCAAGGCTCTGATACCACTTGTGAGAGGGGATCGGCTCTCCTCTTATGAGCACCAGACCGATTCAACTCAACTAACAGAGGCGGAATTCATTGCTAGCGAGTTGGAAAAATAAACAATCAAGTATGCTGCTTAAACGCCTTTGATTCATATTAATAAACGTGAAAGATACAGACGAGTAAACAACTGGACAGGGCTTTGCCGTAGTCACACACCAACAACTTAAGACCCAACACTCAAGCTCCATTATTTATAGGCCAACATGGCTCGCACAAAGAGTGAGTGTTGCTGGCTCGTGCGAGTGGTTGCTCGTACGAGTGACAAGATGTCACTCGTACAAGCCACACATAGGTTCACTCGTACAAGCTATATATATAACATATATAAAAATGACATTCTAAGCCCTATTTACATAACCGACATATCCTAGATGTAGACGATAGACATTATGTACCAACAAATTCCCCATACACCCCTGCCACGGATATACGTCAAGGTTTTCTAGATTCATTCTTCAGATCTCACATTTTCAAAATCCTCTGGCTCCTTTCTCTCTCTGGTGATTTAAGAGGTGATGATTTCACAAGATGTTCAGGGTTTCACAAGATGTTCAAGGTTTCACAAGACCCAATCGATAGATCCAAACGATTCAAGATCTTCACTGACCTTCTCTCATTTTCATCTCATCTACATCTCATTCTATCTAGATCATAATGATTTGAGATCTTCACTGAACCTCTCTCGTTTTCATCTCATCTAGGTTCAGAGCTCTAATTTCATCACATTCTCTATGTTTCTTCATCCATTCAAGACCAGATCTTGGTGAGTACCAACATTTTCTCTCTCATACGGTAATTATTATTAGGTCCAATAAGTGTGAGATTGAAGCATCAAATATACAAAACGGTCTATGGTGGTTAACTGGGTTTAACTGGGTTAGTTTGTATTAGGTTTGGACCTTTACAGGTTATTTGGGCATGCCATAGGCCATGTGGGCCAAGCAAGCCCATGAGGGGCATGCCTTACCCAAGGTGTATAAGCTAAACTTATTCATTTCTAGAGTTAAGACTTTTTGGATTTCACTAGAGAGAGCCTCTATCTTGTACCAGATGGTTTTGCTTGTTCAAGTAATAGAATCGTGTGCAAGGTGTTAAAGTTGATTCGTGTTGTTCTTCATCTTTTCAGTTTTCTTGAAGATCAACAAGTTTGGATTCCGCCCATCCTTGGTGATTGTGAGATATCGTTGATAGATTCGGGTTATCGGGACTTACAAGTGGTATCAGAGCCTGTTGAACCTATTTTCCAGGCTCAAATCTGATATCACACTTTTTCTATTCGGTTTCTGCTAAAAAAACAAGCATTCGGATCAACAATCAAGCATTTCGGATCAATATTCAAGCATTTCGGATCAACATTCAAGCATTTCGGATCAACATTCAAGGATTTCGGATAAATTCTTTGAATTTCAGATTGATTTCAAATTAATCTGTTGTATTTCGTATTCGAAATTGTTGACGATCCCGAAGAACACGAAGAAGATCATCCATCTCGGATTGATTCTGGAAAACTGTTCATCGGAATTTCGGAATACTGATGATTTCGGATAAGGTTTCTCATTTCGGATCAGACTTTCATTCCGGATCATCTCTCATCTCGGATTGCATCTCGGATTTGGGAAGCATTTCGGATTGAGACAGTGCATCTCGAACACCATCTCAGATCACTGTTCCGAATTACCATCTCGGATCACTGTTTCGAGATTCCATCTCGGATTAAGAATCCGAGTTACTGTTCCGAATTCGGTACTATTCCGAGTTGCACCCTTAAAGCTGGAAAGTTAACTAGCTAACGTAACCGGAGTTCAACGTTTTCACACACAGAACTTGATCCATAGACAATCTGGACAAACCGGTTGCACGGTTAGACTCGTGTGATTTTCAGGACAAAAATAAAAAATAAAAATAAGGCACGAAAATTCCTAAAATCACTATCGGACATTATATATCATTGGATTCGTATCGTCGAGACGAGTCTAACGGTACGTTTTGGTAAAAACTGTTTTCGGACATTTTTTATCGTGTTAACCGGTACGGTTTCAATTATCCGAAGATGTTTACAGCCCAAGCTCAGCACTCGAACATAGTTTTCAGTCCAACACCAGATCAAAACCCAAGCCTGCAAGATGAAGTGAAGGAAAAGCTTAATGAGTTTATCGGAAACTACAATGTTGATCCGGTTGCTGACTATGTGATGCGTTTGCTTGAACGTGGGAGGCGAAAAGAGGAACTAAGAGATGAGTTGAATAGCGTTTTGGGAGATGACAAAGACTCCTTCGTATCTTGGTTGTGGGATCGTTTACAATCAAACCAAGATCTCCAAGATCTATACGCTAAATCAACAGAGTCTAATCCTGAAGAAGTGTCCGAACAGAAACCTCAAGCCCAGCAAGCAACAATCGACAGCCCAGCACCCCAAACTCTACCTCAAGCCTAAACTCACGCTGACAAACCAAGCTCGCACATTGACATAGTCAATACCTTTTGTGCACTGAACCTTGCAGGAATAGGGTTGCTCAACTCAGGGCACTTAATTCCAAAATGACTGATGAGTACAACAATGCAATAGCTCAATGCACCAGCCTTTGAGAAAGTAACAAGTTACTCACAGAAAAGGTTGAAGCAAAAAAGAAAGACATAGCTCATCTCCACCTGGACGTAAATCAACAGAAATGTTGGGTCCATGATTACAAAACCATATTAGATTCAAAAGCCATGGAAGAGTTGAGCTGGGATTTCTTATTGGAAAATATAAATAAAACGAAGCTAATATAAAGAAGTTTGATACATACAGCAAGCTTGTTCAAGACATGTGCAATGTGCAGCTGGCATATAAGGAGAACAAAGGTAAGGGTTTGGGATTCAATCAGGTTGCCCCACCGTATAATCACAACTACACAACAATGCCTGAAACCGACGAAGATATTGAGAAAGCACAGCATATGGTGTACGGCAAACTCGGTGATTATTCGTCAGACACACGGGAACCATCTGGTGCTGTTGACTCTTCTAATGAGTCAGCTGATGAAGAGAGAGCTGGCGTGAACAAGGCTCCAAGTGCGCAAACTGAAAAATCTGAACCTTCTGAACTGATGAAAAGGTTCAGAGCAAGTTAAAAGAACAGAAACGAGCAAATCGGAGACGAAGAAAGCAGAAGTCCAAACGTCAAGGATAATCACGCTCTCCAAAATCATCAGTGGGCAGCAATAGCCCTCAAAAGGCAAGTGTTGTGAAATTTGCTTTTGTTAAGCTGGTCTTTAATGGCAAATGTGAAAAATATGCTTTTGACCATGCTAGCAAAGCTTTTGAAAAGGTTGGGGAGATTTCTGAACAAGACTTGCAGTCTAAACAAAAGAAGAAGAATCCAAAGAAATCTCCACAATAAAAGAAGGCCCTTGTAAACGACAAGTACAAACATCCAAATTCATCTTCGTCTACAAGAAACGTGCAAGGAAATCAAGCACAGAAGGGATCGGTTCATTCTTCAGGGCCTGCAAGAGCAAATCAAGCTTATCAGAATGCTTTACATGTGAAGAGAAAAACGTGCTTCAATTGCGGCATTCCTGGTCACTTCGCTCGAAACTGCACACATAGTCCTCATGTTCTGTATCAAGTTCAAAATCAGAAGGTTACACCTAAGATAACAATCATTTGAAGCCGATGAAGGTATCATCACCTAAGGCAATGAAGAATGTGAATCCCAAGGTTAAACCATCTGATGGGGATTGGAATGTTGCCAAAAACAAACGCAAGGCTTTTCAGAAACAAAAACCTGTTTCTAAAACGACTAAACCTGAAACAACCAAAGTTGCTCAATCAAAGGCAACAACCATGTTTGTTAAAACGAAACAGATTTGGAAACCTAAATCTAAATTGGCAGCAACATCACCAATCCTCGAAACAAAAGGGGACTTGTGTCCAAAAGAAGTGTCTTATTTTGATGCTTCAGGGAAACCCAGGACCACGATGGCCTGGGTCCCACTGTCTTACTAATCTTCTTATTTTTCAGGAATAACCAATGAGGAGTTGTTGACAATCTCTGGAGTGTTGATAGCGGTTGTTCCAGGGATATATCGGATAACATCTCACTGTTGCAAAAAGTTCAATTTTTTTAACAAGTGCGATGTTTCCTTTGGAGGAGATGAGGTAAGAAAAGGTCAGCGAAAAGGTACAAATTTACATTTCATGCTTTAATTTTGAAATTGATTAGTCTTTAATCTAATGACGGAATGGTTAAGCAAAAACAACAAAAAATATTTTCCTTTTCTTTCGTTTAAAACTTTGTACATATGTTTTATTTATTAGGTAAATTTGTGCATAAAGTATGATGCACAAATTTAGGGGGGAAGAGGGCGATATATGTATATATGTATTGTTTGTGGGGGAGAAAATCAGAAAAATCCAAAAAAAATTCAGAAAATAACATAAATAGTTTCAAACAGTTTTTGCAATGATTGGGAAATGAAATGAATATTCGTGATAAAGGGTGTGGCTGACACATGTAAGGTGTCGTAGCTGAAAAGACTAGGATCTAATGTGAAATGTCGATAGGCTTAACTCTCAAAGTGATTAAAAGACACTAAGTGATATAAACATAACGAACTATGTATCTTATAGGTAACATACCATTGGCATATGATTTTATGGTCTTAAATCTTGTGTTGATAGATAGCCAACATCTAAAGTTTCGGGTCTTTATGCTGTTGAGTCATCCGGGGATATCTTGGCCACCCTTGTGTTGCATCCAGATTATATGTAGACCTAAGCACAGTCTGAATATCCTTAAAAGGGCCAAATCAGAAGGGCCAAAACCTTAAAAGAAAGGAAATCTCATTATGAGAAAATTCCATGAATTCAAACATACCAAATAAGGTATTTGCCTAACCCTCGTCAGATACTATTGGTCACTCTGCTGTACGAAAGTACTGACCTATTCACCAATAATCTGACATTGTAAAAATAAAGGATGATCTTAGTATACTCACCTGCTACGATGAATCGTTGTGCTTACCTTGATCGCGGGGGTATGTCATGGTATGGGACGCATGGATATTATAGCATAATACTACCTTAAGCATATCACAAAGTTGAAAAATGAAAGTTGAGCGTTAAAGTTTAAGTGGACAAACATATTGGCAATCATTAGACCAGTCTAAATAAGTTCGTACCTGAAAAGTGTTCCTTGGTCTGCCAGAAAAAGATTTTGATCCCATTGCAATTGTATAGTTGTAACTACTGAGTTAGTTTCTTCGTTTATTTGCATTTTTGTGTATTAAATTAAAAATAGAAAATTTAGAAAATCCAAATAGAGTGCTTTATTTGTTTTATTAAAAATTATTAACCATTCTTGAAGATTTGACTACTCATCAAATGATGAAAGAAATTTGAATTTTGATCCGAGTACAAGTACTTGGATGTACCAAGTGTTCATGCGGTACTCTCCCCGTTGGATAAGAATGTTTGCTTATAAATTTCTGAGAACTGTGCAGATCTTGATTTAGATCAAGAAACATGGGTTGCTGAAATTGAGATGCTGTTAGTTGCTGACAAAGCAGGAAGCATCACAATAGCAAAGTGTACCTGAGTCAGAAGAACCAAATGTTAGTCATCGTCTGACAGTGATAGTACATTTGAAGAAGTACTTGTGAACCTGCTTGCTTGAAAGAGAAAGATTGAAGAAGAAAAGAGTTGCTGAGGTTCCTCCTCTCACATTCTTTTAATCAAAGATGTTTCAAGCAAAGCTGATCAAGATCCTGATATGAAGCTAACCACAAGAGCAGAAGAAAGAGACCCAGTGCTGAGAGTTTGTTGAAGTATGAGGTCCAAGAAGTATGAGACTGACTTCCATAACACTTACAACATAGTGACAACCATAGTTTCTGTTGAAGACGTTGCTGAATTTATGCTATCAAGACAATTTGATGCATTAGTATAGGGGGAGATTGTTAGGTCCTATAAGTGTGAGACTGAAGCATCAAATATACACAACAGTCTATGGTTGTTAACTAGGATTAACTGGGTTAGTTTGTATTAGGTTTGGACCTTTATAGGTCATTTGTCATGCCATAGGCCATGTGGGCCATGCAAGCATATAGGCAAGCCCATGAGGGGCATGCCTTACCCTAGGTATATAAGCTAAGCTTATTCATTTCTAGGGTTAAGACTTTTGGGATTTCTCTAGAGAGAGCCTCCATCTTGTACCAGACGGTTTTGCTTGTTCAAGTAATAGAATCGTGTGCAAGGTGTTAAAGTTGATTCGTGTTGTTCTTCATCTTTTTGGTTTTCTTGAAGATCACCAAGTTTGGATTCCGCTCATCCTTGGTGATTGTGTGATATCGTTGATAGATCCGGATTATCGGGATTTACAATTATATGGTTTATTTTTCAATTTGTAGACAGAATTTTAAATGTTCTTAATATAATGCTTTATAGCTCATCTGAAGATCCGGTCACTCGCCTAGAAGTTGAATGGTGCAAATTAAGGTAAGCTAAATAAAACCATTTATTAATTCAAGGTAGAACTATGAACTTTATGGTAAAACTAAATCTTGACCCCTCTTTGTTTACAGGTAGATGAAACGTCGCAGCCAGTGCAGCCACAACGCCGCAGCCAGCGTAGCCGCAACGCCACAGCCAGCGCAGTCGCAACAAGTTTATACGAAAAGCGATAGGTGCACTTCCACTAAAATGATTTCGTAAACTATATCTCAAGAAATAACAATAATATTAATCGTTATTGTTTGTCATATTAGATCAGCAACTGAGTCTAGCACGTCTGATTAGGATGAAGAGAAATTGAAAAAAGGTTTAAATTGTGTGATATGTTTCCTTGCTTTTTAGGGGGAAGATAGGTGGTTCTCTCCTAGGGCTTACAAAACACAAGTTATTTGCAGCCCACCTTATTTAACATATAAAAGAACTTTATATGTTAAATATGGCGGACTGCTGCACATAACCTGTGTATTGTAAGCCCTATGGAGAGAAGCACCAATCTTCCCCTTACAAGGCAAAGAAAATTTATATATGTAGTTTGTCAAACTACACTAAATTCAGTAAAAATATATGTTGGATATAAAATATATGTTGGAATTGAACCCTATAAAAGAACAGAGATAGAAAGCCAAAATATACTACAACCTCCGATCCAAACAATAATGTAACATCTGCCCAAGTCAAGGTCTGCTAAAGACTAAATGTCCAAGGTCTGCCATAGCTAACTCTATTGAAGACAAAGCTCTGATCCAAACAATAATGTAACATCTGCCCAAGTCAAGGTCTGCTGAAGACTAAATGTCCAAGGTCTGCCATAGCTAAACTCTGTTGAAGACAAAGCTCTGCTGAAGTTTAAAGCTAAAGGTTTGTCAAGGCAAAGCTCTGCTAAAGACCAACAGAGGATGAATCATCAGTGTTTTCTATCAGTCCTTGTAATGTTTAGTGTATAGAAGTGGTTAGCTTAGCAGATGTTATTAGTTTGTTATTTTTGTGTAGTGTCACTTTCATGCTGACATCATAATAAGATGCTTAGTGGTTAGGATTTTAGTATAAATAGAACAGTGCCTGTACTGTTCTATTTGATCACTTTCATCAATTATCAATCTAAGCTATCTTCCTTACATTCTGTACGAACAAATCAGTGATCTTAGGCTGAGAGGGAGATTGTGAGTCATATGCAAGTAATCATAATTACGAAACCATGAAAATGAAAACAATCTCTCAATTGTTATGAATTAAAGCAAACTTGACATAAATGCCCTCTGATGCAAACCACTGACTCACTACTTGTAACATTTGTCGTGAACGGGTTCTAACCACACTGTTTTATCATTCAACATGCGACATGAAGTTTCGTTACGTATTTTAAATATTTAAAATCGTTATATTATTTGCATTAAATAATAATAAAACAATAAGATTAAAATGATAATGCTAATAAAATAAAATGTAAATGGTAAAAATAAAATATCAAAAAGGGGGTGGACTGCGGGTCTCGAACCCAGGTCCCTACCCAAACAAAACACACAACCCACCATCATACCACACACACAACTTATGTCAACACCAAGATCGATAATCTGATATAGGCTTATTACTCCTGATCTGATAACCGCCCAGAAACGGCTAGATTCATCAAGCCACCAAATCAGTTTTCTGTTCTAAACTAAACCTTCATAACTGTTTCTAATCAATTATGCGGATTTCCTAAATTCATCAAAACCGTCGCTCAATCATCGCAACAATTAAAATCTTGGACCGAAACCGGCAATGTAATTCAGCTGTCATCTCTCTATAAATAGAGTATTGCTGAAATCAGTAGAGCACACACTCTCGTATACTCTCCCTAAACCCTTTCTAAATTTCTGATCCAACGCCGGAAAACAAGAGCTTGTAGCCGTAACCAATCGAAGAAAAACGAAGGTTGTCTTGTTCGGTAAAATCTCACTTAAATCTCTTAAATCTTTAACTTACCTTTTAATATACGTTCACTAGTAGTAGAGTAAGTGTTAAGATACATGAATGATGGTGGGTTATCGAAACAATATATGTAATGAAGAAGATGAAGTTGCTTCAGAGCATAAAAGAATAAAAAACCGGTATATACAGCGGGTTAGACACACAGTCCAGTGGTGGACTGTGTGCATTTTAAGCGTATGGTTCCAAGTTCGAGTCTTAACCCGAAACCGATTTCCCCAATATTGCAAACCTTGTTGTTATGTCATATATATTAAGCAGTTCAGATAGTATATAAAAGTAACTAAAATGGTATGTTCTTTGGGTTAGACACCCAGGCCAGTTGGTAGGGCTGGGTGCAACACATAAGAAGGTCGCGGGTTCGAATCTGTGGCTATGCCCTGGCTCAACAATTTTAAAAACCTTTTTAAATTAAATGAATTTCTGAGTAACCTAATTAATATATATATCTATATATATATATATATATATAATTAAAATCAAAGTTATTTCGGGCTAGACGCGTAGCTCAGTTGGTAGAGCTGCGTGCACGTATACAGGTCACGAGTTCGAATCTCACACGCTGCCAATTTCACATACGATCCGACCGGTTGACCTGGTCAGACCTGACAAGGTTAGTATTTTTTTAATATTCTATTTTTATTATTATTATTTAAAAAATCATTTTAAAATGCTTAGAAATAAGAGTTTTAAGTTTAAAAATTATATTAAATACCACAAAATAATCCTAAAATCCAATAAAAAACATTAATTAAAAATATTAATTTCAAATAAAAATTTATTTATTTATCGAATTATTACGTTAATATTTAGGTTAGCTCTTATCATGGTTAAATCCAAAATCGTGCGCGTTCATCGTCAATCCAAGGAAACACACCTACTGTGAGTGAATCCTTACAAATTCCCCCTTTTAATTCATGTTTTGGGGTGTATCATGTGTCATTTACATATTTTATTTATCCAAACACTTGTGCTAATACCATTATATGATCTAATGTGTATGTAATTTTTGTTGTTGTTATATGTGGTTACATTTTATCATTTCAGTGCAATCATTCACATAAGGCCCATCAGTTCCTCGTTGGATACAAGTTGAACATAGCCTTGATCTCATTGTTCATCATTTTTCATGCTTGTGTGTGTACATTGATTGATATTATGTGGTTTGTGGTTAGATTTACATATGCGTATACTCATATTTGGTTTATACACATTTTTATTTAAATAACCAATATAACTATTTCTTTCAAATGTTTAAATGAGATTCACTCGCCAACTTTTGTTGACCCAAAACCCTATTTTTACACATGACACAGGTGGATAGGTTGAAGCAAGGAACACATAAGAAATTGCCTTAGAAGAAAAATAAAGAAGTCATGAATGTTGTGTTTAAAACATATTGTGCTTGTTTGTATGCGTTTGTTGTAAATTATTCTTTTAATTTGAAGTAATAAATATGAAACTTTATTATAGTAAATGTCATGAGCTTTGATGAAAACCCAATCATGCCCCGACTACCATTTCCGCTGCGGGTCAGGGTGTGACACTAATCACTGATGTTATAGTCACTAACCACTAATGCAAACCAATGATGGAAGTTCATCTGATTTATCTTCTTTCATTTACCATTTTTAGAACTTTCATAACAGTTTCAAACTCAGATCCTAATAATATACAAATAATAATCCGTAGTTAGAATCTAACTTCATTTGAACCATTCTCAATATAGTTAACTTTTCTTACACCTGTCATTTGAACCATTGTCAATATAGTCAACTTTTCTTACACTTGTCTTTAACAACCTTCATTACTTAAGACAATAAGTATTATTCCTTGTAATCCTATCCACTGACATAAATGCAAACTTGACATAAATGCCCCCTGAACTTATAAGAAAATAAGTATCAGTCCTTGTAATCATATCCACTGATCAGAAATCACTGATGCAAACCACTGATGACAAACCACTGCTAACACACCAACAGTAGTTGTATAGCAAAATCACTGACTCACAAACCACTGATGTTATACTCAGCAGTGATTGTCCAGCAGTGGTTGTCTACCACCAATAGTGTTTACCTAAAACATTTGATGTTATTACTCCATGAAAATCTATCCGTTGCTGAAAGTGTATCCTCTGTTCCTACTTCCACTATTGGTAAAACCACTGTATTCCCAATCCACTGATAATCTATCCTCTGATAGTGTAAAATCTCCTCTGATCATTCCGCTGTTCAGAACCACTGCTGGTCTTTAGCAGAGGTTTCCAAACAACTGTCATCCAATATCCAACAGAGTTTACACGTGTATTGTCACACCCCGACCCGCAGCGGAATAAGAGTCGGGGCATAATTGGGTTATCACCAAAGCTCATGATGTTTACTAATATGTTTCATATTTATTTAAAGTCAAAGTTACATTCCAAATAATCCAAACATGTCCATACAATACAAAGAAAATAACCAAATAAAATAGTTCCAAGCTCTAAATCATTTTATTCTTCTAGTCCAATCCTATGTGTTTCTGACTGCAGCTGGTTCACCTGTATCATGTGTAAAAATGGGGGTTTTAGGGTCAACATAAGTTGGCGAGTGAACCTTGTTAGATAAACATTTATTATTGATTTACTTGTTAGTTTATCAATGAAAAATTGTGCATAATCATAAACGAGCAAATGTAAATAATCAAGCAGTGGCGATAGCAATCACAACTATAACATACAATAACATATGATAGCATACATTAACATACCAACATCATACGATAAATAACATAAATGAAACTGTGCGATCAAGGCTCAATCAAACGGAGCCGATCGTATTGCATGTACTGAAAATGATAAATGTCTGTGCGATCAAGGCTCAATCAAACGGAGCCGATCGTATGTTGGCACGCCAGGTTCACGCTCATAATGTAATGGGGAACTTGCTCAACGCTCATAATGTAATGGGGAGCGGCGGCCTATGAAATTGCATGTACTGAAAATAATAAATTGCATCTAACAATAACCACACAAACAGTTGAAACAAACTGAATACACATGTTCATAATATGATGTATGCACAATGATTTAAATATAATATATAGCAAGACACATGATACACCCCAAAACGTGATTAAAACGGGGAATTTGTAAAGATTCACTCACATTGGGTGCGTTTGATTGGAGATGATGAGATGCGCACAAATTGGAAGAGCGGAACAACGAGAAACAACTAACCTAAATAATAACGGAAAATATAGTAAATGAATAGATTTTATTAAGGATTTTAATGGAATTTTTAGATATATTCTTGTGAGTTTAAGGCTATTTTCTATCTTTAAAAATATTATTTTTAAGTATTTTTAATTGATTTTTAAATTAAATAAATAAAAATATAAAAAATATTGTTTATTCTTGCGTTGACCGTTGACTTGTTAACCGGTTCGGTCAGTGTGCATGTATGCGCTAGGTGAGACTCGAACCCGAGACCTCCCGTACGCGTGCACGCAGCTCTACCAACTGAGCTACGTGTCTAACCCGAAATAATCTTGTTTTTAATTATATTTATATACTAATTCGATTTATTCAAAATTCATTTGTTTTAAAAAGATTTTAAATCATCGAACCGGTGCCGTTAACCAGACTCGAACGCGTGACGTGCGAGTTAGTGTTGCACACAGTCCACCGCTGGACTGTGTGTCTAACCTGGTTAATATTTCGGTTTTTATTATACTTAACATCTAACGGAGTTAACCCGGTTCAGTTTTAATCAAAAAGGCATTCTATTACATAGAGGATGCGTGTATCAGGGATCGAACTCGCGTCGCGTATGAAATTTGTTTGCACACAGTCCACCGCTGGACTGTGTGTCTAACCCGTTTAAAATACCAATTTTAATTATACTTATAATGTTATTACAGTTCATCTTCTTCGTTAGATTTTACCGACAGCAGATTACACCATTAAATCTTGTTAATTCGATTGTTAAACATTACACAAACTAATATGAGATAGCAGAAATGATAATTAGAGGTAATCATACCGGTGAACGATTTATTACAAAGTTCCGGCAAGGCGTCGGTCTCTGTTTTTAAGAACTTCAACTGAGCAAATCAATTGATCGTTTTGATTAGCTAAGCATGAAATTGAAGTGCTAAACAAACGTTAAAAGTGTGTTTGAAGGTCCTTACCTTTTCACCGACGAAGATAAAGATTTCCAGAAATTTTCCGGCGAGCTGGAATTATCTGATAACAGTGTCTGAAATCGATTTCAATTGAAAGGTTTGAGTTAGAAATAGCTTAACAATTGTTAAACTACGACGGTATTGAAAGACTTACCGTTCTGTTGAAGAATACGGTTTTCCGGCGATCTTGCAGAATTTTCCGGCGAGTTGATTTAAGCTTTCTGATGGACTGTAAAGTGTGCGGAAAAGTAATTGAGGGTCTTGCAGAGTATTTTGAGTCGCAGGAGAGGTCTAAGATTGAAGTAATCCGAGAATTGAAAGTTTTCGGTTATTAAACCGATTCACTTTCGAATTCAAGTTTCATTCACGGCAGAATTGATTGGAATCATCAGTTTATCGGTTATACTCATTGAATTGCGAGTATCCAGATCGTCTTTGAATGTTTGATAACCGATTTCAGTTACAATTGGTGTAATCGATTGATTTACCTTTGTCTATAAAATCTATTTGTTTCCTAAAGATGACAGAAAACAAACAAGTGGCGGAGTGGTGATGTGTGTGTGTGTTAAGTCTTTGGATTTAAATTCCGGCTGACCCGGGTTCGAGTCCCGGCAGCAACATTTTATTTTTATTTATTTTGTTTTCACTTTTTATCAAAAATAATTTTTATAGTTTAGTTTGTTTATTAATTATGTATCATTAAAAATCAAAATAACCATAAATACACAACGTGACATTTATAACTTGATATTCGATTACAAAACGGAGCGGGTTTTGGAAACCCGTTTTTGACAAATGTTACAGTATCCCCTACTTTTAGGAATTTCGTCCCGAAATTTAAGTAGTAGTAGGAAAAATATGTGGGTATTTTTCGCATTGAGTCTTCACGTTCCCAAGTAAACTCAGGTCCCCGTTTCGACTCCCAACGTACCCTAACAATTGGAATGCGACTCCGTCGTAGATGTTTCTCTCCGAAGTCCATGATCTCTACTGGTCTTTCAATAAAATGCATAGATTCATCAATCTGAATATCTTCCAGATGAATGTGGAGGTTTTCATCAGCGAGGCACTTCTTCAAGTTTGATACGTGGAATGTGGGATGAATCCTGTTGATTCTTCTGGTAGATCAAGCTTGTATGCTACAGGTCCTACTCTTTCGAGTATCTTGAAAGGTCCTACGTAGCGTGGTGCTAGCTTGCCTTTTTGACCAAAACGAACTACTCCCTTCCACGGTGATACTTTTAGAAGTACATGATCACCAATGTTAAACTCTAAAGGCTTCCGTCGTTTATCTGCATAACTCTTTTGACGACTTTGGGCTGCTAGAAGATTGTTTCGGATTTGATGGATCTTGTCTGTGGTTTCTTGGATCAATTCTGGACCAGTGATTTGAGCTTCCCCAATTTCGTGCCAACATACAGGAGATCGGCACTTACGACCATATAAGGCTTCAAAAGGTGCCATGTCGATGCTTGAATGATAGCTGTTGTTGTACGAAAATTCAACTAATGGGAGATGAGCGTCCCAATTTCCCTTGAAGTCTATGACACATGCTCGAAGCATATCTTCAAGAGTTTGAATGGTGCGTTCAGATTGTCCATCAGTTTGAGGATGATAGGCGGTACTGAGATCTAATAGCGTACCCACAGCGGATTGTACTGCTTGCCATGTTCGTGAAGTGAAATGACCATCACGATCAGAAATAATGCTTAACGGTACCCCATGTCGGCTTACGATTTCGCTGATATAAATACGAGCTAGCTTTTCGTTCTTGAAATCTTCGTGGATAGGAATAAAGTGAGCTGATTTTGTAAGTCGGTCAATTATTACCCATATAGTGTCATACCCACCAGAAGTGCGAGGTAACCCGGTAATGAAGTCCATGGTTATATTTTCCCACTTCCATACAGGTATTTCAGGTTGGACCAGAAGTCCTGAGGGTCTTTGGTGTTCAGCTTTCACCTTGGAACATGTAAGGCACTTAGAAACAAAAACAGCAATATCCTTCTTCATTCCAGGCCACCAATAGGTATATCGTAGGTCTTGATACATCTTATCGGCTCCTGGGTGTATAGAGTATCGCGTTTTGTGAGCTTCATTCATAAGAATTTCACGAAGATTGTTGTGGTCAGGAATCCAGATACGATCTAGGTAGTATAGAATACCGTCAGATTTAGTTTCAATTTTAAGTTCAGCTCCACAGGACATCTCCTTTCGTACATCATCTTCCGTTACTGAAACATGTTGGGCTTCTCGAATTTGATCTTTAATGTCAGATATGATTTTCGAACATAGAAGACGAATGGAGTTTGCATAACCCTTTCGACTGAGTGCATCAGCCACCACATTTGCTTTGCCAGGGTGGTACCGAATTTCACAGTCGTAGTCATTTAGAAGTTCGACCCATCTTCGTTGCCTCATGTTTAACTCCTTTTGATTGATAATATGTTGAAGACTCTTGTGGTCAGTGTATATTTCACACTTAGTACCATAGAAATAATGTCTCCATATCTTAAGAGCGAACACAACTGCTCCAAGTTCTAGGTCATGGGTGGTGTAGTTCTTCTCATGCGTCTTGAGTTGTCTCGAAGCATAAGCTATAACTTTTCCTCTTTGCATTAGAATGCAGCCTAATCCTTGCCCTGACGCATCGCAATAGACCACGAAATCATCACAACCTTCAGGAAGAGTGAGGATTAGTGCATCACAGAGTTTTTGTTTAAGGGTTTGGAAGGCTTCTTCTTGCTTGGGTCCCCATATGAAAGGTTTTCTCTTATGAGTTAAAGCCGTGAGTGGTACAGCAATGCGAGAGAAGTTTGAAATGAAACGACGATAATAACCAGCCAAACCAAGAAAAGATCTTACTTCAGTTGGTGTACGTGAAGCTTGCCATTCTTGTACCGCTTTGATCTTCGAGGGGTCGACATGTATTCCTTTATCATTGACTACATGTCCAAGAAATTGCACGTCTTTTAACCAGAATTCGCATTTGGAGAATTTGGCGTAAAGCTTTTCCTTCTCTAGAAGTGTAAGGATGAGTCGAAGATGACGCTCATGATCAGATTTAGATTTTGAATAAATAAGAATGTCGTCGATGAAGACTATAACAAATCGATCAAGATAAGGTTTGCAGACTCTGTTCATTAGGTCCATGAAGACTGCTGGAGCGTTGGTTAAACCAAATGGCATGACCATGAATTCATAATGGCCATAACGAGTTCGAAATGCGGTCTTTGGGACGTCTTCTTCATGCACCCTAAGTTGATGATAACCAGATCGAAGGTCAATTTTGGAAAAGTAGCTGGCTCCTTGAAGTTGGTCAAGAAGATCATCAATGCGAGGTAAAGGATAGCGATTCTTGATTGTTAATTTGTTGAGCTCTCTGTAGTCAATGCACATACGAAACGATCCATCTTTCTTCTTTACAAAAAGGACAGGTGCACCCCAAGGCGATGAGCTAGGACGTATGAATCCCTTGTCAGTCAACTCTTGTAATTGACTGGCTAGCTCTTTCATTTCAGAGGGGGCTAACCTATAAGGAGACTTTGCAACTGGTGTAGCACCAGGTATAAGATCAATACGAAATTCGACTTCTCTAACTGGAGGAAGTCCTGAAATGTCGTTAGGAAAAACTCGCGGGAAATCTTTTACTACTGGAATGTCTTCAAGTTTCTTCTCCATGGTTCCCTTTTTGATGATATGAGCTAAAAACGCGACATAATTCTTGCGAAGATATTTTTGAGCTTGAAGACAAGACATTAAGCTGAGCCCTTTCGACGAGGTTTCTCCAAAGATTTGAAGAGTCTGACCGTTTGAAAGAGGAATACGTATAAACTTTTCGCGACATACAACTTCTGCCTGATGTTGACTGAGCCAGTCCATACCAATTATGATATCGAAACTTCCCAGCTTCATAGGAATAAGGTCGATTGAGAAATCGTGGTCGTTTAAGGTGAGTGTACAGTTGCGTATAATAAAGTTTAATGAAACTGGTTTCCCGTCAGCAACTTCTACCGTTATGGATTCCATGAGCTTATCCCGATTTTGGTTTAAGATAGGTTCAAATTCTAAGGACACAAAACTTCTATCCGCACCAGTATCAAATAACATAGATGCATATCTACCATTTATAAGGAACGTACCGTTAACCACATTGCCGTCAGCCCTAGCCTGATTAGCGTTGATATTGAAAGCTCTTCCTCTTGCAGGTGGAGGAGCTTGGTTCGCTTGATTCACCGGGTTGGCTTGGGCCTGAGCATGAATAATGTTTACCAACCTTGGACAAGTGTTTCTGAAATGGCTTGGGTCTCCGCAATTGTAGCAAGCCCGCATAGGTTGACCCATAGAATAATTGGGTTGTTAATATGTTTGGGCTAAATGTTGGGTGGGTGGTAATAGTAGGGGTTGTTGGGCTTGACCCATTATTTGTTGGTGGGTTTGGGTTGAAGGCTGGTGGCGGTTCGTTCGCTGAAGCATGCGGCAGGTTTGAACAGTATGACCTGCGCGACCACAGCCGGTGCAATATTGGCAAGGATGATCAGGAGAATGATGGTATTGGCAGCGGTTGCATTTTGGTAACGGGCCAGAGTATGGTCTTTTGTATGGTGCAGGTGAAGGGGCAACCTGGGTAATGGGTGCAGCAGGAATAGGGAGGTTGGTTTGTGTAACGGCGAAGTTTCTGGTGTTGCGCTTCCTCTTGTTAGCAAACTTAGAGGAGGAGATGGAATGGTTTGAAGTTTGACCCTCAACAGGGGCTTTCTTTTTCTCTTCTTTAAACTTCCCGTTGCGAATTCGATTCTCGGTCAGTTCAGTCGCTAGCTCCATAGCAGCTTCAAGTGTTACCGGTGTAATGCTGAGAACTAAATCTTGAATTTTTGAGGGAAGTCCTCGAATATAATGCTCGATCAGACGATAAGTTGGGGTGAACAAATTTGGAACCATTTGGTTCAACTCCAAGAACCTCTTGTTATAGGTGGTGTGATCTCCCTCCTTCTGCTTTAAAGAATGAAATTCGTCCTCCAACTTTTTAATTTCACTCCTAGGACAGAAATGCCTAGTCATGATTTCCCTCAATTCCTCCCAAGATAAGGCCATTGCATCATCAATTCCCCTCTTCCCTTTTTCAGTATTCCACCAGGTAAGAGCTACCCCAAATAGTCTTCCGGTGGCGTATCGAACCTTGCGATCCTCAGGACAATCGCAGTTGAGAAAAGTGTTTTCCATCTCCTCAAACCAGTGGAGGAGAGCAGTGACACCTTCGGTCCCTTCAAATTTAGGAAGATCACAAGACTTGAAATGTTTATATGAGCACTTGCTGGTAGGAGGGTTGCCGATGTTCTGGTCGTCTTGTTGGGGAGGGTTAGTAGGATTTGTAGCGAAGGCTTGTTGTACTTGGACCACAATGTCAGGCAGTATCGTGGCCATTTGTTTCGCGATTTGTGTGGCCAAGCGTTCCTGAGACCTTCCTGATCTTTTACCCCTTCGTTGTTGTCTGGACGACATCTACAGGAACATACATAAGAAGATTGTGAGTTTATGGAGTCTTTTTAGGTGTCATGTGTCTTTAAGAAAATGAAAATAACATAAATATCAATAATGCAACTACATCCATAGGATGTCTTGGGTTTGCTCATGTTGGGCCTCAAATGTCCCCCATACCTTCACCTATATAGTCATGTGGGCCCCCATGGCTATTGGCTTGGTAGGATTCACATTAGTATTGGCGATTTAACACTTGCATCACCCGAATGCAAACCACAAAATATGTTTACGAGATGTATGGTCGGAATGTGTCCAGGTGTAGACACAATGACAACTCAAAGTGGGGTTAGCTCACACGACGTTTGGTATAGCATGCTTTGGCCTAATAGGTACTTCGTACTCTCATCGTTAGTCCCCAGGTAGGCAAACTGGTCCTTTATTTTGGATTTATACGAATGCCAGCCTAGACAGGACGTTCCGACTACCGGTACTGGTACCCTTCCAGTTACTACATGCCCGTCATGAGAACTCACTTTGATGAGATTTGAAAACACAAAAATCATTGTAAAAGCAATCATGATGTGGTGTGTGCTTTCATGGATGTGATATGTTATGAGAATATGATTCATGATAGGCATTATATGATAATATATACTTATGAACATGCTTGCATAACATTGAATGTAACATTTAACATAAAACATATAAACAACATGAAATTTGGCATGTAACACGCAAAAATCTTATAAGTTTCTAATCAACTATAGTATAGGCTCTAAGGGTCTAATAACCTATCCTATATCCCGATAGTTATGGCTCTGATACCAATCTGTCACACCCCGACCCGCAGCGGAATAAGAGTCGGGGCATAATTGGGTTATCACCAAAGCTCATGATGTTTACTAATATGTTTCATATTTATTTAAAGTCAAAGTTACATTCCAAATAATCCAAACATGTCCATACAATACAAAGAAAATAACCAAATAAAATAGTTCCAAGCTTTAAATCATTTTATTCTTCTAGTCCAATCCTATGTGTTTCTGACTGCAGCTGGTTCACCTGTATCATGTGTAAAAATGGGGGTTTTTGGGTCAACATAGGCGAGTGAACCTTGTTAGATAAACATTTATTATTGATTTACTTGTTAGTTTATCAATAAAAAATTATGCATAATCATAAAGGAGCAAATTTAAATAATCAAGCAGTGGCGATAGCAATCACAACTATAACATACAATAACATATGATAGCATACATTAACATACCAACATCATACGATAAATAACATAAATGAAACTGTGCGATCAAGGCTCAATTAAACGGAGCCGATCGTATTGCATGTACTGAAAATGATAAATGTCTGTGCGATCAAGGCTCAATCAAACGGAGCCGATCGTATTGCATGTACTGAAAATGATAAATGTCTGTGCGATCAAGGCTCAATCAAACGGAGCCGATCGTATGTTGGCATGCCAGGTTCACGCTCATAATGTAATGGGGAACTTGCTCAACGCTCATAATGTAATGGGGAGCGGCGGCCTATGAAATTGCATGTACTGAAAATAATAAATTGCATCTAACAATAACCACACAAACAGTTGAAACAAACTGAATACACATGTTCATAATATGATGTATGTACAATGATTTAAATATAATATATAGCAAGACACATGATACACCCCAAAACGTGATTAAAACGGGGAATTTGTGAAGATTCACTCACATTGGGTGCGTTTGATTGGAGATGATGAGATGCGCACGAATTGGAAGAGCGGAACAACGAGAAACAATTAACCTAAATAATAACGGAAAATATAGTAAATGAGTAGATTTTATTAAGGATTTTAATGGAATTTTTAGATATATTCTTGTGAGTTTAAGGCTATTTTCTATCTTTAAAAATATTATTTTTAAGTATTTTTAATTGATTTTTAAATTAAATTAAATAAATAAAAATATAAAAAAAATTGTTTATTTTTGCGTTAACCGTTGACTTGTTGACCTGTTGACCGGTTCGGTCAGTGTGCATGTATGCGCTGGGTGAGACTCGAACCCGAGACCACGCAGCTCTACCAACTGAGCTACGTGTCTAACCCGAAATAATCTTGTTTTTAATTATATTTATATACTAATTCGATTTATTCAAAATTCATTTGTTTTAAAAAGATTTTAAATCATCGAACCGGTGCCGTTAACCAGACTCGAACGCGTGTCGTGCGAGTTAGTGTTGCACAGAGTCCACCGCTGGACTGTGTGTCTAACCTGGTTAATATTTCGGTTTTTATTATACTTAACATCTAACGGAGTTAACCCGGTTCAGTTTTAATCAAAAAGGCATTCTATTACATAGAGGATGCGTGTATCAGGGATCGAACTCGCGTCGCGTATGAAATTTGTTTGCACACAGTCCACCACTGGATTGTGTGTCTAACCCGTTTAAAATACCAATTTTAATTATACTTATAATGTTATTACAGTTCATCTTCTTCGTTGGATTTTACCGACAGCAGATTACACCATTAAATCTTGTTAATTCGATTGTTAAACATTACACAGACTAATATGAGATAGCAGAAATGATAATTAGAGGTAATCATACTGGTGAACGATTTATTACAGAGTTCCGGCAAGGCGTCGGTCTCTGTTTTTAAGAACTTCAACTGAGCAAATCAATTGATCGTTTTGATTAGCTAAGCATGAAATTGAAGTGCTAAAAAAACGTTAAAAGTGTGTTTGAAGGTCCTTACCGTTTCACAGACGAAGATAAAGATTTCCAGAAATTTTCCGGCGAACTGGAATTATCTGATAACAGTGTCTGAAATCGATTTCAATTGAAAGGTTTGAGTTAGAAATAGCTTAACAATTGTTAAACTACGACGGTATTGAAAGACTTACCGTTTTGATGAAGAATACGGTTTTCCGGCGATCTTGCAGAATTTTCCGGCGAGTTGATTTAAGCTTTCTGATGGACTGTAAAGTGTGCGGAAAAGTAATTGAGGGTCTTGCAGAGTATTTTGAGTTGCAGGAGAGGTCTAAGATTGAAGTAATCCGAGAATTGAAAGTTTTCGGTTATTAAACCGATTCACTTCCGAATTCAAGTTTCATTCACGGCAGAATTGATTGGAATCATCAGTTTATCGGTTATACTCATTGAATCGCGAGTATCCAGATCGTCTTTGAGTGTTTGATAACCGATTTCAGTTACAATTGGTGTAATCGATTGATTTACCTTTGTCTATAAAATCTATTTGTTTCCTAAAGATGACATAAAACAAACAAGTGGCGGAGTGGTGATGTGTGTGTGTGTTAAGTCTTTGGATTTAAATTCCGGCTGACCCGGGTTCGAGTCTCGGCAGCAACATTTTATTTTTATTTATTTTGTTTTCACTTTTTATCAAAAATAATTTTTATAGTTTAGTTTGTTTATTAATTATGTATCATTAAAAATCAAAATAACCATAAATACACAACGTGACATTTATAACTTGATATTCGATTACAAAACGGAGCAGGTTTTGGAAACCCGTTTTTGACAAATGTTACATGTACAGATGATAGCCATCAGACCTTTATAAACCCTGTTTCATCCAAACAGAGTTTCCACTTGCCGTTTCAATTTCAAAAACAAAATCTTTCATAACTTTCTTCATTACTCTCCTTCTCAAAACCCTAATCACTCACTTCTTCATAATGAATCTCATTATCAATTTGTGGCGTGTTTAGACAATTTGTGGAGTGTTAAGTTTGTTTACCTGTTCTACTTATATAATGACTTTTTTTGGCGCGAGCTAGATATATGTTTTTGGCGCTAAAAACAATAGTAATTTTTTTATGTGTACTTTTTGTATCTCTTGTCATATGATGTAGGATGCAGACCTGTAATGTGACATGTAATTATGGGGTTTTGAAAATAAAAAAAATTCAATTGCCATGGTGTGGTTTTTAATATAATAAATGTTAGTAATGATTTTCCGTCGTTTCAGTTACTGTTTGTAGTTACTGTTTGTTCATCTTTATCTATTAAGGCTGTAACACGTCCCATCTTTTTAAGTCTACCGTTTTGTATTTTAGTGGCGTTTTATAGATAAAGATGGCAAACTTAAACTTTTGTAAGGCACCATTTTGTTCTATTCTCTTGCACCTTGTTTTATACATTTCAGTAATTATCTAGAGTTAAGAATAATACGTGAGTAAAGGAATTTTATTATAGTTTTGTGATTGGCATTTGTGGCATTTTGGCATTTTATAAGTAATTAGAGAAATAATGTATTTTATTAGCTGAAAATTAGATAACAAACCACAGAAAATGACACAAAAAAAAATACAAAAAAGAAAAAAATTACTATTGCTAATCCAATTTCTCATCCAAATCTTCACTGCCATCAGTCTCTTATTCTTGAAGTTTTTGTTCCCTGAACCTTTGAATTCCTTATATAGGTGCCGATTTCTCTACACAGCTGAAACGCCCTGCTCTAGGCGAAGCTGGTCATTCAACAAAAAATATGGTGTTTTAGTTTTTGGTGCGATCTTTTGTTGTTGACTGTTCAAGTGGTTTTGTGGATGTTGGAGACATAGATCGATGCCGTTTTTGTGGTGCTATTATTGGGGTGTGATTGTGAGTGTGTTTTTCGCTTTGATGATATTTGGCCATCATCTTCATGCTCATCCCGCTCTTCATCATTTAAAATGGAGTCCAAAATAGCGTTTATACTGGCATAGGCCTCTTCTTCTCATCCAAACCTTTCTCAAGAACAAAGCAGACAAAATGTCATATCACTGTCATCAGTCTCTTTGTCTTGAAGATTTGTCCATCTCATTCAGCAAATTCTTTTAGAACACACAGCTTACAGGTTTGCCATATGTTATTTTGAACTTTTTGGCGTTTTAATTTAAACAAGGTGAGGTTTATCTCAATAAAATTTTGCTGAATGAGATGGACAACATTGTTATGCTCACTTAATAATGACCTAAGAATGTTGCCCACCTCATTTAGTGAAACTTTATCGAGAACAAAACTGATGTTATAAGAAACGAGGTTTGCCATATGGTATTTAGTAAATTATGGCGTTTGCTTTTGGTGTAATCAATGGAAGGGCCTGAGGTTGCTTATATAAGATGTTTTTGGCACATAATTTGGGCCAGAATTTTCTATAATTTACTGTTTGTTCAGTAATAAAGATGACACATCCCATCATTAAGTTACTGTTTGTTTAGCTTTATCTATTAAATCGCCACACGTCAGTCGCATCCACTGATAAGAAACCACTGATGACAAACCACTGCTAACACACCAACAGTAGTTGTATAGCAAAACCACTTATTCAACCACAGACTCACTAACCACTGATGTTATACTCAACAGTTATTGTCCAGCAGTCGTTGGCTACCACCAACAGTGTTTGCCTAACATCTGATATTATTACTCCATCAGAGGTTAGCAACATCATCAGTGTTTGCCTAACATCTGATGTTATTCCTTCCAAACTACCACTAATCAAAAACCACTGCTGCAAACCACTGATGACAAACCACTGCTAACACACCAACAATAGTTGTATAGCAAAACCACTGATTCAACCACAGACTCACTAACCACTGATGTTATACTCAGCAGTGGTTGTCTACCACCAACAGTGTTTGCCTAACATCTGATGTTATTACTCGATTAGAGGTTAGCAACATCATCAGTATTTGTCTAACATCTGATGTTATTACTCCATCAGAGGTTAGCAACATCATCAGTGTTTGTCTAACATCTGATGTTATTAATAGTGTTTGTCTAACATCAGAGATTATACTAATTACAATTATTTAATACTATTGCTTATTTTACTTACTTATAGTTGACGATTATACTAACATCTGATGTTATTAATTGTGTTTGTCTAATATCTGATGTTATTAATAATGTTTGTCTAACGCCAAAGCTACAACTAAAAAAATTAGGAAAAGTATATCACCAAAGAATTGATAAACTAATAGAAAAACAAGTGCCAACATATCACGAATAAGAGAACTAACTTAAGTACTATACAATAGATCACGAGACGACTGATAAATTAAATGTAAACGAGTATCCTATTTAAATCGCCACTCCCGCCGCATCGCGCGGGTAAATGACTAGTGTGTGTGTGTGTGTGTATATATATATATATTCTTGTTACTAATATTTATTACATTTATAAAATGTAGGTAACAACAAAACCGGAGAGAGTTTTGGAAGGAAGCAGTTGCAAAATTCCATTTGATTATGAAACAAGGTCCATATCGAGAGATCGATTTTGTCTCTTCTAAGTTTCGGAAGACGAATACTACGGTCCAAAACTTTTGTGGGTTTTGTAACAATTTATATGTACATCATCCAAGTGGGTGGAACGACGATGACGTTTTCAAAGAGGCGATGCGTAAATACGAAGATAGGTATAAGCATTCTTTCCCACACGTCCGAGCGTGGGATGTTTTGAGGAAATGTAGCAAGTGGGCGCCGGTTTCAAACGAGGTTGTAGACACTAAATGGTCTAAAACTTCGAAGTCTCGAAGTTATAATGTGGGAGGCTCGGACGCCCGTTGTCAAATAAATATCAACAACGAGCCGAAATTTGACGATGATATAAATGAAATTCCAAAGGAGCAACGTGCCATAGGGATGGACAAATCCAAAAGTAACGCGACTGCAAAAAAAACAAGTCGCATCAAGAAGTAATTCGAAAAGGGAATGTTTAATGGCCTAATTCAAAGTATTCACCAAGTTCGAAGCCGAAAAATAAGTATGAAAAACATGAAATCTAAGAACTTAGGTTGAAATAAGAAATGAAAGATAATAACAATGGAAATATAATTTTGCAAAAGATGAATGAAAAGAGTTTGTGGTTTATTTAAGCAACCGGATGAAACGGTCCAGCCGAAATCGAAACCCTACATAAACCCTGAAGTACTTACTACCAGCGTCTTCTTCTTCTGGCATCGGAATAACAACCATCATGAAGTAACTCGTATAGATTCTAGCTAGGGTTTTCTTCAAACCACAGCAGCAATGGCGAAGACTTCTGGACTTTTTAACTTTCCCCCTTTTTCATCTTCATCTTCTCCGTTGCCGTCGGCGGCTGCTGATCCTAAATCATCTCCTCCGATGCAAAATGAGCGAGAGCGTGTTCGTAACGACAACCCCAGAACCACATCCGCCGGCTTTGATCCTGAGGCACTGGAAAGAGGTGCTGAAGCTGTTAAAAAAATTGCCGCATCTAAGGAACCCAAAAAGGTCCTTCCTTCCTTCCTTCACCTGCTTTTCATAATTTCACCTTGTCTGCTGTTGTAATAATAATCTTTTTTTTTATACGTGTTGGTAGGTGTTTGAGCTGATGAAGAAGCAGGAAGAGACGAGGCAGGCCGAATTAGCATCAAAAGTGGCTGAGTTCAAAGCAATGCAAGCTCAGGCCGAAACTGTAACCTTTCCACTGCCCCTGCCTGCTTTCAACATATCTTCAATTCCATAGCTTTTTTTTTTGGTTGATTAGGAGAGGCAAAAAGTGATATATGAGGAACAGAAAAAGCTAGCTCAGCAACAAGCACAAATAAAATCACAGATGGCTCGCTATGAGGATGAGCTAGCAAGGAAAAGAATGCAGGCATGTTGTTTTCCTTTTGTAATTCTTCATATTAGCATGGAATAAAATGACAAGAAGCGTTTTGCAGACAGAAAATGAGCATCACAGAACAAGAAACCAAGAGCTTGTAAAAATGCAAGAAGAATCATCTATTAGGCAAGAACAAGCAAGAAGAGCAACGGAAGAGCAAATTCAAGCACAAAAAAGACAAACTGAAAGAGAGAAAGCTGAGATTGAGAGAGAAACAATTAGGATTAGGGCTATGGCTGAAGCAGAAGGAAGAGCCCATGAAGCTAAATTGGCAGAAGATGTCAATAAAAGGATGCTTATAGAACGTGCCAATGCAGAAAGGGAGAAATGGGTTTCTGCAATTAACACTACTTTTGAACACATCGGAGGGGGATTGCGTGCAATATTAACTGATCAAAACAAGTTGGTAGTAGCTGTTGGGGGTGTCACAGCTCTTGCTGCGGGTATCTACACAACAAGGTATGCATGCACCATGCTGCTATCTGTCTATATTCATTTTATTCATGTATCATCCATCATTCTTCTTGTTATTTTACTGCAGAGAAGGTGCTAGGGTGGTGTGGAGCTACGTGGACAGAATATTGGGACAGCCATCATTAATCAGGGAATCTTCTAGAGGCAAATATCCTTGGTCGGGTGTTTTTAAACGTACTCGCAGTCAGAATGGGAATGGGAATGGGAATGCTTTTGGTGAAGTTATTCTTAATCCATCCCTTCAGAAGAGAATTCAGCAGTTAGCTAGTGCCACTGCTAATACAAAATCTCATCAGGCACCATTTAGAAATATGCTCTTTTATGGCCCCCCAGGAACAGGGAAAACTATGGCAGCCCGAGAATTAGCAAAAAAATCGGTATCTCTTTCAACTATATACATACATGTAGCAGGGTTATTATTATGTCTATTGGACTTGACTGACCTATGTGTTCATTCTTCATTATCTCTCAGGGACTCGATTATGCATTAATGACTGGTGGAGATGTCGCACCATTAGGATCTCAAGCTGTTACAAAAATACATCAACTATTTGATTGGGCCAAAAAATCCAATAGGGGCCTATTGCTTTTTATTGATGAAGCAGATGCTTTTTTGTGCGAGTAAGTAATTTTATATTGCTGGCGTATGTTTATTAAAGCCACAAGGCACCTTCGATCTATCGACCAAAAGTTCAGACCAATTTGGTGTAAAAAACAATTTTTTATAGAATATGCTTGCACCAAACTTCCACATCAAGTTCTTTTGTTATTGATAACTTGATTTACATATTAATTTGGTTCAATTACATTGTTTTGCTTGGAAAAATACAAATGTTAACGATGGATGACTGCATATTCAAGTGGATTTGTTTTGAATTTTTAATACCATATTCAACGAGATTTGTTTTGTACTTCAAATATAATATTCAATATTGGCCTCATACCAAGGTATTAATGAAATTGTTCTATATGTATATATGATTTGTAAAAAATATTTTGTTTAGTATGTGGTTTAGGGTATTAAACAAAGTTATGTTATCCAATCTTGGTGTGTTGGTGCATGCATTGGAAATGACCTGATTGATACTACTTACTAACACACAAATTGCTATGTTTTTTTTAAAGGCGGAACAAAACTTATATGAGTGAAGCTCAAAGGAGCGCCCTAAACGCTCTTCTGTTTCGAACGGGTGACCAGTCAAAGGACGTAGTCCTGGCTCTAGCCACAAACCGGCCTGGTGACCTTGACTCGGCCATTGCAGACCGTATTGATGAAGTTTTAGAATTTCCATTGCCTGGTGAAGAAGAAAGATTTAAACTATTAAAGCTTTATTTAGATAAATATATTGCTAAAGCTGGTGCTAGAAAACCGGAGTTATTTTCAAAGTTTTTTCAAAAGCAACAGCAGCAGATTGAGATCAAGGGTTTAACTGATGACATAATTAAAGAAGCTGCTGCAAAAACCCATGGATTTTCAGGAAGAGAGATTGCCAAACTTATGGCAAGTGTACAAGCTGCTGTTTATGGAAGTGAAAATTGTGTTCTTGATCCCGTTTTGTTTCGTGAAGTGGTTGATTATAAAGTTGCAGAACATCAACAGAGGCAGAAGCTGGCCGCTATCGACAGTGCTGGAGGTGCAGGTAATTAGTTGTTTGGCGTTTGGTGGGTTATCTGCTTTTGTGTCATTTTGGGTGCATCTGAAAAAAAGAGTTTTATTGATATAATTAATTAGTTTTACAAGGTTTTTTTTCGTATGCTTTGGTTAAGGTCAGACGTTATGATAATCAATCGACTGAAATATTTTGATCTATATTTGTTTTGTTCAATGTTTATAAGGTCTGTTTTGCTAATTGTAAGCTTTCTGCTATTATTTTTTGTTCTGTGATTACCAAAGTGTGTCTTTTAGAAAAAAACTTGTAATTACCGAAATGGGTTGAAAAACAGACCCACCACCAAGGTGTAGTTATGTTTTACATTATTTTTAAGCAAGGGGAGTATGTGCAAACGCTTCTAATGTCGCTAATGCTGTGATGTCTATTAATATGATATGATTTGATATTACATGGGCGCATAGGTTTCATGATTTGGCGGCAACCAACGCCTTGCCTTTCAAGCAATATGTTAAGTAGGGGTAGGGCACTTAGCCAGCAATAAAATATGGCGTATTGGGCATTGTATGTCACCGTTAGTGGTGGTAAAGTGGGCAAGTTGGATGGGTTTGGGTAATGGGTCAAGGTGGGTTTGGGTTGAGATAAGTATAGGTCAATATGGTATTTTTAAAAAAGGTCGAATGGGTAATGGGTCAAGATAGATTTGGGGTAGGATGGGTTTAGGTTAATATAGGTTTGGGTAAAGATGAGATGAAAAAATAATTAAAAAATTAAAAAACCTAAAATAAAAAAAATATAAAATTCTAAACATATCAAAAAGTTGTAAAAAATCAAAAAAATTCTAAAAAATCTTAAAAATTCAAAAAAATATAAAAATCCTAAAAAATATAAAAAAAACAATAAAATTGTAACAAATTTCTAAAAAGTCAAAAAAATTGAAAAAACCAAAAAAATAAAAAAAATTATAAAATTTTCAAAAAATCTAAATAAAAAATAAAAACAACTAAAAAAATCAACAAATCTGTGAAATATTTCTAAAAAGTCAAAAAATTCTAAGAAAAAAATTTCAAAAAAATCTTATAAATTCTAAAAAATTAAAAAAAATCTAAAAAATTAAAAAATTCTAAAAATCAAAAAAAAGAAAAAAATCTAAAAATAAAAAAGTAAAAAAAATGTAGAATTTCAAAAAAATAAAGAATAAATTTTAGTTTTTTAGATTTTTTTTACTTTTTTAATTTTATCATTTATTTACAATTTTCTATTTTTTTGTTTTTTATTTATTTTTTACAATTTTTTTGATTTTTTAGAATTTTTTGATTTTTTTATCTTTTTAAGTTTTTTAATTATTTTTTATTTTTTAGATTTTTTTAATTTTTTTACAACTTTTTAGGATTTTTTATTTTTTTACATTTTTTTGATTTGTTAGATTTTTTGATCTTTTAGAATTTTATGATTAGTTTTATTTTTTTGATTATTTTAAATTTTTCATTATTTTTATACGAAGAACGACGGGAGAGTATTACGACGGTGATTGGTGAAGTCACAGTTGTTAATATACATCTACGAGTAGTAATTAGTATAGTGATTTTATTTAATACCCATCCTGACCCGTTTGGGTTTTATCTTATCCTGACCTACTCTTTTTTTTATCCACTACTTCATAACCCGTCCTAACCTAGTGACTAATTTTGTTTGGCCCATCTTAACCCATCTTAAAATTTAAAATACCCATATCAACTCAAAATGAAATGGATGATCTTGTTTTACCAGGTCTAGCCACCGTGTAACCCCATAAAGAGAATTCATAGGCTGTATAGAAATGGTATATGCTCATATAGAATTGACATATTTATGTGATGGCTGGAGGGGTGTGCATGCAGTGGATTCCTCTTTTCGGGGGTGTATGTATAGCAATGTTCTTTCAAGTTGTTAACCTAGTAAAGATCTTTAAAAATGTGGATGTGGGCACCTGCTGATCAGTTGACTTTTCATGCTGATAAATTTTCAAGTGCAAACCTAGTTTGATTGGTTTGAAAATTTGTAGAGCTTGTTTTGTTTGGAAAGTTCAAAATTCAATGTTATCATGGTTGGATTCTTTAAAACAAATTGATGTTACATTTAATTTCTTTTTTTCCAAATACAACTATCTAAAAAGCCTATTTTCTGACACAGATTTAGGCACGCCCAACATGTCTAATGGCTACCATGTGAACGCATCATTGTTGTTTTGGGGTGGTTCTTTCAATTGATACACGAGCATTGTGGAGGGTTTCCCCGTTGGTGATAGTCTGCTCGAGGGATGTTAGACTAAGAACCTATTTCTCTGGTCCTACCTAGACTGAGGAATATCGTACCTTTGCCCCAAATGGTGGTAAACACTCTTACCACATGATTTGTTGGGGATTGCCAAAAATGTCATTTTGATGGTTCTTTAAAATGGTCCACTTAATGTGATAGGGAATATGCCCCGTAGCTGGACTCCCTCTGTGGGGGATATGATTAGCGAGGTAGAGGCAAAACCTACTTTCTTGGTAATGTCCTCATTGAGCTTGGGGAAGTATTGTTCGTACATAATATCTAATGAATGCCACTATATACCAACACGTCTTATGTGGTAATCGGCCACAAGAGTCATGACGACTAGATGAGTCCAGTTTCTCGACAGGAATTGCAAAAGGATCTGTCAAGCCATGAGTGCCGCGGCTAGTCTTGATTGGATGAGCTGCAATTGCCATAGTTGGTGTTGGTTTATAGAAATCCTTTTATCGAGACTTCGTGGCATGAATCTCCCGCACGAACAAAGGCTTAGACTACATGTAATAGTGCTTCCAACAGTGTACATAATATCTAATAAATGCCACTATATACCAACACGTCATATGTGGTAATCGGCCACGAGTCGTTCATTTCTCGACTGGAATTGCAAAAGGATTTGTCAAGTCATGAGTGCCGCGGCTAGTCTCGATGGGACGAGCTGCAATTGCCATGGTTGGTGTTGGTTTATAGAATTCTTTTTATCGAGACTTCATGTCATGAATCTCCCGCACGAACAAAGGCATAGGCTGTAATAGTGCTTCCAACAGTTTGAGGGACCCCTTTTCATGAGTTGTATCCTTTAGTTTAAAAAAGCACGCCTTAGGCGTACAACCCTTTTGCTTTAGACAACGTAAAGTGAGCTATGCACTAGCGTGCCCAAGGAGACAAATGATTTGATGGTATGGGCTTCTTGTACAGTACATGGCGATTTCTTACTAGGTCTGAGTGGGTTGATTTCTTGTGGAGACAGATGATCAGAGGGTATTCTATAGAGAAGAAATAGTTGAGACACATTTTTTATGTATTAGAGCATTAATATCCCTTCCATTGTTTGGGAGGAGGCACCCCATGGCTTCCAAATGTGGAGGTCATAGGTTGTAGTTCCACTTGGTGCAATATTTTTCAGGTGTGACCTAAAGGTTATAAGCAAAAGACTTAACAAGTGAGCCACTTAGTCATTTACATTTATATTATAGAATCTGATTATTTAAATAAGTAGTCCAATGTTATTAATTGGAAATCTGATCCATAAAACACCAAAAAAATCTGAAAAAAATAATGCCACTAGCAAGTTTTGAACCCAAGACCTTAAGTTTATAAGTCCCAAGACTTAACCAGCTGGACTACACCATTTTCTGATCCATATTTTGAGATCTGATTTATTTAACTAGAAATCTGATATGTTTAAAGACAAATCTGATGCATTTTAATATAAATCCGATGTGTTAAAAAGAATATATCTTGCAAGATTTAAACCCAAGACCTCTAGGTTATAAGTTAGAGCCTTAACTAGTGGACTACTTAGTGATTTATGTTTGATTTATGAAATTTGATGTTTATATAAGAAATCTGATGTCTTTAATAGAAAATATGTTGTTTTTATGAAAATCTGATGTTAATCTGATATTGCATCAGATCTAATGCATTATATCACTGATAAAATATATGTTTTCAGGAGTTGAACTTGTGACCTCTAGGTTGTAAACCAAGATCTAAACCAACTGGGCTTCCAGATCCCTTGTGAATAATCAGACTCCTTAATTATATATTTACTCAGTTCACTGGTTTATCTTCTTCTTCATCATCTTTCATCTAAAACTAACATTCACAAAATAAATTCTCTATTCCATTTTCATTATAGATTAACCTTAAAGTTTCAAAAATAAAAATTTAGCTTATGGTTACCTTGGTCAAAAACGCGTTTCGGTTACAAGAGACGTTGTCGGAAAATACGTAAGTATTGTTGGAATTGGTATTTCTTCACCGGAAATGGTTTCTAGTGGTATGATTTCCATGGTTAAAGCTTCGAGTAGTTTAGTAGATATGGTGGTGAATGAAAAATGGTGTCGGTATAGTGTTCGGTTACGGTTGCCGGAACCGGGGTTTTTTTATTGGCTTTGATGGAAAATGAGATAGTTTGTGAAGAAAGTTTAGGATGATTTGCAAACAATTGAAGTCTCTATTTATAGAGGGAAGTGAAGGTTCTAGTTGGCTAAAAAATATATGCAATTAGTTGCAGTGCTCGTCAAAGTGAAACTATGCATGAAAATAATTCATGCAAGTGATGAAGGGATAAAATCTCAGCCACCTGACAAAAGTTAAGATTCATACCCTTTTGTGTTTTCTTACTTGCAATTCAATTCAATAATACACGTGTTATATTATATATATATATATATTTTCTAGTTTTATATAAAAAACATTAGTTATTAGTATTATAATCTTTTTTTCGATAATTACATATTTTGTCCCATGTTTTTGTAGTATAATTTTGTATGTAGTTAGATATAATTTCCTATATCATTGTATTAAATACATGTACCACACTATGTATATCTATACACACATATTTTCCATGGTTTAATATCATGAAATAAGTCACTTAACTAACATTTTTCGCCACTCACCCATTGTAACTTTCTAAATCCTTAGTTAATCATATTCTAATCATAACTTATATTTATAGAAATTTTGGCATTGTGTCCCCTAAAATACCATTATTTCCTTTTAATCATCATCATAATCAAGTTTCTTAAATTATCAACAACAAACTTTTATATTTTTATAAAAACTAAAGGTCATGAAAAACATATAAACTCTAGATCTATAAAATACACTTTTCATGTTCATCCATCTTCAAGAAACAAGTTTATAACCAACATTTTCTCAGACTTTTTAAAGCAAAATCTATGAACACGAAGTTTATGTAAAACTTTATAAACCTTAAAATGCTTTAACATCAAGTTTTAAGATCATCCATACTACTTAACAAGTTCATCAAAGCACACTACTTATTCATCACGTTAGATCTACTTTAACTACCATCTTTGCATGTTCATCTTGTATACAAACTTTATAAACATCAAGATCAACACATAGACCAATAATATTGTTTAGATTATGTTGGTTACTTGAAGATTTCAAATATTTTTAACGAGTTTTTCTTGTTGACCAACTTGTACTTTTGTGATCCTACATCTACTAACAAACAAAAGTGAGGGTTAAAGCACTTACAACTAGCACATATCACACCCCAACCGATGGTGGAATCATCGGGGCGGACATAGTAGATTGTTCGAGACTTCATAACGCTAAATTTGTGACAAGTATTTAAAGAACAATATTTCATTTCATTTCTAAAATTTCAAGTACATGACTTTCGTCCTACTAGATTCCATGCATCCTCATCGTTATCATAGTCCTGCAACATATATTAAAGTATAGTTCAACACATAAGGCATTGGCGAGCATACAAGTTTTGTTACTAGATAATGTAAAAAGGTTAAACATTCAACATGGTATAAACGTTACTTAAAACTATCATTCAATACTAGCAATGCGACTACACATGTCAACCCAAAGTTTACCGCTAGCGTAATCTAATCATAGCAATGGCTAGACCGGTTTGTTTGCTTAACATGACCTCAAGAATACGAGCGATGCGTTAATCCTATAACGCTATACATGTTAAGGGAGGCTTGTACAGTTAATGACGTAGTATAAAGCATTCGATGAGTATGAACAAGTTTGCAAGTATTTGTAGTTAGCATGTAGGATTGAATGTTTGCATTGTGTTTTAAGCATAAAAAGTAGTGATTTAGTGGGTTGGTAAGCATATATGTTGCACCCCAAAATGTAAAGATGAAAAGAGGGGAGTCGAGTATGCTCACAGTTTTGCAAGTTTTTCTAGCAATCCGAAAGCTGACGAGTTGAAGGGATGAACACCTAAGTTATCCTACGTGGGGTAAACAGAGGTGTGTGAATATTCCGAGTTTGATGTAGGTTTCAGATTCGAAAGCAGAAAAAATACGAAAAAGTAAACGCGAAAATGCCATTTCGTGCGAAGTGATTCTATACTTAGTGCGAAGTGACTGTCCTAAAAATGTAGCTAGTTAATTCCTATTTCGACAGTGAGTTCTGTTGAACGAGGAATTTAGGCATGAGGCAGTTTAGTCTTAGTTTGTAATACTTAACCATGAATTGGTTATTATCAGGAATTCGACTAAGTATAAACGTAAATGTTTTATAGTTATATATATATGTATATATATAGTCATGTTCGTAAATACGTCATAGATGTTAAGCAAGGAAGTATGGAAACCTCATTATATGATTCACGAAAGCACTAAGTTTATCAACAAGTTGATAAACCCGCTTGGTCATGAATGTACGAAAATTTAAATACAAAAATGTTCAAGTGAGGTGTAGAACTTAATTTAGGCAGCCAAGGCTTCCAACGTTTTCACACTTGCTGGAACACAAATCCAATCCTAACGAGGATAGTGGACTTGGTTAGCTTCTACAATTAGTACAAAAGAAAAAGAAGGGGAAATGGAAGAAGGATGATGAAATGACAAAGTAACTAGTGAGCTGAGAAAGTTCTCCTAAGAATCCGGAAATTTTAGAGTAAGAGTGAGGGTGTTCCGAAAGTTTGGAGGTGTGGAATATGCACTTATTTATAGGAACGAGTTGCTGCCAGCTCCACTTCATGTGAAGTGGGTTCAAGTATAAAGTTGTAACATTCGAGTACTTCATGTATAATAAGTATGATTTTCATGAAAGTATGTATTTTAAATGATTGATTGCATGTATGGACAAGTATAGGTAAAAAAGGATTTCATTATGATCAATGTCTCGGATTACAAAATTGGGATACGAATACGAAAAGAATAAGAATACAAGCTTTCCATAAATAGGAGTACCACTAAACTTTCTAAATAAGGAAAGTACGAAATGCGAAGCGTTACACACAAGGCTAGGGATGAATCTATGAAGAAGATAAGAAGATAAAAGCTTCAACAAGTGAAAGTCTGCATTTCAAAATAAGTAGGATCACATACGGTATGAATTCATGTTTTAGGTTAATAAGCGACTTTGTTTTGTGAAGAAAGTCTGGAGTTTAAAACATTCTAGTTTGCCTAAATGATAATTATCGGCCAAAGACCACGAAAAACGCGTACAATTCACCGGAATTGTCCAAATTACCCTTGGAACGTTGGATTCTCTCCAACTTTCCTAAAAGATGCCCATTGACCATTAGATTACCCAAAATTTGCAAACATATTAATTAGGCGATCAGGTCACTGGTTTCGATAAAATTAGAGCTTTTAAGTGTTGATTAATACACATGCTTCTCCATTGAAAATATTTATGGAAGGTCCCACAAATATGAAAACCTCAGGAAAATTATTTTTACAAAAAATATCATGATATTTAATATTTCAAATAAAATACGTTTAAAATTGAGATTAACCATTAATTAGCCGACATATACCATCCGACATCCGATTGTTCTAAAAACTTTACACAACGGTCAATATGTGCCTAGAAAGTCCCTGTAAAAATTTCAACTCAACACTCATTGACTAGCTATGGTAACTCACTTACCGAAATTTACCGAAAACTCGATAAACCCCGAAAATAGGAACGATATCTAGGGTTAACCAATGAACCCCGAATTTTGTGTGTAACATTCTAATCTCAAATAAGGACTCTCTGAAAATTTATAGACTTATTGAATCCTTTTGCTATTTTTTTTCTGAATTAACGCCATTAAATACCAATAAATTAACCAGAAATTCTCAAATCACCTTGTAAATTTTCAAAAGCTAAAAATACCCACACCAAAAGTTAAGATCAAACAGCCCCTAAGATGTAAAAATTTTGGCTTTCGATTGTTATACCTTCCGTTTCTCACCTGTTTATGCAATCTCACACTTCCAGATCCTGTGTAACTCTATGTAAGAACCTACATACCATATTCAACATAAACATGTATTCAACATCGCATATCAAGCCTTATAGATTATCTTTTTTGGTTTAAGTTATAATTGCGTGTTTCTTGCCGAACCTTTGTGTTTTTGATCCATAAACCCAAGTTTACTATCATAAAACTCCAAGAGTCAACTTGTTATATGTATTAGAGTTTTAACAGCCCTCATGGCCAAAAGAATATGTGTTATGGATCAAGAACATTCTTATTTTGTTTTTAACACTTAATCATGAAAAGAACGATAAAATCACTTGAAAAAGCCATTTATACCTTAGAGTTTTGGCTGAAAATGGCTGGTTATAAGTTAGGGCAGAGGATAATTGGACTTAGGAAATGAATTAGGTCAGTTTTTATAAAGTATGAGAGGTGTGTGGGTGCTTGTTTGTGCCTTGTGGTCCAATCGGGCATCAAGAGAGGGACATTGTCCCTTTCGACTTTTGACTCACACTATTTTCCACATATTAATAAGCTGATTTTTAAGTGGTGTGTATAATTGTTGGGTTTAAATGCTCCTTCGGTTCGCTAAACATTCTCGAAAAGAATGATTTTTCGTATGGTTTTTGTGTTTTAAAAAAAAGGAACCCTACGTCAATGAAAACCCGAATGCTTACATGTATTTGCTTAAAAATATCATGAATTTAGTGTTTTATAAGTCTTTTTAGGCTTGACGGATGATGCAATGCATGTTTGGATGATACAGTGCTCGTTAAAATTGAAGGCGTTTTGTTAACCAGAAACAACTTCGTTTAACGTGTTTGCTACAAGTTAAGGCCTCAATGCTCGTACATTACTTACTATGATCATGTTCAAGCTAATTCATGCCCCCAGAATTGTTCATGGCACACACGTCCTTGTTTTGTTAGTCATGTAACAACTACGTTTCGATATCTGGAAATGGATCGTCTAAGATGTTTTTCAAGCACAACAAGCATTGTAGCTTTGGGTTACTTGCTAATGCACCAAATTAACTAATCCACATTCTCAGAATCATATAAACAATGGTTGATCATGTATCGAACCTCGATAACAAGTCTTAGTTATTGATAAAAGTTTTTGTTACTGGGATATTCACAAATGTTACAATAAAAAAGAATAAAAGTGCAAGAATAGTGACGCTTTGTATGAAGAAGGAATATAAATAAGGAACGGTTTTGATAAGACTTACTTGAAAGCAAAGCTTCTTCAATTCATGAGTGCAAGGGGAACAAAACAGAGCATGGATTTTTGAGTGTTTTTTTATGAGTTTTAGTGTGAAAAATGGTGAAGGGAGGGTGGTTTATATAAGGGGCAAAGGGGTATGTGTCAAAATGAGATGAAATGCAAGACAAATGTAGGATGTTAGATGAAAGGCATGGAGGACAAGTTTTAGATGGTTTTATAGAAACCATGTCCTAAATGTCACACCCCGACCCGCAGCGGAAAAGGTGATCGGGGCATGATTGGGTTATCATCAAAGCTCATGACATTTATTATAACGTTTCATATTTATTATTACAATTTAAAGGGAAACATACGTTCATAATTACATCATGTTCTAGACATCATTCTAGACTTCATTATTTTCTTCTAAGGCATTTCCTATGTTTTTCCTTGCTTCATCCTGTTCACCTGTATCATGTGTAAAAATGGTTTTTGGATCAACAAAAAGTTGGCGAGTGAATCCTATGAAAAACATTTGAACAAGTTTATTGAATTGATTATAAAATAAAGTGCATAACCACATATGAGTAAATATAGATGTAAACTTATTTACAAAACACTTAATTATTAAATAATGCACACACATACAATAATAGATTGTTTTGAGGCACGCATTGCTCAACTCGTCTCCCACGAGGAACTGATGGGCCTAATGAATGAGTTTTGAGGCACGCGTTGTTCTACGAACTGATGGGCCTAATGAATGATTTGCATACAACTTGACAATATGAAATACATAACTACAAACAATATATACATTCTAAGTTTAGATCACAATATGGTACGGCACAAGTTTAAATAAACGAGATAATTTTAGTGACACATGACACACCCCAAAACGTGTAATTAAAAAGGGGAGTTGTAAGATTCACTCACATTGGGTGCGTTCGGTTGATGATGTTGAATGCGCACGAAATTGGATTTAACCACGAGTGAAACTAACCTAGATAATAACATAATGGTTCTGTAAATAAGCGGATTTTTATTAATCAATTTTAGTAGGATTATTGGATATATTCTTGTGAGTTTAAGACTATTTTCTAACCTTAAAAATGTTATTTTTAAGTATTTTTAATTGAAAATAAATAAATAAAAGAAATAAAAAAAATGTTGATTTTTGACTGTTGACCATTGACTTGTTTGACCGTTGACTTGTTGACTTGTTGACCGGTTCGGTCGTGTATATGACATGCGCTGGGTGAGACTCGAACCGGTGACCTCCCGTACGCGTACACGCAGCTCTACCAACTGAGCTACGTGTCTAACCCGAAATATTTCTGTTTTTAATTATATTTATATACAATTTAGATTAATCCGAAAATCATTTATTTAAAAACGATTTAATTGCATGACTCGGTGCTCGCCACAGGTCTCGAACCCGGGACTTGTGATTTAGGTTGACACACAGTCCACCGCTGGACTATGTGTCTAACTTGGTAAATAAGCTGGTTTTTATCATACTTATATACAAACTAGGTAAATTCATTTCTGTCCTTATATAAAAAGTTTGATAATTGCCAGAACCGGTGCGGTAGCCTGGACTCGAACTCGCGACGTGTGATTTAAACGCGCACACAGTCCACCACTGTGTGTCTATCTTGGTTATTATTCCGGTTTTTATTAAACTTAATATCTATTTGCAAGTGAATCCGGTTCAGTTTAAAAAAAGGAACATTTTTATTAAGGCGAGTGTGCGTGGGACAAGAATCGAACTCGGGACATATGCGTGTTTATTTGCACATAGTCCACCGCTGGACTGTGTGTCTAACCCGAGATATAACTTGATTTAAATTATATATATATATATATATATATATATATATATATAACTGAACACTTCATCTTCTTCGTTAAGCTTAACCCAGAATAAATGTCCGACTGGTTCGACAATTTAATCAAGTTCTTTAGTGTTTTGTGATTAATTACATATGAGATTAATAAAAACGAGAGAGATTAGGTGTAAGATATACCGAACAGAGATCCTCTGTTTTGCCGGCGAAATTCCGATGACAGCAGGTTATTCCGGCGACGTTTATCTTGCGGCAGAAGGTCTTCAGGAAGCTTGAGGTGAGTGTGGGTGGCTTCGGTATAAGCTCTAGGTGTTCTGTTTTTAGAGTAAGGCACAGGGGTGAAGGGGTTCGGTTTTCCGGCGAGTTGCAGAAAGTTTCCGGCGAGTGAAATTACGTCGAGAATGGGTGTGATTGTGAGCGAAAAGGCTATCAGAGGTTAGAGGGTGCATTTATAGGAAAGAATCGAGATGCATGTGGTCTGATTTCAGTCTTGATTCGTCGGTCAATAAGTTTTCCGGCGGTTATGACCAAAGTCACGGACTGGACATCGGTTATAACCGATGTTAAGGTTAATGCTTCGGTTAAGTCAGAAGAAAACGTCCAATCTCGGCGAAATCGTCGGGATTTCCGACGACTGCGATTTGGGCGCGTCAGTTTGAATTCGAGATTTATGTTATGTATTAATTGTTTCAATATGAACACAAACAACACAAGTGGCGGAGTGGTTGAGCGTGTGGAAGTTAAGACTTTGCTGACCTGGTTGACCCGGCTGACCCGGGTTCGAATCCAGGCTTCAGCACTTTATTTTTAATTTGCTATTTTTAATACATTTTCAAATATAAATTATATATTCCAATATACTTATTAATTATGTATCGTTTAAAATTAATTTGAGTAATAAATACGCAACGGAATTTTTAACTGATTGTTCGGTTAATAAACGAAGCGGGTTTGGTAATTCCGGTTACTTGACGGATGTTACAGGATCCCCTACTTTTTAGAAATTTCGTCCCGAAATTTAAGTAGTGACATATTTGTCTAAAAAAAGATGGTGTTTAGTTTGAAAGTTACATACTTAGAAAAAGGGTAAGAGTTTAAAAAAAAATTTGTTTGAGGCGGTAACGTTCCTTGTAAGGGTTGAGTACCCTGCTACAGGAATCCCTTTTTGTTGCCTACGGTAAAAATATTGATAAGCAGAGTTGATTGACTAAATATGATTTCGTGCGCAAGAGTTTTGATATATTTGGAAAGATAAGGTTATATCCTAAAACAAAACTTCTAATACTAAAACCTACATGGAACTTCTCATAACCGCCTGACAATGCCTCTGATCCTTTGGCAAGAATACTTATATATAGGAAGTACTAGCGGCGTATCCACCATATTCTTGTCAAATTTTCATTGGTTTTATCAGTAAGTTATGATTGGTTCTATGAATGTTACTCTAGAACATAAATAAACACAACAACCAATATCTGAGTCCCAATTCTGATAGTATACATGTTTGAATGGTGACATAATCCAATTTCTTTAAATGATGAGATGATATAAATGCTAGATCAGTGAGTATAAAACAAACTTTAACCAAGAAATTACTAGATCCTACATGGAATTTCTCATAACCGCTTGACAATGCCTCTGATCCTTTGGCAAGAATACTTATATATAGGAAGTACCAGCGGTGTATCCACCATATTCTCGTCAAATTTTCATTGGTTTTATCAGTAAGTTATGATTGGTCCTATGTGACTCTAAAACATAAACAAACACAACAACCAAAGCTTGAGTCTTAATTCTGATAGTATACATGTTTGAATGATGACAGTACCTCTCTCGTTTGTTGTGATGGAGAGGTTAGTCTATGTAGAAATGGAACACAATCCAATTTCTTTAGATGATGATGTGATATGAATGTTAAATCAGTGAATGTAACACAAATTTCAACCAAGACAATACTAAATCCTACATGGAACTTCTCATAACCGACTGACAATGCCTCTGATCCTTTGGCAAGAATACTTATATATAGGAAGTACCAGCGGCGTATCCACCATATTCTCGTCAAATTTTCATTGGTTTTATCAGTAAGTTATGATTAGTCCTATGTGACTCTAAAACATAAATAAACACAACAACCAAAGCTTGAGTCTTAATTCTGATAGTATACATGTTTGAATGATGACAGTATCCCTCTCGTTTGTTATGATGGAGAGGTTAGTCCTTGTGGAAGTGAGACATAGCTCAACTTCTTTAAATGATGAAATTGAAATACGTTGAAATGTATGATGAACAAACTTCGACCAAGACATTACTAAATCCTACATGGAACTTCTCATAACCGCCTGACAATGCCTCTAATCCTTTGGCAAGAATACTTATATATAGGAAGTACCAGCGGCGTATCCACCATATTCTTGTCAAATTTTCATTGGCTTTATCCGTAAGTTATGATCGGTTCTATGTGACTCTAAAACAAACACAACAACCAAAACTTGAGTCTTAATTCTGATAGTATACATGTTTGAATGATGACAATACCTCTCTCGTTTGTTATGATGGAGAGGTTAGTCTATGTAGAAATGGAACACAATCCAATTTCTTTAAATGATGAGATGCTATAAATGCTAAATCAGTGAGTACAAAACAAACTTCAATCAAGACAATACTAAATTCTACATGGAACTTCTCATAACCGCCAGATAATGCCTCTGATCCTTTGGCAAGAATACTTATATATAGGAAGTACCAGCAGCGTATCCACCATATTCTTGTCAAATTTTCATTGGCTTTATCCGTAAGTTATGATTGGTTCTATGTGACTTTAAAACATAAACAAACTGAAATAGTAATTCGCATTAAGATCCTTGGATAAGATTCCAATTTATAACTAGGATACGGGAAAATTGAGATAACATAAAGAAAACGTAAAAACTAAGCGGTTGAAGTTAAATCTTGATTTTTGGTGAAGGGGACTAGTTGGGTGGTTTCGTTTGGGCCGTCATTATCTTCAACAAGGTTGGCGTTGATGTTGAAAACTCTTCCTCTTGCTAGTGGCCTAGTGATTGGGTTTTCTTGATTTGCTTGGTTAACTGGGTTTGATTGAGCTTGAGTGTTTATGATGTTAACCAATCGAGGGCACGTGTTTCTAAAGTGGGTAGGGTCGCCATAATTAAAACAAGCTCGAACATAAGGTAACGTGGGGTATTGGGGTTGTTGATAGGTTTGGATCATGTTTTGAGTAGGGGGAGAGATTTGGTTTTGAGAGGTGCGGCAAGCCTTGCTCAAATGACCATAACGTCCACAATTCGCACATAGTCGACAAGGTAAGGTAGATGGATGGTGATAAAAACAGGTGTTACATCGAGGGTGAGGTCCAAGGTATGGTTTCTTATTTGGGTAAGTTGAGTTGGGTGCTACTTGAGTGATTGGGATAGCTTGGATGGGTATGGCTTGTGAAATTGGTTGATTACGTTGGATGACAGCGAAAAGTTGCCCATCTCGTTTTCTCTTAAAAATGGGTTGAGAAGGGGATTCGGTTTGGGTGGAGTTTGAAGTTTCAGTTGATGCTTTATCCTTCTTCTTCTCCTCCTTGAAGTCTTTATTCCGGATGCGGTTCTCGGTGAGCTCTGTAGTTAACTCCATTGCTGCTTCCAAAGTTGCAGGCGTGGTACTTATTACAGAGTCCTGAATCTTTGACGGAAGACCTCGAATGTAGTGCTCGACCAAACGGTAAAGAGGAGTGAACAAGTTGGGAACCATTTGATTTAACTCGAGGAATCTTTTGTTGTATGTGGTGTGGTCTCCTTCCTTTTGCTTCAACGAATAAAACTCATCTTCTAATTTCTTGATTTCACTCCTTGGGCAAAACCGTCTTGTCATAGTTTCCTTCAACTCTTCCCAAGTCAAAGTCATAGCGTCTTCAACACCTCGTTTGGCCTTCTCTGTATTCCACCAAGTAAGTGCTATTCCAATTAAACGACCAGTAGCATATCGCACTTTGCGATCATCGGGGCAATCGCAATTTAGAAAAGTGTTCTCCATTTCTTCAAACCAATGAAGGAGAGCGGTGACACCTTCAGTCCCTTCGAATTTTGGAGGGTCGCAGGATTTGAAATGCTTGTAGGTGCATTTAGTGGTATTTGGGGGAGGGTTGATAACATTTTGATCTTCTTGGTTGACAGGATTAACGGTAAGGGCTTGTTGGATTTGAACTACTATGTTGGGTATTACGACAGCCATTTGTTGAGCGATTAGGGCAGCCATGCGCTCGCGGGCTTTTCCTGCTCTCATCTTCCTACGGGCGAGGCTAGAAGACATCTACAAGGAATACATATCAAGAGTATGAGTTGGATGTTTTTGGGATCATGGGTCGTATTTAGGAATGAACATTCATAAAATAAATATAACATAATAAATCTACTACATCCATAGGATGTCTTGGGCTTTGCTCGTAATTGGGCCTTGCATGCCGCCATACTTCACCTTCGTAATCATGTGGGCCCCCATGAATACCGGGTTTTTCATATGGTTCGCATGTGTTAGCCTGGTTACGTACACTAAAACCCGGAGAAAATCGAGAAATATGTAACGTATGATATTCGGAATGTGTCCAGGTGTGGACACGGTGACACCTCAAAGTGGGGTTAGTTCGAACGACATTTGGTGTGGCATGCTTTGGCCTAATAGGTCCTTCGTACTCTCATCGTTAGTCCCCAGGTAGGCAAACTGGTCCGTTATATTGGATTTATACGAATGCCAACCTAGACAGGACGTTCCGACTACCGGTACTTGTACCCTTACAGTTACTACATGCCCGTCGCAGAACTCACTTTGATGAGATTTGAAAAATGAAAAATGCGACAAAATCTTTGAATAGCGAAAGTATGAAGATGATTTGAATATGTGAACATTGAAATATGTATGATGAATGTGTATGTAAGTATGTATGTTTGACTGTAAGTATAAACAAATATGAAACAAATAAACATCATAAGTTTGTATGTAACCACATAAACAATTAAAATCTAGTCAACTATAGTAAAGGCTCTAAGGGTCTAATAACCTATCCTATATCCCTATAGTCATGGCTCTGATACCAATCTGTCACACCCCGACCCGCAGCGGAAAAGGTGATCGGGGCATGATTGGGTTATCATCAAAGCTCATGACATTTATTATAACGTTTCATATATTATTACAATTTAAAGGGAAACATACGTTCATAATTACATCATGTTCTAGACATCATTCTAGACTTCATTATTTTCTTCTAAGGCATTTCCTATGTTTTTCCTTGCTTCATCCTGTTCACCTGTATCATGTGTAAAAATGGTTTTTGGATCAACAAAAAGTTGGCGAGTGAATCCTATGAAAAACATTTGAACAAGTTTATTGAATTGATTATAAAATAAATGCATAACCACATATGAGTAAATATAGATGTAAACTTATTCACAAAACACTTAATTATTAAATAATGCACACACATACAATAATAGATTGTTTTGAGGCACGCGTTGCTCAACTCGTCTCCCACGAGGAACTGATGGGCCTAATGAATGAGTTTTGAGGCACGTGTTGTTCTACGAACTGATGGGCCTAATGAATGATTTGCATACAACTTGACAATATGAAATACATAACTACAAACAATATATACATTCTAAGTTTAGATCACAATATGGTACGACACAAGTTTAAATAAACGAGATAATTTTAGTGACACATGACACACCCCAAAACGTGTAATTAAAAAGGGGAGTTGTAAGATTCACTCACATTGGGTGCGTTCGGTTGATGATGTTGAATGCGCACGAAATTGGATTTAACCACGAGTGAAACTAACCTAGATAATAACATAATGGTTCGGTAAATAAGCGGATTTTTATTAATCAATTTTAGTAGGATTATTGGATATATTCTTGTGAGTTTAAGGCTATTTTCTAACCTTAAAAATGTTATTTTTAAGTATTTTTAATTGAAAATAAATAAATAAAAGAAATAAAAAAAAAATGTTGATTTTTGACTATTGACCATTGACTTGTTTGACCGTTGACTTGTTGACTTAGTGACCGGTTCGGTCGTGTATATAACATGCGCTGGGTGAGACTCGAATCGGTGACCTCCCGTACGCGTGCATGCAGCTCTACCAACTGAGCTACGTGTCTAACTCGAAATATTTCTGTTTTTAATTATATTTATATACAATTTAGATTAATCTGAAAATCATTTATTTAAAAACGATTTAATTGCATGACTCGGTGCTCGCCACAGGTCTCGAACCCGGGACCTGTGATTTAGGTTGACACACAGTCCACCGCTGGACTGTGTGTCTAACTTGGTAAATAAGCTGGTTTTTATTATACTTATATACAAAATAGGTAAATTCATTTCTGTCCTTATATAAAAAGTTTGATAATTGCCAGAACCGGTGCGGTAGCCTGGACTCGAACTCGCGATGTGTGATTTAAAAGCGCACACAGTCCACCACTGGACTGTGTGTCTATCTTGGTTATTTTTCCGGTTTTTATTAAACTTAACATCTATTTGCAAGTGAATCCGGTTCAGTTTAAAAAAAGGAACATTTTTATTAAGGCGAGTGTGCGTGGGACAAGAATCGAACTCGGGACGTATGCGTGTTTATTTGCACACAGTCCACCGCTGGACTGTGTGTCTAACCCGAGATATAACTTGATTTAAAAATTATATATATATATATAACTGAACACTTCATCTTCTTCGTCAAGCTTAACCCAGAATAAATGTCCGACTGGTTCGACAATTTAATCAAGTTCTTTAGTGTTTTGTGATTAATTACATATGAGATTAATAAAAACGAGAGAGATTAGGTGTAAGATATACCGAACAGAGATCCTCTGTTTCGCCAGCGAAATTCCGATGACAGCAGGTTATTCCGGCGACGTTTATCTTGCGGCAGAAGGTCTTCAGGAAGCTTGAGGTGAGTGTGGGTGGCTTCGGTATAAGCTCTAGGTGTTCTATTTTTAGAGTAAGGCACAGGGGTGAAGGGGTTCGGTTTTCCGGCGAGTTGCAGAAAGTTTCCTGCGAGTGAAATTACGTCGAGAATGGGTGTGATTGTGAGCGAAAAGGCTATCAGAGGTTAGAGGGTGCATTTATAGGAAAGAATCGAGATGCATGTGGTCTGATTTCAGTCTTGATTCGTCGGTCAATAAGTTTTCCGGCGGTTATGACCAAAGTCGCGGACTGGACATCGGTTATAACCGATATTAAGGTTAATGCTTCGGTTAAGTCAGAAGAAAACGTCCAATCTCGGCGAAATCGTCGGGATTTCCGACGACTGCGATTTGGGCGCGTCAGTTTGAATTCGAGATTATGTTATGCATTAATTGTTTCAATATGAACACAAACAACACAAGTGGCGGAGTGGTTGAGCGTGTGGAAGTTAAGACTTTGCTGACCTGGTTGACCCGGCTGACCCGGGTTCGAATCCAGGCTTCAGCACTTTATTTTTAATTTGCTATTTTTAATACATTTTCAAATATAAATTATATATTCCAATATACTTATTAATTATGTATCGTTTAAAATTAATTTGAGCAATAAATACGCAACGGAATTTTTAACTGATTGTTCGGTTAATAAACGAAGCGGGTTTGGTAATTCCGGTTTTTTGACGGATGTTACACTAAATAAGGCGTAAAATAAACGGTTGGGTATGGAAGATTCATCTCTTTTTTATATATAAAATCTGTTGTTTATATATAAGTTTTGTGTCTTTTATAAGACTTTGACGTCTTTTTGGGAGTTTTTACACCAATTCACTAAAGAAATAATATTACCCATTAAATATTATAAAAATTTAGCATGCAATATTTATATTAGATGTTAGAAAACGTATTACGTGTTAAAAAATAGTTATAAAGGTCTAAAATGCTGTAATTCTCGAGCAAGGTATGACAAAATCACCGGCTATGGTTTTTACTTGTTTTGGTGAAATTCTCCCTTATTAATAGTGTACTAAAATAGATTTTAAGCTCTAAATATTTTTATTTAAAACCCGAAATTCGTGGATGTTACAGTCTCTCATACTTAGGGGAATTTCGTCTTGAAATTCAACTAGTAGAGACTTACAATAGCTTAAGAAAGATAAGTTATGGTGTATGTTGACTAGGGCTAGTTCTTGGTCCGACTCCTAGTCCCAATTCCCATGTACCATTAGTGTCTATATATAGGGTGTACCATAGCTAACCCAGCACACTTTTGGCACCTTGAAAGCGTACTAGTTACCTACAAAAACTACCTACTAGCTTGGCTAATTTGGATGGTATGATTTTGAGTTTTAGAAATTGGCTAAAGGTTTGGGGTCCTAGTTACACAATAGGATTCCAATACTCACCAATGTACTTGTAAACCTACCATTATGTTGCACACCGCAATGGTCAATTTACCTTACACGAGTGAGCTATGTCCTCTTATTATGCATCTAAAAAGTGATAATAGCTATGTAAGAGAAAGTGGTGGTTGTTAAGGAAGTGGAACACATGTTGTTTTGAGATTCAAGAACAATGATCAAATAGATATCTAATGCATATATGTTTAAGTTAAGTAGTAATGTGTAGTGATTCACATCCATATATAGTAATCCACAAAAAGGAATTTGTACTAACCCTCAGCTCTTATGAGTTAATGATTGTGTAAGAATACACACAATCAACCCTAATGATATGATAGCCTGAGGCACCAGGTGTCCTATGATGTATCATGAACGTGACACGAAAGATTACTTGTGACAAAATGAATACTTGTGGCACACCCCCATCAGGTGTCCAAAGATGAAATCTTAATGACTTGTTTAGAATAATGTTGCATTTATGAGATCATTGTTATTGAAGAATTGCATTAAAGAATATGATTTAGGTTTGTACATGCAATTAATTTAGAAGTAAAGTAAATTAGATTTATCAATCCACATCACAAGATGAGGTCCAATAAGTTAAACATAGGATTCAAGTTTTGATATGTCAAAGTAGTAAATAGTTGGAAAAATCAGAGTTCCATTGGTGCTCCCCTACTTAAGGGGATTTTGTAAGCCATAAGAGATATAGTTTCAAAACATATTCCAACATAAAATAAAGTTCGTAACTTTCCATCAAGAAATGAAATAGCACCATCAAGAACAATACAGCTGACGCTATCATCGCGATGCGGGACTCAGCTTTAGCCCTATTGGAATGAACATTGAATGTCTCTATCGCCTTCCATGAAGTTAAACTGGTTAGTTAGTCTTGTAGTTTTGGTTTGGGGTAAGGTGAAGAGTAGGATCCATCTATAAACTTTGTAAATACTGAGTCTATGTAGAAGTGTCTTGATTGTAGATACACTTCTATAAACCCTGATTATTGGTGGACGACAATCTTGAGAGAGGTAGCGAAAAACGACAGTTAGGTTGTTTGGGTGTTGTGCTAACGGCTAGGGTTCTGTATTGGGGTCTTTCAACGCAATGATGAAGAAAAGCAGGTTAGTTATCAAAGATTTTAGTGAAAAATATTGAAGAAGATAAAGGATGTGTATAGACAAGGCTGCATTCACTGAGGCTAGTTGTTGTAATATGATGTAACACCCGGCCTTGTAAAACAACAAACCGCGGCGGAAACGTCGGGGAGTCATGTCATAGAACTATTGTTTCACAACTCATGGAATTTAGAATTTTGTTTTATTAAGTTAAATGTTTATATTGTCTTGGGATAAACAGATCAACACATAAATAAATTGTCTTTCATGTTTTAAGTCACTAAGGCCCGCGTCCATTCCTACGTGAAGCATGCATCATATTATCAAGCGTTGACTCCTGAAACATATGTGAAAAGAGAGTCAGCATAAAAATGCCGGCGAGTACATAGGTTTTGTGAGTGTCTCAAATTCGTGGCTTTGTATACATATTGCAACACCTCGTCCGACTACAAGAGTCGTTAAGTGAAAACCTCGTATCAAAAGTGTTTGATATTGCAATACAATTAACCAACTAAAACAAGTTGGTTAGAGTTATGAAAACCTTATAGCCATGAATCTTGACCAAAACGTTTCTTTTGTAAAACCCTTGAAATAGATTGATTCAAAAGAAAACTCCGTATGGTTTATAACTTTAAGTGAAAATCATTGCGTGACATTGTTCAAAACCATTTGTCCGTATTATAAACCATTTGCCCGTGTTATAAATCAATCCTCCGCATCATAAACCAATTGTCCATATCATAAACAAATCGTCCATGTTTTTAATTGTGAAAACTTTTGATCGTTCTTTAATGAACACATTCAAACCTGTGTTAACTATACCACCAAAGGGTATCTCTAATAGACCACCAAAGGGTCTCTTTAACTAGACTAACAAATCAACAAATGATTTGTTAATCAGAAACAGTTTCTGTCATTACCCAAACTTCCACCAAATCTAGTAAACAGTCCAATAATGGGATTGTCAGTCCTATGGTACCATAACATACTACTGGTCGGCTCGGCCAAAGCTAATGAATGTCATTCGTGTTATGGATAACGCATCAACAAGTTGTTCACATTATTGAAATCGTATTATTTTATATATAAACCACAGGCATTGTTTTTTTTTTGAAAACTTGAAAATGATTTAGCACATATGAGTCACCTCAAAACATTTGCAAAACGTAAAAGAGGGGAACTATGTTCTCACTTTGAAAATCATTTTGTATATATAAACCATGTATATTGTTTTGAAATCTTGAAAATAATTATAGGCACATATGAATCACCCCAAAACATTGGAAAATGTAAAAGAGGGGGCTATGTACTCACATAAGCCTTGCGTAGTAAATATGTAGATTTTAAAAGACAATTTAGCACATATGAATTACCCCAAAACATTAAAACATAAAAGAGGGGAACTATGTACTCACTTGGGATTGCGAAAGTATTCTTGATCAATGGAATAAACAAAGATCAAACGTGTCCTAATGTGTCAGATAAATATGTTAGCGTGTCGGGACTACAAACAGGAGATTGGATAGCATGAAGTCTTATAAACCAAACGAGTGTTAGAACTCATGTGATATGGTTTAACAAACTTAAGATTCTGATTTGGAAAGGATCCTAAGTGCTATTGACCCATTATGACTCGTTAAGGTAGTTTATGCTACTTTAACGGGTCATTAGCGTAAACGCGTGATCGTCCTATGATAAGTCTTAAATGCCCAAAACATGTTTGAAAATGTTATAACATCAGTTTATATGATAAAAATTTGGTTACATGTGTTTAAAATGGATTTATGCGCAAAAGGGCATTTTGGTCATCATTTTTCTAAAACATAGAAGTAACTTATCATAACACTAACCAAACGACGTGACCATAAGGTATAACCTCAGTAGGTTATTCCCTATACAACTATGGTCACAAATATGTGTTTGGTCGGATCCTAAGATTGACCAAAGGGTCGGATTCGAAAGTCAAAGCAGTGGTCAAGACCGCTCGACTTACGACCCTAAATAAGCACTAAACTAGAAGTGACGAGTTAGACATGTCTAACTAAGTTTATAAAACTGATTTGGTATCAAAACTTGGTGTTTTGATACCCAAAAATAGTTTCGTCATAAAATGCACATCATGCGCATTTTTGACCGAAACTTTGACTCGTCACTTTGACTAGTAAACGTGGTAATCAGAAGGTGAAATCGTTAGGGTTATAACCTTCATGATTACGATCACTTTTCAAAGTTCAATTGAACTTTGACTTGACCAAATATGGTCAGAACCAAAAGTCAATCAGGTTGCCAAACTGTTCGACTTTTAGCTCAAAATAGCTAAAAAATGAAAGAACTAGGAAGAGTACTTACTCGTGTTGAAGAACACTTTCGGAACTCAAGATAGGAGGCTTCCAAAGGCTGGAAACGAGCTCCAAGAAGGATAGAAAGAAGAACTTCACACTTTGCTTTGAAGTGTTTTGAAGTGGTGTAAAAAAATGGAAGAATCATGGGGTATTTATAGTATTTTAGGATTAAGGAGGTGATGGCAAGTGTCCTCAAGTATGGATTAGTGTCCTAACATGTGTCAACACCATATTAAGTTTGGAAAATTGAGTGCTAGGTATCAAAAATTGGAGATAAGTGGCAAACTTGGTGAAGAAACAAAAATATTTATTATTTTTTGACAAATTTGGCCCTTGGATTTGTATTTTCACTTGTTTGCCATTTTAACCCCTTTAACCTAATATTTAGGTTATATAAAGGTGTTAAGACATGTGTAACTTGGATTATGCCCGAAAATGTCGTGGATGTCGGTTCGTTCGGTTGTACGGTTATGTGTTTCGCAAAAATGCGTAAAACGCTTTAACGAACACGAAAATGATTGAAATTGTGCAACAATTGACATTTTGCATTCTCATCAATAAAATACAATATTTTATTAAATATAAAAATATTTGGAAATAAAACACAGGGTTTCATTGAATACGAAATTGTTTGTAATTGTGCAATGATTGAAAAGGCACAAATGTCACAGATGAGTGCAATGATTTCAGTGGTAGCAATACGAGGAGGAGGCATAACATGTCTGAATGAGTTGGTAACTGATAGGAGGAGGTATAACATGTTTGAATGAGTTGATAAGTGATATAGTGTATGGTTATGAAACTTGATATAAATCCAAGTGGTTTTTATTAGAAAAATAAGGAAAATAGTTGACTAATCAGGACATTAGGTTTGCATGAGAAGACATGCTTTAGCCTATAGGTGAGTATTCACTCCGAGAATTCCCAAGAAAGTGTGAGTGGTCCTTTTTGGATTTGTACAAATACTCATTCCTAAACTCGAGACTCGGTGTACAGGCGCTCAACCTTCCAGATTGCATGTGTTTTTATATCATTTGGGCCTTCAATCGTGATGAGAGTTAAGGATTGGGCTTTGCAGCCCAAGAGCTTGATACAATATCACTTGTAATCCTCTTTCCTCATCTTGATAGGTAGTTGTGCTTCATTTGGCTCCGAGTCACTTGAAATGATGATGCCTTGGTATTTGCTAATTGCATCTGAAAAGGAGTTCTGGATCTTCTTCCTTGTGGCTTCTTCTTCCTTGTGGGGTGCAATATTCATTGGTTGTTGTTAACTTCCATACTTGCGAGCCACTTTTCTTCAATCGATTGGGCTTTGAGATTCATCATAGAAGGATAGGTCAGGCATGTCATAGAATTTAGGGGTGAGAGAGTTGTTAGATACATACGTCGAATAGGATGACGTATCTAGAAAAAGGAAGAATACCCACGTATGTCGAAGAAAAGAAAGAAGATAAACTCTTAAGGTTATAGACAAGGTCCTAACTAAATATTCGACATAATTTCCTATAACCAAGGTTTTGATACCAATCTGTCACACCTTCACCGTGTTCACAAACCACGCTGGTGACTTCATGTTAGGGAGAGACCAAGGCAATAAAGAAAAAAACCCCTGACACTTATAATCGAGTTACATTTAAAAAAAATAACTAAACAGATAAACAACTTGTTCATAAAAACGAAAGAAATAACTAAATCTCATTTATTTTGATATATAGGCAATCATATATGAGTATGTCTTGATTTCTAAGCATGATCACCTAAAACATGTAGAAAATTTGTCAACTAAAAGTAGTTGGTGAGATTATAGGAAATAGTAAAGCATGATAAAAATATGTTTATAATAGTAAAGCATGATAAAATGTGTTTAAATAATTCAACAAGTATATATCTGTCGTAACTAAATATTATATAATAAACACATGACGTACACAATCAAACCTCATGACATAACATAACAAATGATTACGGTTTCGATCACCCTAGTCGCGATGAGGTGGGTTTGTCATTCCTGTAGCGCCATAATGTACTACTGTTGGCTTGAATAAGTTATTGATTGTGCATAGGATAGCGATTTATGGATGCTTGCTCGAAATAACATATATTATCAAGAAATACTTGTGTACTGATTTGAATTATACAAAAGGAATGATTTTATGGTCTACATGTTCCACCCCAAAAAGTAAAAAATACAAAAGGAGGATATGATCTTACCTTGATGATTGGTGATGAGCTTGCACGTTCTCAATGATTACAAGTAAAACCTAATAATTTAAGGATGGTTAATTAGGGTTTGAATATGTTATAATGATGTTTGTAGATGATATTGGTCACAAGAATCCTTGGTCGATAAAATCTTCGTTTAGTTTTTAGAAAGTACAAATGTTAACAACTTTCTGTGATATTTTTGTTTTTTGTTTTAAAAATAGTAGACAATGATGAAAACTTTTGAAAATTTCCAGTCTACTAACCTAGAATGTGTTCTTTAACTTTCATTTAGAAAGTTTTTATGATTGGAACCCGGAAAATGGTCAAAACCTTGGATTTTACTATCGTTTAGTTTTGCGCTTAGTTTTGTTTTAAATATTTGGGGGTCCAAACAGAAGTGTTTTAAAGCGTATTATATATCGTTGAAACCCCCATTTTAGTGTATTATATCATAAAATAAGAGTTACTTAATTTGGTTAAGTTTGGACCAAGTTATGATCATCCAAAGGTTCAACACAAAATCTATCCAAAACAGGAAGAGAACTTCTTTGTTTAATGTGCTAAAAGTAGTTTAATATTTATTAACTAAGTTACCGTAATCTAGACACTAAGTTAAATTCTAGACCCTTTATAACTAAACTACAAACTGGCAAGTGAGCCGATCAACTCTAGTAAAGCTAAGTAAGTTCGGAAATCGAACCCACAAGATTCTTTTGATTACGTAAACTAGACTCACTAGACTTAATGACTGACATGACTAAACTATTTATATATTTTGAGAGGGGGGTTTTCTAATATCCTAAAATTGCATTAATTAAATATTAACTAATCTAACCGAACTAAGATGCAACTTGGAACTTGGGTTTAACTCAAATGATGATAAAACGACTACCTAGGCTGGAATCCCATATGCTATCAGTTAGATTTCTACCAGACACGAACTATTATAGAACCAAGATCGTTAAATACTAAACCTACCGAGAAACCGAATACGACCCTCGACCCTTCTTGAGAAGACACCTATGGAACTCTAATAGGCTGTTAAATTACCGGTTTATCTAGACTCCCTCATGGTTATCTAACTATTCTATAAAGTACCTTTAATTGACAATCTACCTCATGACGTGAAAGTCAAAGGTAACTTGGAAACTTGACTCGACTCGATAAGTAAGTATTGGAAAGGCAACTAAGTCAGACTTCTCACAAAGCACCTAAACTTAGCAATTTACCAACCTAGACATACCGATAATCTCGCACCTCATCATAATTAAGATTAGTAGAACACCTAGACCTACTTGATTCACGGATATTACTTCTATGGTGCAGTGGCCAATTAGCCATAAAAATCACAAACACAACAGTCAATGATCTAACATGAACATATTATATGAAAGAAATTCAACTAGGCACATGTGAAGTAATAAACATTCATCAACAAGTAAAAGTATGCATATACAACGAATCAAATAAACTAAGTCTTATACTTTTATAGAAAATCCAAAACTAGTTCGTAATCTGGATAAAAATCAAAACTTTAACATATGTTTATCCTAACCTAGGTAGTTCATGCACAATTAGCCAGGAATCATTGTGGAAACAACCAAAGCATTAAGTTCAAGAATAGAATTCATGGTGAAAGATAAAAAAAATAAAAAAAAACTATGAAATCAGGAAGAAGAAACCCGGAAACCTTCATTCTCGTGCCTTGAATCTTCAACGGATGATTCCTATCTTCAAAATCTTCGAATTTTGGCTTTCTTAAGCTTCAAATTCCTCCAAAGCTTTTCTAAATTCGTAGGATTATGAGTTGTTTATGATAATGATCAATATATACTAATTCCTAACATAAACCCATCAGATGCCGTAACATTCAGCCATATTTAAGTCAACTTAGATCAAATATCTCTCCTCGCGTCACACAGAGAGGGCTCACTTCTTGGTCGCACGACGCATCCAGGGTATTTTCCTCGAAATTTGTGCACTTCAGCTCTTCGATCCCCCGAACTTGTCCCGGTGCTTAGTTTTCTTCATTCTTGACTCGTTTTTAACCATTTTAAGCTCTTTTCAACTCCTGAGACCTGGAAATCACAAACGGATCAGTAGTATACACATTCTAACTAAAAACGAAACTAAATCTAACAAAAACTATACAAACTTTACACGGAAAACAGATGTATTTTGCAATACATCAGTGTTCCCATTGGTCGTTTTTATGGGTTTTATGCATAAATAAAATATAAAACATGTTTCAGATTATAGATGATATAACACAGCTTAATATATGTTAAAATGATGTGCACAACAAAGAATAAAGGTGCAAGAATAGCGAAGATTTGTATGAAGAACGAATATAAATAAGGAACGATTTGATGTGACTTACTTGAAAGCAAAACTTCTTCAAATCAATAGTGCAAGGGGAACAAACTGGTGCAAGGATTTTTGAGTGTTTCTTATGAGTTTTGGTATGAAAAATGGTGAAGGGAAGGGTGGTTTATATAGGGGAGCAAGGGGGTATGTGTCAAAATGAAATGAAATGTAAGACAAGTGTAAGATGTTGGTTGAAAGGAAATGCATGGAGGACAAGTGTTAGATGGTTTTATAGAAACCATGTCCTAAACAAGGGGTAAAATAAAAAGGTGAGTATGAAAGATTCAACTCTTTTTTATATATAAAATCTGATGTTTATATATAAGTTTTGATATCTTTTATAAAAGCTTGGTGTCTTTTTGGGAGTTTTTACACCAATTCACTAAAAAATAATATTACCCAATAAATATTATAAAAATTTAGCAAGCAATATTTATATTAGATACTAGAAAACGTATCGCATGTTAAAAACTATTTATAAAGGTCTATAATGCGTGCAATTTCTAAACGACGTAAGACAAAAATCACCAACTATGGTTGATGAAATTCTCCCTTATGATATATTATATAAACATAATATTAAATTAGATTTTAACTTCTAATTTTTTTATTCAAAACCCGAATTCACGGATGTTAAAACTCCTCATTCCTCTCTTAAACACTTGCATACTTCAATCGGTATGTTGTCTGGACCAATAGCCTTAGCCTTTCCCATCTTCCTAAGTGTTTCTCTTACCTCTCCTTGTGAGATACGGTAACAGCAGTTATTTCGTTGTCGATGATAAAACAATCATATCAGGTTCATGTCATAGTCATGGTTAGGTTCATGCCATAGCCATGGTTGATGTTTTTTACACGTCTAATGACACCAGACGAACTCAATCTATTTCATTTATATCGATATTGATGTAAAACACATGAGATGGATAAGTAAACATGTTAATGGTAGAATATAAAAAAAGAACTTATAAAATACAATTACAAAACGTATTATTAAACTAAAATAGTATCATCAAAATAAATGGGCCTATAAACAAACAATCTTAGTGACTTTACACGTTGTGTTATCATGTCCAAACCAATGCTCATCAACACTATAGTTCCTTCTTGAAGACAATCAACGTAATTCTGAGATTGCAGATCGACGAGACTAAGCATTGACTGCAGCGAGGCGCTGCTTTGTACCACAGTGACAAGCACATCATCCACACAAGATCATTTGCAGATAATTCGACTGCAAATGATTTAAGATCCTAAAAACAACACCTTTAGAGACGTCAACGGTGAGCCGTGGCCATACGCCTTACTATCGCTCCACAGTGCAAACCCTATGGGAAAGAGATCACAACACAAATGGAGCAGATTTATGACCGAAAATAGAAAGCTACCTTCATTTCTTTCATCAATTAATGCAAAATTACTAAAGCATCTATAACTTTATTAAAATGATTATAATTCAGAGGCAAACAACTGCTAATGTAATACAAGTACGCAAAATCAGATCTAAAAGGGCAAACCTGTCCAAAGAAATAACCCAACTGTTGCAGCCAAAAAGAACTCCTTGCTAATACTTGCACAACTGAATCCATAATCATGGTTATTAACTTAAGATTATAATGAAACTAGGTAATAGTACATGGGATTTGGCTAACATTATAATGAAAGTAGCTAATAGTACATCGAAAGGATTTGGGGGGGGGGGGGGGGGGGGTACTTTTGGCGAACCCTATTACATGATTTATGGATCACTTACAGGTACATGCATATCAAGTTTCCCCATCCATAGAAGAAAGATGCCCAACATGAACCAGTGAACCTACAGAAAATTGTTAAATGAATCCAGCATAAAAATACTTAAAGAGTAAAATGCACGGATAGTCCCTGTGGTTTCGTAAAATAAACTATATCCAAATTTAATACAGTATGTCCCTGGTTTCTCGTTATACGTTCTCTTAAGAAATTACAATGTATGCTCCTGGGTTGCTCTTATAGTCTAAGTGGAGGATAGATTTTCAGTAATGGTGTGATACACATTTCCTTACCATTAAAAATATATAATAAAACATTAAAAAAGATAAATGAATGGGGCCCACTTTTTTCTTTTTTATAAACAAATCACCCCACCCACTCCACCCAACGTTCCATCTTCCCCACCCTCACCCCGCCACTTCTCCAATCCTCCACTACTGCATCTTCCTTTCCCAAATATGTAACACTATCTATGTATATTATAGTTTTATAAAGTATTACTTAAAAGTCAAACCCACTAAATAAAATTAGTAACATATAAAATGCTCTATGATACATGTATTATTTGGGGCCGTTGAACAAAGTATACCTCGCAACAACTCATGCAAATTAGGCAATAAGCTGTTAACCGCATAGAGTCATAGCAAGTTGGTAGCACAATCCTCACCGTCGATTATTCTCTGCTTCACCAAAATAGCATTCAATTGAAGATCCATCAAACTGGACATCCACTTTTATTATATATTGTTTTTTAATGGTAAGGGTAATTTTATAATTCCACATCCACTTAACTGAGGAAACTAACTTCCATCCACTTCAGGGACTATCCGAGTAACAAACAAGCAATCCACAGGGAGTATACATGTAATTTTCAAAAGTTAGAGACTCTATAGGTGTTATTTTATTAAACCACAGGGACTATCCGTGCATTTTACTCATACTTAAAAGAAACGGGTAAAATATATAAATATAATTAATTGAAGGGAAACGGGTTGAAGTAATCCTAAATAAATTTATAACAAAAAAATAAGACCATTACCATACGTGCTTCGGGTCAAACCTGTTTCGGCAGGACAAAACATACATGTTCTGATCTGGTTACCAAACTACCCATTTTTCCACCTCTAAATTTTGTAGGTAATACAACATTTCAATCACGACACACATCTTTGAGAAACACAAAAATAAATTATGATGGAAAATAAAGTTTACCACATGAGATCTTTAACAAAGAGCGCGCGAGGGATTAAAAGTCCATTTCCGGTCATGGCAAGCAGCATTGAGAAAGATGACAATCCTCTGATGTTTTCAGGATTCAAGAAATTTGTCCACTGTTCAGAAGTTGGAACCGATAATTGTTAATAAATTGAGTTTTTTTGTGTACTATATACAGGAGCTAAAATGATATGCTACCATTTGTGCAACAGGCATCCACATGAAAAGGAGTGTAGCAGTCCATCCAGATATTGATCCAACAAATTTGGTGGCATTTTCTGCAAGTTTCCCAATTCGAGCCTGCAAGTTATTAGAAAACTTAAGTAGGAATTCAACAAAACGTAGCCATGTTTCAATACATTTCAGACAACTTGAGTTTAATGACCAGTTTAGGTTTTGGTCAAATCTTTTAGCTAAACCCCATTTGACACGTTAGAACCCTGGTGGACGTAAATGGGCTTGAGGCACACCTCTTGTAAGTGGGAAGGTTGTGTTAAGACAGAATGAACCATCAGGTTTCAACCTTCATAACATAGCCATATCCCTCAAAAGGTCAAAAACAGCTATCTCAAATGGTGTTTTGGTTGAGGGAGATAACGTCCAGGATGTGCTTGTGAAACACTATGAGCAATTTCTTGGTTGCCAAGGATATGGTCACTCTAGGCCCCTTGCCGGACTATTCATGAATAAGTTGACCTCAGAGGATGCTGTGCATATGGTTCGTCCAGTTACTGCTGATGAGGTGAAATTGGCCATGTTCTCGATTGGTAATGATAAAGCGCCTGACCCTGATGGTTTTTCAGCAGCTTTCTTTAAGAGTGCGTGGCATATCATTGGTCATGAGGTGTCGAATGCCATTATGGATTTCTTCAGGACCGGCAAACTCCTTCGGGAAATTAATAATACTCTGATAGTGCTTGTGCCGAAGAAGACGACCCCTTCGCTGCTTACGGATTATCGTCCTATCGCGTGTTGTAATGTGATTTATAAATGTATTAGTAAGGTTTTGGCGGATCGCATGAAGGGGATGCTTAATCAGATTGTCAGTGTTAACCAGTCAGCTTTTATTCCGGGTAGGAAAATATCTGATAATATCTTGCTTACTCAAGAGTTGATGCACAATTATCACAGGGATTATGGGCCTCCGAGATGTGCGTTCAAAGTGGATATCCAAAAAGCTTATGATACTGTTGATTGGAAGTTTCTTAAGGATGTTCTTATAGGCTTCGGATTTAATATTAGAATGGTGGATTGGATTATGACTTGTGTGTCAACTACGTCATACTCTATTAGTGTGAATGGGAATGTGCATGGGTATTTCAAGGGTGGTCGTGGCTTAAGACAAGGAGATCCATTATCTCCGTATTTATTCACTCTTGTCATGGAGATCCTGACATGCATTTTGAAGAGGGATGCTCGTCTTGATACCTCTTATAGATTTCACAATAGGTGTGAAAGACAACATATTATTAATCTTTGTTTTGCCGATGACTTGTTTCTGTTTGCCCGTGGTGATGTTTCCTCTGCTCGTTGTATCATGTCGGTGCTGGCTAGTTTCACGGACATGTCTGGTTTGGTCCCTAGTATCCAAAAAAGTACTGCCTTCTTCTGTAATGTTCCACCCAATGTTAAAAATGAGATTCTACAGATTTTGCGGTTTGAGGAGGGCTTGTTGCCGGTCAAATATCTGGGTGTTCCGCTTATTTCTTCTCGGCTCCTCTCTAGAGATTGTAGTGTTTTAGTTGAAAAGATGGAGCAGCGTATTCTAAATTGGAGAAATAGATTTTTATCCTTTGCAGGAAGGTTGCAGCTTATCAACTCGGTGCTTTCAGCTTTGCATGTTTATTGGTCCGCTGTTTTTATTTTGCCAGCACAAATTATTAAGGATCTTGAAGCTAAATTGCAGAATTTCCTGTGGGCGCAGAAGGGTAATTTTCATAGAGGAAAAGCTAAAGTCTCATGGAATTCTATCTGTGTCCCTAAGTATGAGGGGGGCCTGGGTATTAGGCGGCTTGGAGATTCGAATAAAGCGCTTATGGTGACACATATTTGGAGCATTCTTAATAAGAGGGAGTCCTTGTGGGTTAGCTGGATCTACTCTTACATGTTAAAAGGCCGCAGTTTCTGGGTATGTAAGGAAGGTACGAATTGTAGCTGGAGCTGGAGAAAGCTTCTTCAGATGCGGCCTAGTATCAGGGATCACGTGTGGTCTCGATTGGGTGATGGGACTAATACGTCAGCTTGGTATGATAACTGGAGTCATCTTGGTCCGTTATCTAATCTTCTGTCTCCTAGGACCATTTCGAATGCGGGTTTTAGACTTCATGCTACGGTTGCGGATATCCATAATCAAGGTACTTGGGCTTGGCCCTCGGCTTGGAGGGATTTGTTTCCAGTGTTGATTCAATTGGATCAGGTTTACTTGGACCCAAATAAGGCGGATCGGATTTGCTGGAAGGATGGGGATGATATACTCGATTTCTCTTCTTCAAGCGTCTGGCATTCGATTCGGATTAGGGAGCCGGAAGTGGATTGGGTTAAAGTAGTCTGGTTTAATCAGTGCATCCCTAGGCATGCTTTCTTTATGTGGTTGATTATTCGGCGAAAATTGCTAACTCAGGATAAAATTCTCCAGTAGGACATCTCGAGAAGGAAAAACATGAACATGATGTGCTGTTTGTTGTGCTATGAGAATGTTGACTCCCATGACCATCTTTTCTTTGAATGTACGTTTTCTGAACAGGTTTGGAACAAGACTAGAGATAAGGTGGGCATGTCTACGGTTGTTTCCAGATGGAGTGACATTATGGCCTGGCTTCTTGCTCGTGCTCGATCGAAAACAGCGGCGCATTATATAAGTAGAGTGTTTGTTGCCTGTGCAGCATACATAATATGGCAAGAACGTAATGCGAGATTGTTCAAGAATCAAGCTAGGCCACCGGATACCATTTGTGAACAAATATTGAAGACAGTTTGGTACAAGCTGATGGGGGTTAAGTTCAAAAATTGTGCGAATGTTAGGAGGCTGCTAGGTGAATGGAAGATAAATGGCAACTACCTATCAGATAATGGAGGCTGATTAATGTGTTTTTTGTGTGATTAAGTTTTCTAGATTTTTAGTCTAGTGATGTACTTTGTTTTGGTGGTTGTTTTGTGTTGTTTGCTTGGCTTACTTTCATGAGGTGTGTCTCATGATTGAACTAGTGGGAGATTATCCTCACTACTTGTTTTCTTTGGTTGTTTAATATATAGAATCACTGGGGTAACCCATTACCCAAAAAAAAGGGCCTATAGTTGGCCGAATCAAACACATTCCAGTTAACAAACTTAATTAATAAGATGTAGCTTACCATGACAACCATCACCACGGCTATCACAAAAGAAATGATTCCTGGCAAGATACTGTTTGGAACATAAGGTACAAACGTTGACCACATGACCTGCATTATTCGTACGAAATTCAGTCACTGGCACATTTTTAACTGAAAAATAAAGAAAAAAGAAGATTGTATGTATTACTTGTGGAAGTGCGGAGAGGCCAGCAACAGTAATGAAATCCTCCCAAAAATTCCAGATGTTTTGATTAAGCAGATTAAAATAGTTTAAGAAATTGATAAGGAGACCACAGGCAACCACCACAGAAGTAGCGGTAAACTGTGGTACAGGCATGGATCCAGCCATGGCTAGCTGAGCGATAACCGCATATGTTGATACAACTCCAAAGTTTGAACCACCATTGCTTCCGTTTCCCCTTTTTTTGCAAAATATGATAGTAATGAAAGGTTTCCAAGAAGTCCGGTAAACATTCCCTGGCACCATTATAATTCATAGATATTTTGGTGTGTTAGGGGTGTGAATGACACGAAATTTGCGGCTTGGGTTTAGTCTAAACAGGTTCGGCTCAGTTTCAGTTTGAACCTGCGACCCCTTTAGCTAAACGGGTCGGGTTGGCGGGTTGACCCGTTTAATCTATTTATATTATATAATATTTTTTTTACAATATGTTTTATGACATAAATTAATTTGGGTGTGTATTTTATGCCATAATTACAACTTAAAAAGAGAAATTGACATCAGATTTTATAATTTAAATGCAACTGGATTATATACATTTGTGTTTTTTTTTTAATTTCAAAATATTAATTTCAAAAAATCGGATTAACCGTGTCGTTAGTAAATTTTTCAGTTGCGAAGACAACCAGTTTAGCACCCAGGTGTATAGCCCCTGCAATCAGATGGTGGTTGAATAGTAAACTAATTAGCAGGGGCAGGGGTTGTTGTTGGAATAGAATAAGGATATTAAGATTTATCCATCCAACTATTTTGGGGTCACTGACCGACGTGTAAATTCTAAAACAATCAAGCGAAACATACAGACAGACAGCTAATTTGAAAACCAAAAGTGAAAGAATAGATACCAGCCATGGAACAGCAAAAAGAGCCGCCTTATTTCCAGCAAGTAGATTACGAGCATTCAGGACGATTTGAGGCAATTGGAGCAACAGAAAGGGGACATTTGCAGCTCCGACGAATTTAGCCGTCAGGGAATCCCATTGCTTCAAACCCTAAAATCAATTATATGCAACCTTAGCAGCATAGGGGAAAACAAAACAGTGTGTGTGTGTGTTAATACCTACCTCATCATCATGATGATAATCTGGGTGAAGAGGGTTGGGGACGTCGGAACCTAGGGCAGGGTTTGGTCTGGGTCTAGTAGGCAATCGAATTGAACAAGGTTGTGATCTTTTTAAGGGGGGGATGGAGAAATGGGGACGACGACGATGATGATTTTTTAGAAGAAGAAGAAGAAAAAGGCAGCCGGGCTTATTGGTTGACGGTTGGAGAGGCGGAGCTCCGGCCAGGGCCACCACCGTCGTCATATGGAATGGGGATAGATGATGATGGGTGGGGAGGAAACTCACATGCCACTGCACTCGCATACTGCTTTCATTTATTTTGTCCAGATGATAATATTATATTATATTTACTAGTAAAAATACTCCCGTCTTTGGAACTACACAAAACTATGAAGATCTTAACATACAAACAAAGAGTAGTTCAGATATGACGATCAACGAACGAGCTTATATTTAATATCACACGAGTGAATATTAACAAAATATTTGGAGAGATTCAAGCAACAACTTTCTTTTGGATTAAATTTAGGGTAAAGCAACAACAATCGAGTAGAGCAAATGGATGATTTTTGACGTAACTTAGTAATATGTCTTGTAGGTTCTAAACTAAACAATACCGAGTGAACAAAAGAGGGTCGGGTCTAGTAACTTGCTAGCTTATGTTATGTTAAACTTTTGTTAATGGAGTAAATTGTTGTTTGCGTTCAAAAAATAACTACCGGCTTTAGAACCCTATTCATTCGGTTTTATTCTCGCATTCATTAGCGCTTCATCCACCGCCCCCTTCAACGCTATGGTTGTTGAATTTGTTCCCTGCTATGGGCATAACAACGTTACACATTGGTTTCTCTCACGCACACGTACATAGGGGAATTATAGAGAGAAAACTTAAGTTAAGAAAATTAAAGAAAACCTTATGTAACAATTTTTTTTATTCTAAAAAAACTTAGGAAATGTAAGTTACATGTTATCGAACGTTTTGTAACAAAAAAAAACAAAAAACAAAAAGCGTCAAGTGTTTTTTATAAGTTTTTTTTTTGAAAATTCAGTGTTTATATATCTATATATATGCTAAAAACTGATCTTTTAAAAAAATTTATAAAAAAATTCCCTTGGCGCTTTTGGTTTTTTTATTACAAAACATTCGATAACATGTAACTTATATTCCCTAGTTTTTTTAGAAAAAAAGCTTGTTACATAATGTTTTCTTGAGTTTTCTTAACTCAACTGAATTTTCTTTCTATCTCTCCCCCACTTATATATACATACACATATATATAATGAAATGGGTATAACCTCACATCTACATAATCCCTCACTACACATTGAAGTTGTATAACCCCTCTTTCTTATACATTTGTCACGTGTCATATAACTTCACATCTACATAACCCCCACTATGCATGACCTTATAGCAACTAATACTAAGAAATATACTCAAAGAATATTTACACACTTTTTACATCTATTAAAAATCACAAAAAAAGTAATTTACATCGAATAGTATCGTTGTGTCGCCTTAAACCGCCGATAAAATTAACTTTTCCGTAACTAAAAAAATTCTTGAAAAAATTACCTTAAAAATCGTTGATGTCAACACGAGCGTGATTGACGTCAGCCCCTAAGACCGACGGAGGGCTGCTCGTAGGATTCAAACTCCATGATAAGACCGTAGGGTGGGGGTTTGGGTTGACATGTGGCGGAGGTGGACTCCACCAGGCCACCCCAAAAAAATTGGGTGTAGGAGCGGCGTAGCCTAGCTTGGGTGACATGTGGGAAAATATATATATATTTATTATATTTTAACATTTATATAATAAAAACACACAAATATATTAATTTATAAAAAAAGTTACATCAAAAATTCTAAAAAAATTAAAAAAAATATATACTTATAAAATCCTACTAAATTAAAAAAACAACTTGATAAAACCTAAAAAGATTAAAAAAAACTTCATAATAGATCCTAAAAAAAATTACAAAGTACGGTAAACAAAATGGGGAACCCAACGAAATTCCGCATTCCCATCGTGCCTATACTCGATTTTCGCGATCTCCACTCGATAGTCGTGGCTTAGGTCGCCCGTAGGAACACGGTCGAAGCAAACTTTAAACCGATCCAACTTCGGCTTTAGCTCAAGCCACTTATGTTGACACGTGTTCAAGTTGTGACACACGTTTCCGACATGTTGTTGGTATTGCTGAAATGCTTGTGTCCAATAGGCGGTTTGACTATTACGTAGCGTTCTTGTGTGTCAACGATTGACGTCACTAGCGCTATGTCCTCCTCCTCGGTCCAATGAACCATTTTCCTTTTTTGGGTTGGTTTTGGATGAAGATTTGTGTTTGAAAAAAGTATAGGTGAAAAATATTAATATTTGTGGTGAGTATTTATAGGTAAAATTTAGTAAACTTTTTAAAAATTTAATTAATTTAGCTAAAACCGTCATGGCTAACGGCTTGCCCAAACAGTCATATATGACCACCTAATCTCAGCCATCCACATCGTCGCTCCCCCTTGTCCCACGTCAGGCTTCATAGCCACGCCAGCGGGACAACTCCGCAACCCACGCTGACCCGGTATGACTAAACCAGCGTTGCTTGGCTTTCCCCCTCCAACTCACACCCCACGTTCTAAGTGGCTAACACTCAAGACAAGATAGGCTAGAGCCCTAGTTGTTGTTAAGTGTTTGATTTGATATTTGCGAATATATGTATATCAAGAAAAAATATGAGAAAATATTAAATAAACAGTTATCATATCAAAATCCTAAATATTACAATCATTAATTTATTTTTATCTAAACTTTTTACAATAAAAGAAAATAATATAAATACAATGTTTTTTCGTCTTTTATTTTTTTTTAAAAATGTACAAAATTTATTTAACTAACTCATGTATAAGTTGTGTATAGACTAACTGGTTAAAACTTTTTTAATACAAGGAAGATATTTTAATGCTTTTTAAGTTAAACTCATGTATAAGTTATGCATAGACTAAATGGTTAAAACTTATTTTAATACAAGGAAGTTATTTTAATGCTTTTTAAAAAATATGAACAACTGACCAAAAAATTAAACAATTAAGGTTTTTCTTTATTATGTAGTAAAGCTCTCTTTTACACATTATATTTTTACGCATTTATTTTTACACATTATATTTGTAGAGTCAGATGCCTCTTTAGGTTCAATTTTTTAGGTATAATAAAGTTTGGCCTAGATTTTTACCGAAGAATATCAAATTTTATCAAGCCTTGACGCATAGGATGAATGAATTAAAAATAAATATCGCTGATAATGTACCAAACTTTACAAACTATATTATAAGTTTATAACTTATTAGATCAATTTATGGTTACAAGTTAGCACTTTATTTAGAGTAAAATGTCCGGGCCTTGTGGTTTGATAAATTTCACCTTTATTCCTCACTTTTTCAAAATTACATGTATGATCCCTGTAGTTTGACAACTTGTTACTCGGATAGTCCCTAGGTTAGATGAAGGTTAGAATTTTCAGTTAAATTGGTGTGAAATGACTAAACTACCCTTGCTATAAAAAATTATAATTAAAACACTAAATTTTTTTTATTGTATTTAACAACTTAAGTGGACCGTACTTTTTTAATAAAAATATAATACAGTACTTAAACCCCACCCAACCCACCACCACCCTGCTTTCTTCTCCGGCCAAGTTCAATCCAAGCCGGACACCATCCCTAAACTCCGAGTATCCATAAACATGTTTTCTTCACTGGATGTTAGCCAAAGACTTTCTTAATTACACTTGGTTTTAAGATTCTAAAGTGATTTGGGTGTATCTTTCATGTAACTTGTAAGTATCATGTAAGTCATTTCACAACAACTTAACTTATTAGATCAATTCACGGTTACAAGTTAGCACTTTTTGTTTAGAGTAAAATGCCCGGATAGTCTCTGTGGTTTGATAAAATTTCACCTTTAGTCCTCACTTTTTCAAATTTACATGTATAATCCATGTGGTTTGACAACTTGTTACTCGGACAGTCCCTAGGTTGGATGGAGGTTAGAATTTTCAGTTAAGTTGGTGTGAAATGACTAAACTAGCCTTTCTATAAAAATAATAATTAAAACACTACAACAAATTTATTATATTATGTAACAACTTAAGTGGAGCCTACTTTTTTAATAAAAATATAATACAATACTTAAACCCCACCCAACACACCACCACCCTGTTTTCTTCTCCGGCCAAGTTCAATCCAAGCCAGACACCATCCCTAAACTCCGAGTATTCATAAACATGTTTTCTCTGCTGGATGTTAGTCAAAAACTTTCTTAATTACACTTGGTTTCAAGATTCTAGAGTGATTTAGGTGTATCTGTCATGTGACTTCTAAGTATCATGTGATTTGGGCTCCCCATATTTCAGCAATACCCAGATCTTGTGGTAATAAGAACTCATTATTGCAACATGGTAATAATCAATGTGGATGCACATCCAAACACCCATGTGGTGACGTTTGAATAGATTTTTTGTAACATAAATTTAGTCCTCAGCTACCGCCCATCACATCACCCAACATCCTCCATCACCATCGTCTCACCACCTTCCACCTCCGCTGCAAACACCTTCCATAAACCTCCGCCACCACCACTCCTAACCAACACCTACCTATGTCAAAAACCATAACCACCGCCTCCCCATCACCTTAACCACCATCCAACACCGTCGTTCACCCAACTACTACCTCATATGCCATCTACACACTTCATGTCTGTAACATCCGCCGAAAAACGGGTTTTCTAAACCCGCTTCGTTTATCAGTCAAACATTCAGTATAAATTTCTTTGGGTATTTATGGTTCATAATGATTTTAAACAAAACATAATTAACAAATATATTAGAATTTAAAAACTATAATTAATAATTGATATTAAATAATGAGATAAAAATTAAATAGAGACGCCGGGTTTCGAACCCGGGTCTCCCGCTCAAACAAACACACTCTACACCACTCGCCCACATCTGATACAACCCCAACCAAATAAAATTTATATCAAAATAACTTCTGAAATCAAATTCCTGAATACCGCCCAAAGTGACAGCATCCAGTCAACCGGAAATCACCAAGATTTCCGTTTACCCTTCAATTGATCACGAAACCGACGATTAAATCATGCCTTTAACCCAAAAATCGGTTATCAATCATTCGAACAAATCAGAATCGTAACTGAAGGATGATTAAATCTCTTGACCGAGATTTTTAAATCGAAATCATGTGTGATATTGGGCACTATAAATATCGACCTTTTCACTCATAGGAACCCGTTTACTTCCTTCACAAATTACCTCTATTTTATCTGCTCAACCTTCTGCTCGTCGGAAAGTCCATCTGCAACTCGCCGGAATTCTCTGCAAGTCGCCGGAAAACCGAACCCATTTCATCTTTCTGCCATACTCTAAAATAAGACTTCCAGAGCTCAGACAGAAAGCACCACACTCACCTCAAACTTCTGATAGAGCCTCTGTCGCAAGATAAACTTCGCCGGAATTTTCTGTCAACGTCGGAAATCAACCGGAAATTCAGTTCGGAGTTAAACCACCTCGCCCAATCGGTACAAACATTCAACTTTCTTCAATACTGTTTATATGTAATTGTTTAAAAACTGGGAATCGAAATTATGTGGGCAAACAGTCGAGTTTGAATTCTGAGAAGTAAGCATGAAGAAGATGAAGTTTGTATAGTGCATAAATGTAATAAAACCGGTAAATATACCGGGTTAGACACACAGTCCAATGGTGGACTGTGTGCATATTTAGATCATGGTCCCGGGTTCTACTCTGTCCTTGTTCCGATTCGTCACAATATTCAAACCTTTTTATAAAACCCAAATATGGAACCTGACAGTAAGTATATAAGAGAAATAAAAATCATAATATAAACGGGTTAGTCACCCAGCCCAGTTGGTAAGGCTGGGTGCGTTGCAAGACTGAGGTCGCGGGTTCGAGACCTGTTATGTGCACCGGTTCGACATAATTACAAATCTTTTTAAAATAAATGATTTCTGAATAAATCTAAATAGTATATAAGTATAATTAAAAACAGAAATATTTCGGGTTAGACACGTAGCTCAGTTGGTAGAGCTGCGTGCACACGTACGGGAGGTCACGAGTTCGAACCTCACTCAGCGCACATAATAAACACAAACGGTCAAAGTCAACGGTCATAATTTTTTTTACTTATTTATTTAATCAGAAAATTATTTAAAAATACTTAAAAATAATATTTTTAAAGTTAGAAAATGTCCTTAAACTCACAAAAATAAATCTAGAAATCCTATTAAGGTTATGAATTAAAATTATTAATCTCAAATAAAATCCATTTATTTACCGAACCATTATGTTATTATTTAGGTTAGTTTCTCTCGTGGTTAAATCCAAATTCGTGCGCATTCATCATCAATCCAAGAAAACGCAACCACTGTGAGTGAATTCTTACAAATTCCCCTTTTTATTCATGTTTTGGGGTGTATCATGTGTCGCCTAAATTAATTCGCTTATTCAAACTCGTGCTATACCATTATATGATCTAAACTTAGAATGTAAATAATGTTTGTTGTGATGTATTACATATTGTCAAGTTGTATGCAAATTATTTATTAGGCCCATCAGTTCCTCGTGGGAGACGAGTTGAACAACGCATGCCTCAAAACTCATTCATTAGGCCCATCAGTTCGTTGAACAACGCGTGCCTCAAAACAATCAATTGTTGTATGTGTGTGCAATATTTAATATTATGTGTTTTGTGAATAAATTTACATCTACATTTACTCATATGTGGTTATGCACTTTATTTTATAATCAATACAATAAACACGTTTAAATGTTTTCATAGGATTCACTCGCCAACTTTTTGTTGACCCAAAAACCATTTTTACACATGATACAGGTGGACAGGATGAAGCAAGGAACACATAGGAAATTGCCTTAGAAGAAAAATAATGAAGTCTAGAAAGATGTATAGAACATGTTGTACTTGTATGATTTGATTGTATGATCTCCTTTAAATTGTAATAATAAATATGAAACATTATAATAAATGTCATGAGCTTTGATGAAAACCCAATCATGCCCCGATCACCTTTTTCCGCTGCAGGTCAGGGTGTGACAGATTGGTATCAGAGCTTTTGACTATAGGGATATAGGATAGGTTATTAGACCCTTAGAGCCTATACTATAGTTGATTAGATTTTAATTGTTTATGTGGTTGCATGCAAACTCATGATGTTATTTGTTTCATATTTATTACATACAAAAATGCATGCAAACACTTCCAATATTATATTTTGTGATACTTAATGAATCATACTTATAGTCGAACATAACATGCTTACATATACAATCATCAAGCATATTTCAATGTTCACATATTCAAATCATCCTACTTCCGTTATTCAAGATTTTGTCACATTTTTCATTTTTTTTAATCTCATCAAAGTGAGTTCTACGACGGGCATGTAGTAACTGTAAGGGTACGGGTACCGGTAGTCGGAACGTCCTGTCTAGGTTGGCATTCGTATAAATCCAATATAACGGACCAGTTTGCCTACCTAGGGACTAACGATGAGAGTACGAAGGACCTATTAGGCCAAAACATGCCACACCAAACGTCGTTCGAACTACCCCACTTTGAGGTGTCACCGTATCCACACCTGGATACATTCCGAATATCATACGTTACATACATATTTCTTGATTTTCTCCGGGTTTTAGTGTACGTAACCAGGCTAACACATGCGAACCATATGAAAAACCCGGTAATCATGGGGGCCCACATGATTACGAAGGTGAAGTATGGCGGCATGCAAGGCCCAATTACGAGCAAAGCCCAAGACATCCTATGGATGTAGTAGATTTATTATTCTATATTTATTTTATGAATGTTCATTCCTAAATACGACACATGACCCCTAAAATGTCCAACTCATACTCTTGATACGTATTCCTTGTAGATGTCTTTAAGTCTCGCTCGTAGGAAAATGAGAGCAGGAAAATCCCATGAGCGCATGGCTGCCCAAATCGCTCAACAAATGGCGGCCGTAATACCCAACATCGTAGTTCAAGTTCAACAAGCCCTTACCGCTAATCCCGTCAACCCAATCCACCAAGAAGATCAAAACACTGTCAATCCTTCCCCAAAAGTCACTAAATGCACCTACAAACATTTCAAATCCTGCGATCCTCCAAAATACGAAGGTACTGAAGGTGTCACCGCTCTCCTCCATTGGTTTGAGGAGATGGAAAACACTTTTCTTAATTGCGACTGCCCCGATGATCGCAAGGTGCGATATGCTACCGGTCGTTTGTTGGGAGTAGCACTTACATGGTGGAATACAGAGAAGGCCAAGCGAGGTCTTGAAGATGCTATGACTTTGACTTGGGAAGAGTTGAAGGAATCATGACAAGACGGTTTTGTCCAAGAAGCGAAATCAAGAAATTGGAAGATGAGTTCTATTCTTTGAAACAAAAGGAGGGCGACCACACCACATACAACAAGGGATTCCTTGAGTTAAATCAAATGGTCCCCAACTTGTTCACTCCCCTCTACCGTTTGATCGAGCACTACATTCGAGGTCTTCATTCAAAAATTCAAGACCCTGTAATAAGCACCACACCTGCAACTTTGGAAGCAGCAATGGAGTTAGCTACAGAGCTCACCGAAAACCGCATACGAAATAAGGACTTCAAGGAGGAGAAGAAGAAGAAGGATAAAGCATCAACCGAAACCTCAAACTACACCCGAACCGAATCCTCTTCACAACCCATTTCTAAGAGAAAACGAGATGGGCAAATCTTCGCTGTCACCCAACACAACCAACCAGCTTCACAAGTTGTTCCCCTCCAAGCTATCCCAATCACTCAAGTAGCACCCAACTCAACTTACCCAAATAAGAAACCTTACATTGGACCTCACCCTCAATGCAACACCTGTTTCTATCACCATCCATCTACCTTACCTTGTCGACTATGTGCGAATTGTGGACGCTATGGTCATTTGAGAAAGTTTTGCCGCACCTCTCAAAACCAAACCTCACCCCCTACTCAAAACATGATCCAAACATATCAACAACCTCAATACCCCATGTTCCCATATGTTCGAGCTTGTTTCAATTGTGGCGACCCTACCCATTTTAGAAACACGTGCCCTCGATTGGTTAACATCATAAACGAACCACCTAACTAGCCTTCCCTCATCAAGAATCAAGACTCAACACCAACCGTCTAGTTTTTATGTTTTCTTTATGTTATCTCAATCTTTACGAAGTTATGTATCCAAGAATCTTAATGCGAATTACTATTTCAGTTTTGTTTTATACTCATTGATTTAACATTCATATCATCATACCTCACGACGTATCTCAGTCTCATCATTTAAAGAAGTTGGGTTGTGTCTCACTTTTACCTAGACTAACCCCTTCATCATAACAAACGAGCGAGGTACTATTATCATTCAATCATGTATACCTTCAGATTTGAGACTCAAGTTTTGGTTGTTGTGCTTGTGTATGTTTTAGAGTCACATAGAACTAATCATAATCTACTGATAAAGCCAATGAAAATTTGACAAGAATATGGTGGATACGCCGCTGGTACTTCCTATATATAAGTATTCTTGCCAAAGGATCAGAGGCATTGTCAGGCGGTTATGAGAAGTTCCATGTAGGATTTAGTAATGTCATGGTTGAAGTTTGTTTTATACTCACTGATTTTAGCATTCATATCATCATACATCTCAACGTATTTCAATCTCATCATTCAAAGAAGTTGGGTTGTGTCTCACTTCTACATAGACTAACCTCTTCATCATAACAAACGAGAGAGGTACCGTCATCATTCAAACATGTATACTTTCAAAATTAAGACTCAAGCTTTGGTTGTTGTGTTTGTTTATGTTCTAGAGTCACATAGAACTAATCATAACTTACTGATAAAGCCAATGTAAATTTGACAAGAATATGGTGGATACGCCGCTGGTACTTCCTATATATAAGTATTCTTGCCAAAAGATCAGAGGCATTGTCAGGCGGTTATGAGAGGTTCCATGTTGGTTTTAGTGGTAGAAGTTTTGTTTTAGGATAACCTTATCTTTCCAAACGTATCGATTCTCTCAAAACTCTTGTGCATGAAATCATACCTAGTCAATCAACTCTATTTATCAATATTTCTTATCTTAGGCAACAAAAAGCGATTCCTGTAGCAGGTATTCAACCCTTACTAGGAACGTTACCGCCTCAAATAAAAATTTAAACTCTCACCCCCTCCTAAGTATAAAATTGTCAAAACCACCCTCCTTTCAAGTCAAACATACCACTACTTAAATTTCGGGACGAAATTTCTAAAAGTAGGGGATACTGTAACATCCGCCAAAAAACGGGTTTTCTAAACCCGCTTCGTTTATCAGTCAAACATTCAGTATAAATTTCTTTGCGTATTTATGGTTCATAATGATTTTAAACAAAACATAATTAACAAATATATTAGAATTTAAAAACTATAATTAATAATTAATATTAAATAATGAGATAAAAAATAAATAGAAACGCCGGGTTTCGAACCCGGGTCTCCCGCTCAAACAAACACACTCTACACCACTACACCACTCGCCCACATCTGATACAACCCCAACCAAATAAACTTTATATCAAAATAACTTCTGAAATCAAATTCCTGAATACCCGCCAAAAGTGACAGCACCCAGTCAACCGGAAATCACCAAGATTTCCGTTTACCCTCCAATTGATCACGAAACCGACGATTAAATCATGCCTTTAACCCAAAAATCGGTTATCAATCATTCGAACAAATCAGAATCGTAACTGAAGGATGATTAAATCTCTTGACCGAGATTTTTAAATCGAAATCATGTGTGATATTGGGCACTATAAATATCGACCCTTTCACTCATAGGAACCCGCTTACTTCCTTCACAAATTACCTCTATTTTATCTGCTCAACCTTCTGCTCGTCGGAAAGTCCATCTGCAACTCGCCGGAATTCTCTGCAAGTCGCCGGAAAACCGAACCCATTTCATCTCTTCTGCCATACTCTAAAATAAGACTTCCAGAGCTCAGACAGAAAGCACCACACTCACCTCAAACTTCTGATAGAGCCTCTGTCGCAAGATAAACTTCGCCGGAATTTTCTGTCAACGTCGGAAATCAACCGGAAATTCTGTTCGGAGTTAAACCACCTCGCCCAATCGGTACAAACATTCAACTTTCTTCAATATTGTTTATATGTAATTGTTTAAAAACTGGGAATCGAAATTATGTGGGCAAACAGTCGAGTTTGAATTCTGAGAAGTAAGCATGAAGAATATGAAGTTTGTATAGTGTATAAATGTAATAAAAACCGGTAAATATACCGGGTTAGACACACAGTCCAATGGTGGACTGTGTGCATATTTAGATCATGGTCCCGGGTTCGACACTGTCCTTGTTCCGATTCGTCACAATATTCAAACCTTTTTATAAAACCCAAATATGGAACCTGACAGTAAGTATATAAGAGAAATAAAAATCATAATATAAACGGGTTAGTCACCCAGCCCAGTTGGTAAGGCTGGGTGCGTTGCAAGACTGAGGTCGAGGGTTCAAGACCTGTTACACCGGTTCGACAAAATTACAAATCTTTTTAAAATAAATGATTTCTGAATAAATCTAAATAGTATATAAGTATAATTAAAAACAGAAATATTTCGGGTTAGACACGTAGCTCAGTTGGTAGAGCTGCGTGCACACGTACGGGAGGTCACGAGTTCGAACCTCACTCAGCGCACATAATAAACACAAACGGTCAAAGTCAACGGTCAACATTTTTTTTACTTATTTATTTAATCAGAAAATTATTTAAAAATACTTAAAAATAATATTTTTAAAGTTAGAAAATGTCCTTAAACTCACAAAAATAAATCTAGAAATCCTATTAAGGTTATGAATTAAAATTATTAATCTCAAATAAAATCCATTTATTTACCGAACCATTATGTTATTATTTAGGTTAGTTTCTCTCGTGGTTAAATCCAAATTCGTGCGCATTCATAATCAATCCAAGAAAACGCAACCACTGTGAGTGAATTCTTACAAATTCCCCTTTTTATTCATGTTTTGGGGTGTGACAGATTGGTATGTGACAGATTGGTATCAGAGCTTTTGACTATAGGGATATAGGATAGGTTATTAGACCCTTAGAGCCTATACTATAGTTGATTAGATTTTAATTGTTTATATGGTTGCATGCAAACTCATGATGTTATTTGTTTCATATTTATTACATACACAAATGCATGCAAACACTTCCTGTATTATATTTTGTGATACTTAATGAATCATACTTATAGTCGAACATAACATGCTTACATATACAATCATCACGCATATTTCAATGTTCACATATTCAAATCATCCTACTTCCGTTATTCAAGATTTTGTCACATTTTTCATTTTTTTAATCTCATCAAAGTGAGTTCTACGACGGGCATGTAGTAACTGTAAGGGTACGGGTACCGGTAGTCGGAACGTCCTGTCTAGGTTGGCATTCGTATAAATCCAATATAACAGACCAGTTTGCCTACCTGGGGACTAACAATGAGAGTACAAAGGACCTATTAGGCCAAAGCATGCCACACCAAACGTCGTTCGAACTACCCCACTTTGAGGTGTCACCGTGTCCACACCTGGATACATTCCGAATATCATACGTTACATACATATTTCTCGATTTTCTCCGGTTTTAGTGTACGTAACCAGGCTAACACATGCGAACCATATGAAAAACCCGGTAATCATGGGGGCCCACATGATTACGAAGGTGAAGTATGGCGGCATGCAAGGCCCAATTACGAGCAAAGCCCAAGACATCCTATGGATGTAGTAGATTTATTATTCTATATTTATTTTATGAATGTTCATTCCTAAATACGACACATGACCCCTAAAATGTCCAACTCATACTCTTGATACGTATTCCTTGTAGATGTCTTCAAGTCTCGCTCGTAGGAAAATGAGAGCAGGAAAATCCCGTGAGCGCATGGCTGCCCAAATCGCTCAACAAATGGCGGCCGTAATACCCAACATCGTAGTTCAAGTTCAACAAGCCCTTACCGCTAATCCCGTCAACCCAATCCACCAAGAAGATCAAAACACTGTCAATCCTTCCCCAAAAGTCACTAAATGCACCTACAAACATTTCAAATCCTGCGATCCTCCAAAATACGAAGGTACTGAAGGTGTCACCGCTCTCCTCCATTGGTTTGAGGAGATGGAAAACACTTTTCTCAATTGCGACTGACCCGATGATCGCAAGGTGCGACATGCTACCGGTCGTTTGTTGGGAGTAGCACTTTGACTCTTCCTAGTTATTTCATTATTTTAGCTATTTTGAGCTAAAAGTTGAACAGTTTGGCTTCCTGATTGACTTTTGGTTCTGACCATATTTGGTCAAGTCAAAGTTCAATTGAACTTTGCAACTTGATCATAATCATGAAGGTTATAATCCATAACGATTTCACCTTCTGATTACCACGTTTACTAGTCGAAGTGACGAGTCAAAGTTTCGGTCAAAAATGCGCATGATGTGCATTTTACGACGAAACTATTTTTGGGTATCAAAAACACCAAGTTTTGATAACAAATCAGTTTTATAAACTTAGTTAGACATATGTTGACGTGTCTAACTCGTCACTTCTAGTTTAGTGCTTATTTATGGTCGTAAGTCGAGCGGTCTTGACCACCGGTTTGACTTTCAAATCCGACACGTTTGGTTGAGCTTAGGATCTGACCAAACACATACTTGTGACCATAGTTGTATAGGGAATAACCTACTGAGGTTATAACTTATGGTCACGTTGCTTGGTTAGTGTTATGATAAGTTACTTCTATGTTCTTAAAAAAATGACCAAAATACCCTTTTGCGCATAAATCCATTTTAAACACATGTAACCAAATTTTGACATATAAACTGCTGTTATAACATTTTCAAACATGTTAGGGCATTAAGACTTATCATAGGACATGTTTAACCATCCGATCACGCGTTTACGCTAATGACTTGTTAAGCTAGTGTAAACTACCTTAACGAGTCATAATGGGTCAAAAGCACTTAGGATCCTTTCCAAATCAGAATGTTAAGTTTGTTAAACCATAACACATGAGTTCCAACACTCGTTTGGTTTATACGACTTCATTCTATCCGATCTCCCATTTGTAGTCCCGACACGCTAACATATTTATTTGACACATTAGGACACGTTTGAGCTTTGTTTATTCATTGATCAAGAATACTTTTGCAATCCCAAGTGAGTACATAGTTCCCCTCATTTACGTTTTGTAAATGTTTTGGGGTGACTCATATGTGCTAAATCATGTTCAAGTTTTCAAAAAAAAAAAACAATGTCTATGGTTTATAAATAAAACAATACGATTTCAATAATGTGAACAACTTGTTGATGCGTTATCCATAACACGAATGACATTCATTAGCTTTGGCCGAGCATACCAGTAGTATGTTATGGTACCATAAGGCTGACAATCCCATTATCGGACTGTTCATTGGATTTGGTGGAAGTTTGGGTAATGACAGAAACTGTTTCTGATTAACAAATCATTTGTTGATTGGTTAGTCTAGTTAAAGAGACCCTTTGGTGGTCTATTAAAGATACCCTTTGGTGGTATAGTCAACACAGGTTTGAATGTGTTCATTAAAGAAGGATTAAAAGTTTTCACAATTAAAAACACGGACGATTTGTTTATGACATGGACAATTTGTTTATGATGCGAACGATTGATTTATAACACGGACGGATGGTTTATAACATGGACAAGTGGTTTATAACATAGACAAATTGTTTATAACACATGCAAATGGTTTTGAATAATGTCATGCAATTATCTTCACTTAAAGATATAAACCATACGAAATTTTCTTTTGAATCAATCTATTACAAGGTTTTTACAAAAGACACTGTCACACCCCGACCCGCAGCGGAATAGGAAGTCGGGGCATAATTGGGTTATCACCAAAGCTCATGACATTTACTATTAAGTTTCATATTTATTAAATGAAAATTTAAAACTTCAAATATTCAAACACGACGAGTCATACAAACATCAATAAAATCAAACATTGTTCAAAACAAAATAATTTTATTTAATCTTCTAAGGCCCTTTCTATGTGTTTCTCTCTTCAGCTTGTTCACCTGTACCATGAGTAAAACCAAGATTTGGGTCAACAAAAGTTGGCAAGTGAATTTAAATAAATCAACTTTAAACATTTAGTATATTAGTTATTTAAATAAAAATTCATGCATAAATCATAAGTGAACATATGCATATATGTAAACAATCACAAACTACGCAATATCGACAATGAACATATAACATGATGAATGATGAACTTGAGATCAAGGCTCAATCAAACGGAGCCAATCTAATACCTGATGCTCAACTCGTATCCCACGAGGAACTGATGGGCCTTGAATGAATTATTGCACTGATGACAAAATGTAACCACACATAATCGCACCAATAAAAAAATACCCATTTGATCACATAATGATGTTAGCACAAATTTTTAAATGAATAATAAAACATGTACGGCACATGGTACACCCCAAAACGTGATTAAAAAGGGGAATTTGCAGAGATTCACTCACAGTGGATGCTTATTCTTGAAGGATAAAGTGTGGCACGAGTTCTTAATTGTCGGGCGAGTACTAGCCTAAAATATCACGATAATTCGATGATTATAACCAAAATAATATTTTGATTTAAATATTCTTGTTAGATATTATATTTATTAATTTATTTATTTACTTATTTATTTATTTATTTTATTGAAGTTTTGACTATGTACGTATATAGGTAGTAGAAAATAAAAGAATTTAAAATAAAATAATGCATAAAAAAATTTGTCAGGTCTGACTGAAGACGCTGACTGGTTTTTTCGTGAGATTCGCATGCGTATGGCGGGATTCGATCTTGTGACCTTCAGTACGTATGCACGCAGCTCTACCAACTGAGCTACGTGTCTAACCCGTTAGATACCTGATTTTTAATTCTCTTATAGACTCCTTAGCTTATTTCAGAAAATAATTAATTTTAAAAAGTTTGGAAACCAATCGAACCGGTCCTCAAAACAGCCTCGAACCCGCACCCTTAGCAATAACTTGCACCCAGCCCAACCAACTGGGCTGGGTGTCTAACCCGTTGAAAACTATAATTATTTTATATTTGTATACTTACTGCGGATTGTTTTACCCTATTTTTTTTTAAAAACATATTAATCAGAAAAACCCGGTGGATGAATGGGGATTCGAACTCGGGTAGGGTATGCTGATTATGCACACAGTCCTCCACTGGACTGTGTGTCTAACATGTTTAGAATCCGCTTACCATTATACTTAATTACTGAATGAATCATCATCAACACTGATTTCAGTGATGAAATCAGAACTTGATTACCCACAGTTTTCACTTGTTCTGCTTTGATAATTAAGCATAACTAAAACGAATTAAATGAACAAGGATGGTCAAAAACACATACTGGCAGAAATTCGAAACTCTCTGTTATCTCGGTGACCAATTCTGATGTGAGTTTTCGGCGACCGAGGAGAATGAGTGTAGGTGAACTAGAAGAGGAGAGTTCTGGGAGTTTGGAGCTTTCAAATGACAGCAAAACAGGGTAAAGCATCGATTTATATAGGGTGAAATCGGATTCAATGATGTTTCAGTTTCACATCCATCAATCATAAGTGTTGAGCGGTTTCGGTTTGAATTGGGTTAATAATTTGATTAAACCGATGCCTAATTGTCGGTTACAACCAAATTAATTGAGGTTAACGGATAATCTTTGAAGATTGTTTGCGGATTGACTGGCGGTTTCAGTCATCACTTCGCACTAATGCACACTATATCCACCATAAATTTTATGTGATTCAGAGAAATCAACAACAAGTGTGTGTGGACTCAGTGGTGTTTGGTGTGTGTGATTACACAATAGACCCGGGTTCGACCCCGGTTTCTCCCCCTACTTTTTATTATTAATTTATTTTTTTAACTTTAAATGCTTATTTCTTATGGTTTTATTTATATATTGTAATTTAGTTTATAGATTAAGTTTTTTTTAATATGGTTTTAAATTTAACAGCAGTTACTAATTTCGACCAAATAAATAAAAAAATGCGACAAAAATAAGCGACGATCATCAGTCAACATTTGATTAACAAATGGTGCGGGTTTTTGAAACCCTAATTACCCGAATGTTACAGTATCCCCTACTTTTAGAAATTTCTTTCCGAAATTTACATAGTAGTCGCAACTGGAAAAAGATGCAGGTAGTTTTTGCGCATTGAGTCTTCGCGTTCCCAAGTAAACTCAGGTCCTCGTCTTGACTCCCAACGCACTCTGACGATTGGAATACGACTTCGTCTTAAACGCTTTTCACCGAAGTCCATGATTTCTACTGGTCTCTCGACAAAGTGCATTGACTCATCAATTTGAATATCTTCCAAAGGAATATGGAGATTCTCGTCGGCTAGGCACTTTTTTAAGTTCGATACGTGGAATGTGGGGTGAATTCTATTGAGTTCATCTGGTAAGTCAAGCTGGTATTCTACAGGACCTACTCTTTTGAGTATCTTGAATGGTCCCACATAGCGTGGTGCTAGCTTGCCCTTTTGACCAAAACGAACCACCCCCTTCCATGCCGATACTTTCAAAAGTACTCGATCACCAACACAAAATTCCAAAGGCTTTCGCCGTTTATCAGCGTAACTCTTTTGACGACTTTTAGTTGCTAGAAGATTATTTCGGCTTTGAATAAATTTTTCAGTCGTTTCTTGAACCAATTTAGGTCCAGTGATTTGCGTTTCACCAATTTCATGCCAACATACAGGAGATTGACATTTACGACCATATAAAGCTTCGAAAGGAGCCATACCGATGCTTAAATGATAACTATTGTTGTACGAAAATTCAACCAACGATAGATGAGTGTCCCAATTACCCTTGAAGTCTATGACACATGCTCGCAACATGTCTTCAAGTGTTTTTATAGTACGCTCAGATTGGCCATCAGTTTGAGGGTGGAAGGCGGGGCTGAGATCTTGACGTGTACCCATAGCGGATTGAACGGCTTGCCATGTCCGTGAAGTTAATCGGCCGTCTCGATCTGAAATGATACTTAAAGGTACGCCATGACGGCTTACAATTTCATTGATATAGATACGAGCCAACTTCTCATCCTTGAAATCCTCACGGATCGGAATGAAATGCGCTGATTTGGTGAGACGATCAATGATAACCCAAATGGTGTCATACCCACTAGAGGTGCGAGGTAACCCGGTAATGAAATCCATAGTTATATTTTCCCACTTCCATACAGGTATTTCGGGTTGGACAAGGAGTCATGAAGGTCTTTGGTGTTCAGCTTTCACTTTAGAACACGTAAGACACTTGGAGACAAAAATAGCGATATCCTTCTTCATGCCAGGCCACCAGTAGGAGTATCGTAGATTTTGATACATTTTATCGGCTCCTGGATGTACAGAGTATCGAGTTTTGTGCGCCTCATTCATGAGAAAAGCACGAAGATCATCATGATCGGGTAACCAAATACGGTTTAAATAATAGAGAATGCCATCCGATTTGGATTCTAGCTTGGCTTCAGCTCCACAAGACAGTTCATCTCGTACATCATTTTCCGTGACGGAAATATGTTGAGCTGCTCTAATTCGGTTTTGAAGATCGGTCACAATTGGAAAACACAAAAGACGGATTGAGTTTACATGTTCTTTTCGACTGAGGGCGTCAGCCACAACATTAGCCTTGCCAGGATGATAACGAATTTCACAATCATAATCATTAAGAAGTTCGACCCATCGGCGTTGCCTCATGTTCATTTCCTTTTGATTAAAGATGTGCTTAAGACTCTTGTGGTCAGTGTAGATTTCACACTTAGTACCATAGAGGTAATGTCTCCATATCTTGAGGGCGAACACGACTGCTCCAAGTTCTAGGTCGTGAGTGGTATAATTCTTCTCATGCACTTTGAGTTGCCTTGAGGCGTAGGCTATCACCTTTCCTCTTTGCATTAGCACACAACCTAACCCTTGTCCTGACGCGTCGCAATAAACCACAAAGTCTTCGCAACCATCAGGGAGTGTAAGTACAGGTGCATCACAAAGTTTTTGCTTCAAAGTTTGGAAAGCCTCTTCTTGTTTGGGTCCCCACATAAAGGGTTTGCCCTTATGAGTTAAGGCTGTGAGTGGAACGGCGATACGAGAAAAATTCGCAATCAAACGGCGATAATAACCAGCTAGACCAAGAAATGATCTAACTTCAGTAGGTGTGCGTGGCGCTTGCCACTCTTGTACCGCTTTGATTTTTGCAGGATCAACATGAATTCCTTTGTCGTTAACGACATGGCCAAGAAATTGCACTTCTTCTAACCAAAACTCACATTTCGAGAACCTAGCATAAAGCTTTTTTGTTCTCAAAAGTGTTAGAATGAGTCGAAGATGTCGCTCATGATCAGATTTGGTCTTTGAATAGATAAGGATATCATCAATGAAAACTATGACGAAACGATCGAGATAGGGTTTGCACACCCTATTCATCAAATCCATGAAGACAGCAGGAGCATTGGTCAGTCCAAAAGGCATGACCATGAATTCATAGTGGCCATAACGTGTTCGAAAAGCAGTTTTAGGAATATCTTCTTCACGCACTCTAAGTTGATGATAACCAGAACGAAGGTCGATCTTTGAAAAACAGGTGGCACCTTGGAGTTGATCTAAAAGATCATCAATACGAGGTAATGGATAGCGATTTTTAATGGTCAACTTTTTAAGCTCTCTATAACCGATGCACATACAAAAGGTTCCATCTTTCTTCTTCAAAAAAAGAACAGGCGCTCCCCAAGGTGACGAGCTAGGATGTATAAATCCCTTGTCAGTCAACTCTTGCAGCTGACTAGCTAACTCTTGCATATCAGATGGAGCTAACCGATAGGGAGATTTTGCGATTGGTGTAGCACCAGGCACGAGATCGATTCGAAATTCGATTTCTCGCACAGGAGGAAGTCCTGAAACATCATTGGGGAAAACTTGAGGAAATTCTTTAACGATGGGAATATCTTCGAGCTTCCTTTCTTTGCCTTCCTTTTTAACAATATGAGCTAGAAACGTGATATAATCCTTGCGAAGATATTTACGAGCTTGAAGGCATGATATTAATTTAAGCCCATTAGAAGAAGTTTCACCAAAAACGCACAGAGTTTGACCGTCAACGAGAGGAATTCGAATAAATTTTTCATAGCAAACAACCTCAGCATGATGCTGACTAAGCCAGTCCATACCGATGATGATATCAAAACTACCCAACTTCATAGGAATAAGATCAATTGAAAAGTCGTGGTCATTAAGAGTAAGAGTACAACCACAAATGATCAAGTCTAACGAAATCGGTTCACCGTCAGCAACTTCCACCGTGAATGGTTCAGTGAGACTGACGCGAGATAGATCGAGAATAGATTCGAATTCTAAGGACACAAAACTCTTATCCGCACCAGTATCAAATAGTATGGATGCATAAATACCGTTAATAAGGAACGTACCATTGACCACATTGTTATCAGCCCTAGCTTGGTTGGCGTTGATATTGAAAGCTCTTCCTCTAGCAGGTGGATTAGCTTGATTAGCTTGGTTCACCGGGTTGGCTTGAGCTTGAGCATTAATGATATTCACCAGGCGTGGACATGTATTACGAAAATGGGTGGGATCGCCGCAGTTGAAACACGCTCTGACAGGTTGCATCATTGGGTAGTTGGGTTGGTAGTAGGGTTGAGCCATAGGTTGGCAGGTGGTAAGAGTAAGGGTTGTTGATTTTGGGTTTGGCCCACCGTTTGATTATTGGTTTGGGCTTGTGGTGGATTGCGGTTTGGTTTTTGGAGGATACGACAAGTTTGAATCGTGTGACCGGCACGGCCACAACTCGTGCAGTATTGATAGGGGTTCTCAGGGGGATGATGGTATTGGCATCGGTTACATTTTGAGTGTGGACCAGTATACGGCTTCTTGAATGGGGCGGTTTGAGGGGCAACTTGTGTGATTGGGGCAGCAGTGATAGGAGAGTTGGTTTGAGTAACGACGAAGTTTTTCCTATTACGCTTCCTTTTTCCAACAAATTTGGAAGACAAACCTGCTGGGGTTGGGTTTGAGTTTTCAACAGGTGCTTTATCTTTCTTCTTTTCATCCTTAAAATCGCCATTTCGAATGCGATTTTCCGTCAGTTCTGTGGCCAGTTCCATGGCAGCTTCGAGTGTTGCAGGGGAAGTACTTAACACAGAATCTTGAATTTTAGAGGGAAGACCTCGAATATAATGCTCGATTAGACGATAAATAAGAGTGAACAGGTTGGGGACCATTTGATTTAACTCGAGAAACCTTTTGGTATAAGTGGTGTGGTCTCCCTCCTTTTGCTTTAATGAGTAAAACTCATCCTCCAGCTTCTTGATCTCGCTTCTTGGACAGAAGCGTCTCGTCATGATTTCCCTTAATTCATCCCAAGTCAAGGCCATAGCAGCTTCAGCACCTCACTTACCCTTTTCGGTGTTCCACCAGGTAAGTGCTACTCCAAACAGCCGACCGGTAGCATAGCGCACCTTGCGATCATCGGGACAATCACAATTGAGAAAAGTGCTTTCCATCTCCTTAAACCAACGGAGGAGAGCAGTGACACCTTCAGTCCCTTCATATTTTGGGGGATCGTAGGACTTGAAATGCTTGTAAGTACATTTGGTGGTGTTGGGAAGAGGGTTGGCGATATTTTGCCCATCTTGGTTGGTGGGGTTAGTGGGATTAGCGCCGAGTGCTTGTTAGACTTGCACAATGATATTAGAAAGTACGACAACCATCTGTTAAGCAATGTGAGTGGCAATACGTTTGCTGGATCTTCTTGACCTTCTACCGCCTCGTGAGTGTCTAGCAGACATCTACAGGATATACGATGTGAGATTATGAATTGAACGTTCTTTGGTGTCATGTGTCGTAAAGAGAATGAAAACAACATAAAATAAAGGAAACATGAATTTAACTACATCCATAGGATGTCTTGGGCTTGCTTAAGATTGGGCCTCCAAATGTCTCCCGTACTTCAGCCTTGGTAGTCACGTGGGCCCCCATGACTACTGGGCTTGGTAAGGTTCACACTGATGTTGGCCTGCTAATGCTAGCATCATCCGAATGAAAATCATAAAACATAATTGTAAGGTATAAGGTCAGAATGTGTCCAGGTATAGACACGATGACGACTCAAAGTGGGGTTAGTTCATACGACGTTTGGTGTGGCATGCTTTGGCCTAATAGGTCCTTTGTACTCTCATCGTTAGTCCCCAGGTAGGCAAACTGGTCCATTATTTGGATTTATACTAATGCCAAGCCTAGACAGGACGTTCCGACTACCGGTACTCGTACCCTTCCAGTTACTACATGCCCGTCGTGGAACTCACTTTGATGTGATTGAAAAACATGAAAACGTTGCAAAATACTTGAGAAGGATCAAATAAATGGTGAAATCATAATGTGTGTGCTTACGTAAGCATGGTATGTTATCAACATATAAACTATATTGAACATCACATATTAGCATGTATTAGTGAGAGTGCTTGCATGTATTGGTGTGTGAAAAATAAACATGAAGCATATAAACATCATGAGTTTTGCATATAACACATAATCAATTAAAATCTAATCAACTATAATATAGGCTCTAAGGGTCTAATAACCTATCCTATATCCCTATAGTCTCAAGCTCTGATACCAATCTGTCACACCCCGACCCGCAACGGAATAGGAAGTAGGGGCATAATTGGGTTATCACCAAAGCTCATGACATTTACTATTAAGTTTCATATTTATTAAATGAAAATTTAAAACTTCAAATATTCAAACACGACGAGTCATACAAACATCAATAAAATCAAACATTGTTCAAAACGAAATAATTTTATTTAATCTTCTAAGGCCCTTTCTATGTGTTTCTCTCTTCAGCTTGTTCACCTGTACCATACGTAAAACCAAGAATTGGGTCAATAAAAGTTGGCGAGTGAATCTAAATAAATCAACTTTAAACATTTAGTATATTAGTTTTTAAATAAAAATTCGTGCATAAATCATAAGTGAACATATGCATATATGTAAACAATCACAAACTACGCAATATCGACAATGAACATATAACATGATGAATGATGAACTTGAGATCAAGGCTCAATCAAACGGAGCCGATCTAATGAGGCACCTGATGCTCAACTCGTATCCCACGAGGAACTGATGGGCCTTGAATGAATGATTGCACTGATATGACAAAATGTAACCACACATAATCGCACCAACAGAAAAATACACATTTGATCACATAATGATGTTAGCACAAATTTTTAAATGAATAATAAAACATGTACGACACATGGTATACCCAAAACGTGATTAAAAAGGGGACTTTGCAGAGATTGACTCATAGTGGATGCTTATTCTTGAAGGATAAAGTGTGGCACGAGTTCTTGATTTTCGGGCGAGTACTAGCCTAAAATATCACGATAATTCGATGATTATAACCAAAATAATATTTTGATTTAAATATTCTTGTTAGATATTATATTTATTTATTTATTTTATTTTATTGAAGTTTTGACTATGTATGTATATAGGTAGTAGAAAATAAAAGAATTTAAAATAAAATAATACATAAAAAGAATTTGTTAGGTCTGACTGAAGACGCTGGCCGGTTTTTTCGTGAGATTCGCATGCGTATGGTGGGATTCGATCTTGTGACCTTCAATACGTGTGCACGCAACTCTTCCAACTGAGCTACGTGTCTAACCCGTTAGATACCTGATTTTTAATTCTCTTATAGACTCCTTAGCTTATTTCAGAAAATAATTAATTTTAAAAAGTTTGGAAATTAATCGAACCGGTCCTCAGAACAGCCTCGAACCCGCACCCTTAGCAATAACTTGCACCCAGCCCAACCAACTGGGCTGGGTGTCTAACCCGTTGAAAACTTTAATTATTTTTATTTTGTATACTCACTACGGATTGTTTTACCCTATTTTTTAAAAAAACATATTAATCAGAAAAACCCGATGGATGAATGGGGATTCGAACTCGGGTAGGGTATGCTGATTATGCACACATTCCTCCACTGGACTGTGTGTCTAACATGTTTAGAATTCGCTTACCATTATACTTAATTACTGAATGAATCATCATCAACACTGATTTCAGTGATGAAATCAGAACTTGATTTCCCACAGTTTTCACTTGTTCTGCTTTGATAATTAAGCATAACTAAAACGAATTAAATGAACAAAGATGGTAAAAAAACGCATACCGACAGAAATTCAAAACTCTCTGTTATCTCGGTGACCAATTCCGATGAGAGTTTTCGGCGACCGAGGAGAATGGGCGTAGGTGAACTAGAAGAGGAGAGTTCTAGGAGTTCGGAGCTTTCAAATGATGGCAAAATAGGGTATAGCATCAATTTATATAGGGTGAAATCAGATTCAATGATGTTTCAGTTTCACATCTATCAATCATAAGTGTTGAGCGGTTTCGATTTGAATTGAGTTAATAATTTGATTAAACCGATGCCTAATTGTCGTTTACAACCAAATTGATTGAGGTTAACGGACAATCTTTGAAGATTGTTTGCGGATTGACTGGCGGTTTCAGTCATCACTTCGCACTAATGCACACTATATCCACCATAAATTTTATGTGATTTAGAGAAATCAACAACAAGTGTGTGTGGACTCAGTGGTGTTTGGTGTGTGTGATTACACAATAGACCCGGGTTCGACCCCAGTTTCTCCCCCTACTTTTTATTCTTAATTTCTTTTTTTTAACTTTAAATGCTTATTGCTTATGGTTTTATTTACATATTATAATTTAGTTTATAGATTAAGGTTTTATTTTAATATGGTTTTTTAAATTTAACAGCATTTACTAATTTCGACCAAATAAATAAAAAAATTTGACAAAAATAAGCGACGATCATTCAGTCAACATTTGATTAACAAATGGTGCGGGTTTTTGTAACCCTAATTACCCGAATGTTACAGAAACACTTTGGTCAAGATTCATGGCTATAAAGTTTTCACAACTCTAACCAACTTGTTTTAGTTGGTTAATTGTATTGCAATATCAAACACTTTTTATCTGAGGTTTTCACTTAACGACTTGTAGTCGGACGAGGTGTTGCAATATGTATACAAAGCCATGAATTTGACACGCTCACAAAACCTATGTGTTCACCGGCATTTTTATGCTGACTCTCTTTTCACATATGTTTAAGGAGTCAATGCTTGATAATATGATGCATGCTTCACGTAGGAATGGACGCGGGCCTTAGTGACTTAAAACATGAAAGACAATTTATTTATGTGTTGTTTCTGTTTATCCCGAGACAATGTAAACATTTAACTTGATAAAACAAAATTTTAAATTCCATGAGTTGTGAAACAATAGTTCTGTGACATGACTCTGCTACGTTTTTGCCGCGGTTGGTTGTTTTACGCGGTTGGGGTGTTATAGATTGGACGGTGTTGGTGGGTTTTGATTTATTGTTGTGTGGTTGAAGGTGTGGGTGGAGACGGTTTGGGTGGAGGTGGCAGAAGCGGGTGGTGGGGTGTGGAGAAGAAGGGTTACGTAGTGGTGGGTGGGCCCCATTTAAATAACCAGTAAGAGCAATTTAGTACTTTTACCAAAGGTGGAAAATCTAACCTTATTGATTAATATAATAAATTTGTTTTAGTGTTTTAATTATTATTTTTTTACAGCAAGGGTAGTTTAGTGATTTCATACCAACTTAACTAAAAAATCTAATCTTCATCCGACCTAGGGACTATTTGAGTAACAAGTTGTCAAACCCCAGGGATCATCCATGTAATTTGAAAAGGTGAGGACTAAAGGTGAAATTTAACCAAACCATAGGGACTATCCGGGCATTTTACTCTTATGTTTAATTAAACTATACATCATAATATCAAATTAAAACTAGCTAATCTTGTTGGATATAATTCCGGTTGTCAATTAAAATTCAATGTTGCCTTCTGATGCCGTGGGTAACCGGAGGCTCCCAATTAGCAAAGCCGGGAAGTAGGAAGCTAAGAGCAGGAAGCTAGGAGCTTCCTACCAGGAGCTTGACATCCCAAATAGGAGAACAAGCTTAGTGGCTAGCCCGACACATGACAACCAAGCCCATTAGGGTTAAGAGTATCATGCCTATAAATAGAAGGTCTACTCTCTATTTCATCCGTTCCACTTTAGCTTGGACATTCCAGCCATTTACTCTCTCTCTCTAGAATCTCATTCTCTCTCTAGAATCACATACTCTATCTCAAGAACACAAGCCACTAGGCTGAGCTGCTTTCCCTCTGAGCTGCTAAGGTCACGAGTTCCTGAGGGACTACGCCAGCAGCTCCTAGTCTCGAGCTACGCTACTTGAAATCACCACAGTTGCTAGCTAACCGCTAGGCCTCGACCACAAACTCCCTAAGATTCTCCATCTCTCTTACACTTACTCATACATCTATGATTTATGTTTATACACTATTCTTGGATAGATTACTAATGTTGAGTGTCGGAGGGTGGTCAAGAGACCACGGTCTCTGGCCCCTTCTAACGGGTTCTTTCGTGTTGTAGGAACAAGCTAGGAGGTGACGAGGCTACCTGAGGATCGTTCATACCTTTCCCCTGACCTTATTCTTATTGTTTCAACAAGTGGCACCCACCGTGGGGCTGCGTTGCTTAGAACATGAAACTCTTAGTAGTTCAGCCCATATGTTCCTAAGTTCTTTCTAAGGTTGGGAAGAACGTTCTTTGGGGAGTGAAAGCTTCTAGATCTCCTGCAAACAGCTGCCCTACGCAATAACCAGTTCCTAGTTTGAAGCTCTGGTACCAAGTTCCCAGCTTCTTTACCTTAACCTTTTTTATGCATGCTTGTAAGTCCCCAAATCAGATCTAACAGGTATCGAAAACCTAATCAGTTGCGGAAATAATAATTAGGAAGAAGAACAATCTCTGAATCAAAATCAACTTGCATACACCAGAAAAGTGTCTGATACAAGTTTTTCAGTTACAACTCTCTAACCTCTAAACATTGACCTAAGACATATATTTATACTAATCACTAAGCCCAACAGTTACAACCCTAGGCCCACAAGGCACTAGGAAGCCCAAAACCATCCAAAAGCCCAAATGTAGCTCTAATGTGTAAACCTTTACTAGTATAAGCCCAACAATCTCCTCCTAGGTTTACAACATTAGGTCTTTTAGTCTTTAGGTCGCGCGTCCATTCCCAATCTTCCAGCAATAATTCCAGCCACAGCAGCTGTCCAATATTTAGCGCATGCCTCATATAGCTCTGCTATTCGAATCTGATGTGAAACAAGAACCTGCAGATCTTCATCATGAAAGCTTACCAAATCAACCACATCGTTCACCCTAAACGCCTTCTTCTTCGTCACAATAGCCACACTACCAACCTTAGGATCCTACAGCCAGAAATTAAACTTCTTCAAAATTCCTCTCGGAAAGGTTGGAGCGATCGGTATAACAAGTTCCTTATCCGCTGGGGACCATATCACCGACTTAAACCTCCTCCCTGTTCTCGCATCACGTGCTCCCTTCGCAGCTCGCAAGTGTGGTTCAGCTGTTTTCATTGTCTTGAACCCATTCTTCACCTCTTGTTCCAATTTCTTGAAAAACCTCCAGCCTGGACCTCGTCAAGTTGTATCATCGTCAGGGTACGGAGCTCGTAATAAATCAGTCAAAGCAATCTTCATCCACGTTTCAAACTGAGACTCCTTAGAATAATACTCCCGAGTCCCGTCCTGTCTAAAAATGATCCACATTTTCTTTACATGGTCATACATCCAGCTCAGCACCTTCGATTTGTTTCCAACCTTGCTATAGTAGCTTGGGCCAAGCTCCATGACATACCGTTCAGACTGATTTGAAGGATCTTTCAGTTGAAAATTCTCATCAAGCAGATTGACGTCAACATTTTTCATTAACACCATATGTTTTTTCTTTTGTGTTATTGGACGCTTTTGACTTGTCGTATATTTCTTTCTCGGATCTCGCAGATAATCATCCAACCCAGCTTGTCGTTCGGAAGCCAACTTTTCTGCAGCTAACCTGTCTACTTCACTTTCCTCTGCCGCTCGTTGCTCGGCTGCTCTATGTCTGTGTTCTATGTTACTCGGATCATCAGTAGGGTCAGAGAATTCCCGCCCAAACTTGTTTTCCAATTTAGCTTTCAAATCAAACACCAAAGTCATCAGCATAGTGACGTCCCCTTGTAGTTGATCGATCGTTTGATCTCTCACGTCTAAGCGTGTCTGCAGTGACGCAATCTGAGCATCCTTAAGTATGGCCTCCTACTCTAATACAATCACTCGCTTCTTCAAATCCACAACATCAACTTCTACATCTTCATCATCACTGTCCAAACCACTAAACTCAAATGCACGTTTTTCAGATCTCCGTGAATATTCTGCAACATCATCCTCAGCACCACCTGTACCACTTCCACCTGCGCCAAATCCCTCAGCACCCACTGAACTTCCGCCAAAATCCATCATTCATAATACCGAGTCTGCGGGAATAGATACAACTGTGGAATGCGTAGCAATGTGAGCAGTCGTCGGTTCAGAAAAGATAGGAGGATTAACCATCAGAGCGTCTTTCATAGATACAACAACTGAAGATAAAGCAGGAGTAGATGTCACTAGTGTAGACTCTTCAGCAATACTAACAACATGAGCTTCTGGCTGACTTGGTTGAACAATAAGCTCCGTTCGCCGTCTCTTGATCAAAGGTACTTTGTCCTCTTCATCATCTTCATCAGCTTCAACCACACCTGCCGGAACATCAACAGAGGGGATAACCAAAGGAGGATCACCCTGTCGTTCTTGAATTTCTTTTAGATGAGCAATTAGGGCTTCTAAGTTCTCCGAAGAAAGTTCTGGCAAGACTGGGGTCAGATTGGCATTAAACTCAGTAAGATCATCTAAGAAATCTTGTTCCCTGTCTGTATCCTCATCAGTGACTAGATCTTCAATCTCGACATCTTACTCTTTTGCAGGCACACCATGCTCTTCAGCAACAATAGCATTGACCAGTGTTGGAACTGGGACATCCTGTCCGATTACTTCAGCAAACTTTCCAAACTTCTTTAACTGAAAACGACCAACAAATATGGTCTTCGACGTCGAACGATTTTTCTTCATTGTGCTAAAGATAGTCGGTCCCATAGGCTTCATATTTAGCAAATTCGCATCCGAAGCATCTTTGGCCAAGTCGGGATATCGAGCATCCAAAATCAGTTGTACAAAGTGCCGATATAACAAAAACATCCTCTTCTTGGACTGCTCTAAAATCTTTTTCATGTTTTGAAAATATAACCTGAAAAGTTATACTTCCAGTCCATAATAAGAGCCACGATCGCAGAGGTTTGGGTTTGACTCGGTTGATCTAAGCCCCCTTGTTCTCTGAAATGCACTGCATGAACATATGTACCAGTAATCTCCAGTAGGCACGAAACATCTTCTTGAGTAATGGCAGATATGAACCTTCATAACTCATCTCTGCAAGTATCGGCAACACTTTCTCCTTTGCGTACACAGTCGGGTCACTTGAAGCGTCTGCAAGCTGTAAAACCTCTCGAACACAGGCTCATTTACTACGATCTCCTTACCCTGCATCAGAGAACTAATATACGGTTCTCCATCAGCTCCTCTTAGGTGGAATTGAGCTCTCTCCCAAAACGAGTGCACTAGATCTATGTGTATAACCGGATTAGCATGAAGTGCATATGCGATGTTGCACGTATTTAGACCAGCCATCATTGATTGGAACTCTTGGTAAAATTCAGCTGGTGGATCTGATAAGTATCCTGCTTGATTATGGAACTGTTCCTCCACCAACATAACTGTATCAAAGGTCTCTTCTACCATTTCTGTCAAAACAATAATCAGGTTAAATCAATTTTAACACAACTAACAGAAGTTAACGGAGTTTATTAGGATAAAAGGTCAACACGAATTGGATGGTTCAAACAGATTTCAAAGGTTCAATTATTAAAAGGTTCAAATTAGTTTGAAAGGTTCAATCGTTTGAAAAGGTTCAAAAGAGTTCAAAGGTTCAAACCCTAGAATCCGGATTCACTAATAGGTCAACAGTAATCCGGATGAACCTTTCATCAATCCGGATTGTCAAAGAGGTCAATAGTGTTTTGGATGAATCATCAATCCAAATTAGCAAGCAAATCAATAGTATTTCGGATAAATCATCAATCTGGATGAATATTATCCGAGAAGAAATCTGAGTTCATCAACTCGGTTGAATATCCATCCGGAATGAGATCCAAATACAAGTTCCTTTGAAGGCCAATCCGGAATGCGGTCCGAAATGCATGAAACTTGAAGATTATCATTTGATTTTTATGATTTTAAAGCATAATTTACCTAATCCGGATGAAATTCGAGATACAAATCCGAAATGAACAGTGAGAGATCAGAGAAAATCAGAGAATATTAGAGGTTTCGGAAAATTTGTGAATAATCCGAAATGCATCTCTGATTCACCTAAGTACTTTTCCGGAATGGGCTTGGGCCTAAAATCTTTTGGGCCCAACACAATCCGGAATCCGAATTCCCAAAGCATCCGGATTGGGCTTTTGTCAGGCCCAATCCAACTTGAAAGCCCAATCCGGAACAGTAACTTGTGAACCTAAAATTTTCAATTTTAAAGACTTTCAGAAATTCTATTGGATTGGCCCAACTTCGAAACTTAGCAGACCAGTCCAATATCCCTTGACAAAAACCATCTAGCCAAAAATCAGCAATTTGACTAACCAAGCATCCAACCACCTTTTACTAACTACAAAAATAAGGCATTTTAGCACAAACACGTAACACAGCCTTGCTAAGGGATCAAATCGTTTCAAAGGTCGACTAAGGAACACTTTTCAGTATGAGCTGGGTCAGACTAGTCTAAGCAATTGCTAATATATTTGTCCATCTAAATCTAAAACTCAACCCTCCAGTTCTAGCTTCATGATATGCTTAAGCTAGTATTATACTATGATACCCATGTGTCCCATACCATGACATACCTCTGCGATCAAGGTAAGCACAACGATTCATCATAGCAGGTGAATATACTAAGATCATCCTTTATCTTTTACAACATCAGTCTATTGGTGAACAAGTCAGTACTTCCGTACAGCAGAGTGACCAATAGTATCTGACGAGGGTTAGCAAATACCTTATGTGGTGCGTAGGAACTTATGGAATATTCTCATGAAGAGATTTCCGTTCTTTCAGGTTTTGGCCCTTCTATTTTGGCTCTTTTAAAAAATATCCTGACTGTGCTTAGGTCTGCATATAATCTAGATGCAACAGAAGGGCAGCCAAGATATCCCCGTATGACTCAACAACATAAAGACCCGAAACCTCAGACGTTGGCTATCTATCAACACAGGATTTAAGACCATGAAATTATACGCCTATAGTATGTGACCCACTGAACACATAGTTTTTTTATGTTTATATCATTTGGCTTACACTATCCGGTTGAGATTTAGACCTATCAACATATCACCATCGATCCAAGTCTTATCCCGCTTCATGTGTTAGTCAGACACTTTATCACGAAAAAGTATTTCATTTCCCATCATTGCAAAAGCTTATTAAAAACAAACACACATTTTTTTTGAATATTTCTCCCCCTAAATTTGTGCATACATATGAACAAATTTACGAAGCAAACAAAATGAATGAAAGACAGTAAACGAAACTGAAAGGACAGAGGATGCTTAGTTAGAAAACCGAATCATTTTGAGAAGATCCACAAGCACTTGAAAACGCGTGTTGCTAACGGGTTTCGTGAATAAATATGCCACATTTGCATTGGTGTGGATTTGCTCAAGTTTAACGAGACCCTTTTCATAGCAATCACAGATAAAATGAACTTTGATATTTATGTGCTTGGTTTTGGAGTGAAAAACAGGGTTTTTTACGATTTGGATAGCGGCATCATTATCACAATAAATTGTTGTGTTTAGATAAGTCAAACCGTAATCCGCAAGCTGGTGTTGCATCCATAAAACCTGGGAGCAGCAAGCAGATGCTGCGACATATTCTGCTTCTGCAGTAGAGAGCGAGACGATCTGCTGCTTCTTGCATTGCCACGAGATTAAGCGGTCTCCCAAGAATTGACATCCAGCTGAAGTTGAGCGCATATCCCTACCTGTACCTCCAAGATTACTGTCAGAGAAAGCATACAGTTCAAATTCAGAATTTTTAGGATACAAGAGGCCAGTGATGGTGCCCCTTTTAGGTACCTAAAAATTCTTTTAACATCATGTAAATGAGAGAGTTTAGGAGTAGCCTAATAACGAGCACACTGGCATACGGCAAACATGATATATGGCCGACTTGCAATGAGATACATGCGTGAATCAATCATAGATTGGTACATGGTTGGATTAACAGGCGTTCCTTCAGCGCCTTCATTTAGCAAAGGCCGTTCTACAATAGGGGAAGCTGTAGGCTTTGAGTCTGTAAGCTTGAATTTCGCAAGAACGTCATGGACACATTTTCCTTGATGAATCAAGATTCCTTGCAGGCTCTAACGAAGTTGAAGTCCCAAAAACATAGTCAACTCCCCTAGTGAGCTCATCTCAAATTTCTTCTTCATGATTTCTTCAAATTCCCGACACAAACCATCATTTGTAGAACAAAAAATGATTATCAACGTAAATTTGAACAAGAATAATGTCCTTGTCAACACGTTTGATGAACAAAGTTTGATCAATGGTTCCCCGAGTATATCCATGAGCAAGCAAATGCACTGTTAGAGTTGCGTACCATGCGCGAGGCGCTTGATGCAACCCATACAAAGCTTTGTCCAATTTGTATGCATAGTCTGGCTTGTCAGGATCAGTAAAACCCGGTGGTTGTGCCACATATATTTCCTCTTTCACCATGCTGTAGAGAAACGTAGTCTTGACATCCATTTGATAGACAGTAAAATCCATGTAAGATGCATATGCCAAGAAAATGCGAATAGCCTCCAATCGAGCGACCGGTGCATAAACCTCATCGTAGTCCAATCCTTCAATCTAACGAAAACCCTGAACCACTAGTCGAGCTTTATTCCGAACAATGACTCCAGTGTCATCCTGTTTGTTGCGAATTACCCAGCGAGTTCCAGGAGCACGTTTTCCTTGAGGAAGCTTCACCAATTGCCACCAAGCTTCTCAATATGATTGAGTTCTTCATGCATAGCATCAACCTAGCCTGGTTCCTGCCAAGCGACATCAATACTTGTAGGTTCAATTTGTGATATAAAGCAAGAGTATAGACAAGTATTGATATCCCCTGATTGACTGCGGGTTCGAACAACAGCAGTAACAGGACCAATAATATTTTCAATTGGATGATCGCGCTGTAGACGTTGCGGTATTGGCGTAGCAGGGACAAGAAGATCCGTTGCAAGTTGGTAACACTTGCGGAAGCAACTCCAGATGACCCCCCCCTCATTAGTTGCGCCAGTAGAAGTGTTGACTGATGAATCAACAGAACAATCTGGCGGTGTAGGCTCAGGAAACAGAGATGAACCCAATACATCGGGAGGAACAGACCCTTCATTTGTCGTAGGAGGCTCTGTGCTTGGAGCCTCAACTTCAGGAGAATCATCCTGAGGAGTTTGGTCAGATGTAGTTTCTGGATGTTGCGGTACTGGTGAAGGAGTAGAGATGGCCTCATTAAATCCAGGTGGATCCACACTCAGCTTCTTTAACGTCTCATGCAGTTGTGCAGCATCGGCATCGTCTTCGGGTGAGATGGGCATCGTTGGAAGGTCAGAAATTTTGCTTGTACCTGCGGACACATTCGAAGGAAGATCAACATGGTTAAACAAGGTGGAATAATCATACATCCAGTTAGGACCAATGCGTGTGTCCTTGGGATTTTCCTCCAGCCAACCCACATTGTAGGTTTCAACTACCATTTTCTTGATCTTATTATAGACACGATATGAAGTGTTTTTGGAATATCCAACGAAGATGCATGGATCCCCGCGTGATTCAAATTTCCCTTTAGCATCCATGATCAAGAGAACACAAAGGCATCCGAACTTGCGGAAATGCTTGACCGAAGGTTTGCGACCTTCAACCACTGCGTACAGAGTTTTCATGTGTTGTTTATTGATCAGGGCATGATTCTGAATATAACAGGCGGTATTGATTGCTTCTGCCCACAAAATGAGAGGTAGCTCGGATTCAACCAACATAGTACGTGCAGCTTCAATCAGCGTTCGATTTCTCCGTTATGTAACCCCATTTTGTTGTGGAGTTCTGGCTGCACTGAACTATCGGTCAATACCCTTGGAGGAATATAAAGCATTTAAGGTGACATTCTTAAATTCTGTTCCGTTATCACAACGAATAGCCTTCACGGTGGTGTTTGTCTGGTTCTCCATGAGTGTGACGAACTGTTTAACTAACTCAGCGATTTCACTTTTATGTGCCAGAAAGAAAACCCAGGTGAATCGTGAGTAGTCATCAATAATGACCAGACAGTATGCCTTCCCGCCAATGCTCAGAATATCTGTCGGACCAAAAAGATCCATATGAAGCAATTCTAAGACTTGAGACATGGAAGGGGCGGTTTTAGATCTGTGTGGCTGTCGATGTTGTTTCCCACGTGCACATGATTCACACTTTTCAACCTGCATGAAATCACGAACTGGGAGATCTCTGACTAAACCACCTTTTGCAAGTCGATTTAGGTTCTTCATGTTGATGTGTCCTAGTCAACTATGCCAAAACATTGCATCATGCTTAACTGTGGATGAGAATAGGCAAGTGAGCCTGTCAGAGGGAGCCTTGTTCATGTCGATGACATATGCATTTCCTTTTCGCGTGACTTTTAGAAGAATCCAATCATCCCGAATAATAAGACCTGGTTTCAGTACATAACACCCTTTCTTGGTAAAGAGAACATCCAAGTGATTGTCACAGAGCTGAGACACACTCAAAAAACTATGCTTTAATTCTGGTACGTAGTTCATGTTTTTAAAACTGAGGGCTCTGTTGCATACTGTTCCTCTCATAGTGATCTTTCTGGTCTCACCACCTGCGAAGGAGACAAACCCGCCATCGAAAAACTGAATGTCATTCAACTGCGAGATGTCCCCAATCATGTGCCTGGAACACCCACTGCCAATATACCAGAGTCTGATGAGAGTTCGCCAGAGCTGTTCCTATACATTTCAACAGGTTTTAGTTAGAGGCTGCAACCCAGGCCATTGAAGATCTGGGCATGCCATTTGCATCAATATAGGTAACCTCATGGAAAATTAAATTAGTTGAGGATGAGGTCGATGATGCTTTTGATTTGTTGGATATGGGGGCAGAAGACTGAATCTTGGTCAAGATCTTAGGACTCCAGGTTAGTGAGTCAGACTTCTGCACAATCCTTGGAGTGCTAGAAGGATTCAGAAAACCTGAAGGTCTTGAAGATTTGTGAGTTTGTTTCTTGGCCATGTTCCAGTCTTGATCAGAAGGCTTAGCCATAGCAAACCGAGCCTGATTTAGGCGATTATGCATAGCTTTCTGATATTTTGAGTATAATGCTTTAAAAGGTATAAAAGCCTTTTGACAATTTCACGCAATATGCCCGGGAAATCCACAGTTGAAACAGGTCTGCCTCTTCTGGAAGAATACAGTCCGTTCAGCTTGGGAAATTCTAGGCAATTTGTCTGTCAGTTTCTTGCTTGCGGGTACTAACGCTGATGCACGGTGTTGATCTTGGCTGTCGCCTGTGCACAACCATCAGCACACTTGTTAGTTTTGTGATTTGAATTAGACAATTTGTAGTGTGTAGACTTAGGCGCAAATTTAGCTGATTTATGTTCAGCTGGTTGCTTAACAGTTTCAGTTTGGGGCTGCTGAGTCAATTTCTCAAAGTGAGGAAGTGACTCAGCAGTTGCCTTTTCATTTATCTGAGACGCCTGTTTGTTTTTCTTCTTTTTGGATCGGCGTGTTCTCCGTTTCTTATTTTTTATTTTTCAAATCACTTTGCGTGGCAGATTCAGAGAGGACATGGGTGGCTCAGCAGGGACATCCTTTTCTGAACTTTCAGAAGATGATCTTGAAATATTACAAGTAGGTGGAATCTCTAAATTTTGAAAAATTTGAGAGTCCGATTCAGATTCAGTTTCAAGATTTGTATCTGAATCAGCGGAAAGAGAATGCTCATCATCTGTCATTTCAGAATCAATCCCTTGTTCTTGGTTTGAAGAAGCTGAGTCGCCCGATTCTTCTAGAATTATGCCAACGTCAATTCAGGGTCAGTTGGTTGGTTGAATTTCTCACTGTCAACCCTCGGATTAGCATCAACAGAGGAACCTCTGGAGAAGAACTTCCGTAACAGTAGCAGATCTGAAATCCTTGAAGCTTCTTCCAGTTCTTCGGAATCCGTAACAGTAGCAGATCTGAAATCTTCAGACCTTCTTCGAGTTCTTCGGAACAGTAGCAATTCCGATCAAGCCCAACAATTCTTCAATTTTGAACAGTAATCCGGGTTGAACAACAACAACTCCACTTCCGATCAGCTCTTCAATCTGCGATACTTGGAGCCTGTATTGTGCAGCAGGCTTTGATACCAATTGTAAGTCCCGAAATCGGATCTAATAGGTATCAAAAACCTAATCAGTTGCGGAAGTAATGATTAGGAAGAAGAACAATCTCTTGAATCAAAATCAACTTGAATACACCAGAAAAGTGTCTGATACAAGTTTTTCAGTTACAACTCTGTAACCTCTAAACATTGACCTAAGATATATATTTATACTAATCACTAAGCCCAACAGTTACAACCCTAGGCCCACAAGGCACTAGGAAGCCCAAAACCCTCCAAAAGCCCAAATGTAGCTCTATTGTGTAAACCTTTACTAGTATAAGCCCAACAACACTTGCTGCTAAATATCTACATATGTATAGAACTTATCTTGGTAAATAAATATGACTCACAATATATGAGTAATGACAAAACATGATCATGAAAGCTATATAGCCTATATCTTTCCCGTGAAAACTAATAAGACTCACGTGTTACTTTTATTTATCACAAAAATGAGGGATTTAATAATAAAGGTGTAAGATCTCATCACATGATGCCCTGATGCCCCTACGACTCTATACATACTTTTTATTTGACTAGTATAGCTTTTCTTTTGATAATGGCTATTTTAATATTGTCTACAAAGCATTCTTGTGTAATCCATACATACGTTGGAAAGGTCATGAAATTATAGTACATAAATACATACATGGGACAAATACATAAACGGTCAAAAGCAATAAATCACTTTTATTCTGCAAAAACTTGCTGACATGACTTCCCATATACTTGACATTTTATACTTTGTATAAAATATTTCACTCATATCGTAGATCACATGAATAAACAAAGGTTTTTCAAAAGATGTCTTTGAAAGCCGTGTTACTTTTTCATAAAGTGTATTACTTTTTTAAAAGTAGGATCCACAAGTTTATGTATCAGATTGTGAAATAAAAAGCAACCTATACATAAATATCTAGAATGCAAAGTCAAGCTTTCTGTTTTGATATCTCATTTTTTGTCTTCATAAACATATTGCTAGAACTTTGCACGTTAGTTGAGATTTCCAAAATGGTGGACACTTTTAAAAGCACACATCCTATACACGTTTGTTCAACATACAATTTAATTGTTCCTTGGGTCTTTAATCGGTTAACAAACAACCAAAAAATATCTCTAACACAATCACACTAAAAAGTAATGGCTAAGGTTTGTCCAATATTAGAGATCATTCATTTATAGGCCTATAACTTTTGACCACAAAGATCCACGAACGGACTACGTAGTTTAGGGATACAAATCAACTATATACAAAATCACTATGTAGTTCAGAGATACAAATCACCCGTATACAAAATCACTAAGTAATTTGGGAATATAAATTAGCCATGTACCCAAATCCCCGCCGTTTCCAAATTATCACCCTACGGTTCTCATTATCAACGGATCCAGTCGCTAACCCCCAAGGAGAGATCACTCATGTCGGAAGTTCTGAATAATTATCATTATTATCATACATGATCCAAGCCAGAATTAGCTCACGTCATGCAAACATATGGTCACGTATGCCAACACGTTCCTCAATTTTTCCATAATTTTTAGAAACTTAACTCTCTATCTCATGAAAAAAAACACTAGCATGAAAAAATTAGGCCTAATCACATAGTTGTAGCATACAAGCAGCCATGATAGGAATGTGTTAACTCGTGGTCATAACATGACCTATAACACGACTCGAAGCAAGTAGTTATATTCTTATCAAGAACCTAACTTTCTCTACAAAGATTGCCTGGTTCGTCAATACACAAGAGCATTAGAAATCACCCGAAATTAAAATTACAATTGTATACGCTTCAGCAATATGGCTACCTTGTTCGACTACTATGGCTCGGTCAAACTCACCTAAAATACAATGAACTGGAGCCAGGACATTATAACGGTCACCGGATCATCAAACGGGTCGTTACCGTCGCTAATACTCACTACGGACAACTTAAACACGTTGGTACACGTTCACTAGCCTTTTCATAACATGCTATAGCTCGTTAAGTTTTTTTCTAGAAAATAAATAAGCCTCTCTTTACCAAGCTCTATCATGCAAAATTGCTACATAATTTTCTATATACACACACTTAAGTGTAGAAAGGGAATCCAAGATTATTCATTTTAATTTTGAAGAATGGATTAAGCAATACATATTATTTATATTTTATTTCCTTAACTTTACGTAATGGATATCCATGTACAAATTTTAGAGAAATGATAATCTCTTTTAAAGCATGGCTTATCCATAGATAGACGGAAATATAATTAATATGCAAGAAAGTTTTAATAATTTCCTTTGAAAGTAAAATACTCATGTGATGTGTTAGACTTCACACTAACCCTATTAACCTAAGGCTAGAAAAAGTCAAAGACAATATCCACAAGCATATCTGACAATAGAACTTGCTTTTACAAATCAATTTTATCAAAGAAACCCAACATGTCTTTTCACACTTTATTGGAATCATAAAAAAATAAAAAAAATAAAATGTGATATCTTCACGTTTGTTAGCAAAATTACAAAGTCAAAAGAGTTTGATAATATTGACATGACAAATGCATGTGCTATCACAAAAGTGACACCTTGTCACAATTCACATCAATCTATAACATGTTGTCACTATTCAAATGTGAAAAGTAGATGGGTCCACTATTCATGGCAGTTGGCAGCTTTTACAGTTGTATATGTACACTAGACAGCTTCTCCCTAGAAGCCGCAATAAGTGGAGAAGCTAGAAGCATAACAACTTAAGACTAGAAGCACTTACATCCTCACCATAAACACCTCTAATTGAGTACTGATAGTGAAAGTAGGTATGTAGGCCCGACTAAAACACATGAAGAATACAACATAACAGCTTCTTGCATTGTCCTATAGTCAAGAAGCTAAAAAGGCAACAAACTTAAAGTTATAGGCTGAGAAGCTATAAGCTAAGAAGATGGAAGTCGGAAACTATAAGCTTCAAGCCACAAACTTAAAGTGATAGGCTCAGAAGCTATAAGCTCAGGCTCAGAAGCTATAAGTCCAGGCTCGAAAGCTACAAGCCATGAAGCTTGAAGCCAAAAAGCCTATAACACTGGAAGCTACTATGCTAAAGAAGATAAGCACGTACCCAGAGGAGACATGAAACCTGTGACCAAGCCATACTTGGGCAAAGAACAACCACATATAAGGTGCCTTAGGCACCTCAAGCATGTTTGCTTTATAAATAAAGACATGTTTATTTTAAGCATCTATCAATAAAAAAGACAAAAGCATCTCATGGTCAGAAGCTACTAAAGCAGCTTATCAATACAGGATAGGTCAGAAGCTACCAAAGCTACTAAAACAGCTCACATAAGGAAGCTTCCAGCTGAAAGCAAAGAAGGTAAGGTGGCTGGCAGCTCAACATCTCAACCAGACGAGCCAAACAAACATTTCCTAAGGATGAACGATTCCAAGGTAAGTCTCTCTCCTTACTTGATAAGAAAAATACACCTTTTCATTAGAATGAAAATTAGCTTCTCCTGTCATTACTTATTATGACCTCAAAGCCCAAATGTAACCAGCTTCTCAGGTCCTTACCTAATGTGACCTTAGAAGCTAAGAAGTAAGCAAGCTTCTTAGGCTCCCATCTGATGTAACCCACAAGCTTAGAAGCAATTAGCCTCGTAGCTCCTCACCTAATGCAACATTTAGAAACTTATAAGGAGGTTAGCTTTCAAGTTCATTATCTCACGTGATCTTGGAAGCCCAAACAATAATCAACTTAGTAGGGTCACAGCTACGGTGATCTGGGGAGTAGAACAGATAGCTTCACAAGTTTCCACCTATTATGACCCTAGAAGCTTAATTGCACATCATTGGATAGCCGTCATAACTAACTCAACCAAGGAGCTTAGTATCCATCAAGCTTCTTGCTGCTTCACAGAGCCTCTAAATAGCAACCTCAAGCAAGGAGCACACACATGGCAACATTAAGCATAAAGCAAGTAAGCTAATCACCAATGATGGTCATAAGCCATAGTGAGAAACAACAATGGTAAGTCATCAAAAGCCTAATGGATTATTTCAGCTATAATAACTTAGAAGCTACCTTATCCTTACCACATGACGGCCAAACTCTAATTTGCATACAAAAACGAAGACACCTCCGAACAATGAGGTGCATAAAGAAACTAACGCTTGAGCATATTCGCAAAAACGATCAATGCTAAAAAGAGTCAAATGCTTATGGCAACATTGGTAGGCCTCGCATGCTTCCAATTTAACAGTTTACTTGAAATAAGCGTAAATTATTTTGAGCACCTTATTAATAGCTTCCTAAATAACAAAAGAAGCTGATGAGCTTAGAAGCTTCAAAGGAAGGTAAAAACTTCATAAACAAAAAATGGAGCTTGGAAGCTTGGAAACTCAACAAATTTATAAGCTTATAAGGTCTAAGAAGAAGCTTATAAACAAGAAGCTTATAAACAAGAGATTCAAATTGAAGGGAAAGGTACTAAGTCACAAGCACCCATAACTACGTCATGACTGGGGGTTGATATAGGTACCTAAACTCCCATTTTATAAGAAATCTAGAAGCTAAAAAGACGAGAAGATGAGCAACTACACATGTCGAGGTTACTGCTAACAAAGTCACAAGCATATCATTGCGGATGCAATTCCATCCAAGGAGTAAGCAAGAACAAGGAAGCTAATAAAGTTCACTTCTTAGGGATCAAAGAAGCCTCAACAAAATCATTAAGAAGGACAACGCATATGCTTCTCTACAACATTAATGTTGCTTCTTGCTACTAAAAGAAACTATCAAGCAAGCTAAAGAGCAACACATGCTAGACCTTACAAAGAATCTAGTATAAGCTAATCCTACGAGGTCAAGGTTAACCAAAGAAGCTTGCTCAATCACCGAAGCAACTTGCTACAACATAATTGAACCTCGACAAAACTTCAAAGCAAAGCACCCAACTCACACGTTAAAGGTGTTTAATCAAAACGCATTGTTAAAGGACCTTCATGGCAACAACGACGTTTAAACCAAAATACAAGCCTGGACACCTACACTACTATAATCAAGTATATAATCTCAGGAAGACGATTAAAACCTACAAAGCTTATAAGGAATAAAAGCACAATAACGATCCACCAGAACAATTTGTGGAAGAAACAAGTAGCTTGCCAAAATAAACGGAGAAGCTTCGAGTTATGGTTAGAATATCACGACAACCGACTAACTAAAGAAGCATACGAGCAAAATGCCAAGGCACTAATACAACTTCGTAACACCAAAGATTATAACCAACTTCTTTGTAAGTACAACCCATAGATGCATGTAAGCACCTTACAGAGACAAGAAGCAACCTGCCATAGTAGCTTGTGGATACATAGAAGCAGCTTCCTCAAACAGTCTGCTGAAGCATTGAAGCTGCCTAAGGATTCAACGAAGCAACCTGCCATAGTAGCTTGCGGATACATTGAAGCAGCTTCCTCAAACAGTCTGATGAAGCATTGAAGCTTCCTAAGGAATCAACGAAGCAGCCTGCCATGTCATCAAAACGCGTTAATTAGGAAATTTTTCTCAACATCGAAGCAAGGGTATAAGAGTCCCAAAAACCTCAATGGTTGAAGCCTTAAATAATTGATCGTCTAAGAGGTAAATAGACTTAAACCCTTGAACTTTTACTTATTAACTCTCCACAAATTAAACACCATGCTAATGAACTACGACACTAAACAAGTCATACCTCCATTTTATCTAGTTTAAAGTGCCTAATGATAAAAGGGCTTCCCCAATCTTAAGAAAGCTTCTTTGTATTAATATCCCCACAAGTTTACATTATAAAATGATTGATCCAAAATAATCATACACTATATTAGCAATAGGGATAACCTTATATGAATATCAATGCTTGTTACCAAGCACCAATAAATAAATCCTCATACCTAACATTGTTACGAGGTACTTTTATCTTATCTAAGCACCAAACGCAAAACTTTTTGACCTTACAAGAAGCTACCGAAGCTTCTACTAGAAGCAAAGAAGCTAACCAACACTGATAAGAAAAATATTATCATCATACTTGAGAAGCTGGCTGTTGTCAGCAAAGAAGGTGACCTTCTAGCAGGAAAAGTTATCCTTCTTACTAAGAAGTTGACCATTTAGCACGAACAGTTGGCATTCTTGCACAAGAAGCCTTACTCAAATAGAGAAAAAGCCCCTTTTTCTTCTTCCTAGTATCATTTTGTTAATTCAATATATGGCAAACATTAATGCATAAACACCGGAAACTTCCCTTTTCTTAAAGTTTCTTAGACCAAATAATTGTTCATATACTTAGTGAAAATAGAAATGAAACAAATAAGGCACATTTCATTAAACACTTGTCAACTATCCTATCCTAAGGGTGAGCCCCTCCTAACTAGGCTCCATGGGATCCGATGCTGTATGTACCCATGAAAAAGGATGAGCTCCTAGGCCATATCGCTCAACAGGAAACAAGGCGCTATACCTTCCTATATAAAGGGTGAGTTCCTAAAACAATACGACTCCATGGATAAAAAAAATAAAACACAACTCCATGAAAGAGGGTAAGCACCTCACACCAATTCAACTTCATTGGCTAAAATATTTAAAACGTAACAAGCCTATGTCCAATATACCATGCATAAAAATTATAAGTCGTGGACTAGAAAAGCGACAGGATAAGCTTGTGTGCAACACATCAAATCTTTCTAACATAATTGAGGCAAGATGATTGCAGCATCTAATTTCGATTTGGTAGTTAAGACATTGCAAACACTACAAAAATAAAAGACAAGTTTAAAAACAAAAAGAAGCTCCTTCCAGTTTCTTTATGAAAAACAAAATAAGCACTGAAACCATAGCTTATTTCCTTGTAAGAAAACAAATAAACACAAGCTCACAAGCAAAGAAATGAAATAAACATTCTGAAATCCCAAAGGAAGTTAATTTATTGAAGTCTTGTAACAAAAGGCTTACCGAAGCTTACACGACATCAAATGGAGCCTTATAAGGCTTCCAGAAAACATAACATGGATCTAAGTTCACTAGAAAATAACGAATCAATCCTTGAAGTCAACAAACGTCATTAATTCAAGCGGGCTTTTAGTCATAATGGAAATAGATACACCCTCACCAACAAAGATGCCATCAAATAGAGACATAGCAAGCATAGTGAGCAATACCTCACTCAAGCAAAGTTTGACCTCCTTGTCAAACAACTACGATTAGGCATAAGCTTCTAAAATAGGGAGCTTACCCACATATCTAGACAACTTGAATATAAAAAGAAGAAAGAGACTCATTGTTACACTTCAATGAAAGGAAACCTCTCATGTAGGTATTGAAAGAAAATAACCTCCATCAACAAGAAGCTTATCTTGGTATAAAAGAAGCTCAACATATTGCAACTTACCTTTGCATAAAAGAAGCTCACTTCCAAGAGCAAGAAGCTCACCTTTATAAGAAAGGAGCTTACAACTAAATAGAATAAGATCACCCACATGCACCATGCACACATAAGAAGCTCATTCCTATACACACTTCACTTCTTCCTGCTTGGTACATTGCTTGGATCAACATCACAACACTTCAAAATCCGAAAGATTTTGGGGAAGGTAAGCTGCTTCATTTATAAACAAAATTCGTGAGCTCTTGTCTAGCAAAAATAAAAGGGCTAGAACAAAGCTCCAAAGGTCATTTGGATGTGCAACCAAGACGCTCACATAAACAGGGCTTAGCGTGAACATTGGGGCTATGGAATCAACAACATACAACGCATGTAGTGAACCATTAGAACTTATGCTCAAAGCCACTACTTGCCTGTAGTAAAGTCCACTAATGTGATAGTTCCATCTATGCATGGACATTTAGACACCCTTCAACAAGGATAGGTAACTTTAGAATTATATATAACCATTCCTTATAAGCTAAAAATGTCCCTTGTTAGGAACAAAGCTTACATGCTGCCTCGAAAAATCGTAGCTCCCCTACTATGTTATCCCATCATGACAAAATCAAGCAAGCTGCCACACCAGAATTGTTAAGACAACTAAAGAAACTTGTGACAGAAGCTTAGAATCTTCAAAACACCAAAGGAAGCCAACAAGCCCAAAAGCTTCACATCAAGCTTAAAAGCTTAGAAGCAAATAAGCCATAAAAGAAGTATAGAAGCTTCATACAGAACAAAAAAGATTCATAGTTGATAGCTTCTCTCGATAAGCTTCACATGTCATAGCTTCTCCCGATAAGCTTATCCTGATAGCTTCTCCCAATAAGCTTCACATATGATAGCTTCTCTTGATAAGCTTCACATGTTATAGCTTCTCCCAATAAGCTTCTCCTGATACCTTCTCCCGATAAGCTTCACATATGATAGCTTCTCCCGATAAGCTTCACATATGACAGCTTCTCCCAATAAGCTTTACATATGATCGCTTCTCACAATAACTTCAAAGCTGGTCGCTAACAACTTCAGACATCAGCTTCTTTCAAAGAGCTTTATGCCTACATAACTTATCATTGGAAGCTTCATCCTTGACCAGATAACTTATAAGTCACAAGCACCCATAACTATGTCATGGCTACTTATGACTAGGGGGTTGATGCCGTGGGTGCCCGGAGGCTCCCATTCAGCAAAGCTGGGAAGCAGGAAGCTAGGAGCTTCCTGCCAGGAGCTTGATAGCCCAAATAGGAGAACAAGCTTAGTGGGCCAGCCTGGCCCATCATAACAAGCCCATTCGGGTTAAGAGTAACATGCCTATAAATAGAGGGTCTACCCTCTATTTCATCCATCCCACTTTAGCTTGGACATTCCAGCCATTTACTCTCTCTCTCTCTTGAATCTCATTCTCTCTCTAGAATCACGTACTCTCTCTCAAGAACACAAGCCACTAGACTGACTGCTTTCCCTCTGAGCTGCTAAGGTCACGAGCTCCTGAGGGACTACGCCAACATCTCTTAGTCTCGAGCTACGCTACATTGAATCACCACAGTTGCTAGTTAACCGCTGCGTCTCAACCACAAACTCCCTAAGCATTCTCTACCTCTCTTATACTTACTCATACATTTATGATTTATGTTTATACACTATTCTTGGATAGATTACTAATGTTGAGCGTAGGAGGGTGGTCAAGAGACCCCGGTCTCTGGCACTTTCTTTCTTTCGTGTTGTAGGTACAAGCTAGGAGGTGACGATTCATACCTTTCCCCCGACCTTATTCTTGTTGTTTCAACACCTTCAAGGTACGACCTCAAGAGTTATACTTTGGGTAATGAAGATGTAACCATGTTTAGAGTGTTAATCATTGGATCACGAAATAATAAGCATAAACAAAGAGACAAGCAATTATTTAGAATAAAGTCGGATTTAATAAGAAAAATTATAATTAATTTGTTAATTATAATAAAGTGTATATGTATATATGCATTTCGATATATATATAGGGTAAGGTTCATGCGAGAACCATCCTTATTACGATAACCACGAAAACCAATGTGAACACAACAAAATAAACTTACCCCACCACCACCTAAAAACATAAACATCCACCATCACTCCACCACAACCCCAAAACCTAAGCACCCCTATCCCCACCCCCCCTCTCAAAAAAAAAAAAAAAACTATACCTCACAAAAAGCGCCAAAAAAACCTCCCCCAACACCTTCCAAAAAACCTAAAAAAAACTAATACCCCCACCCCACCCACAAAAACCTAAAAATAACCTAATCCCCGCCCCCCCGCCAAAAAAAACCTAAACCTTCTTATCCAAGATAAATACCAAAAATTAAACCATAAAGCTAAAATCTACAACTAAATGTTAAAAGAGTTTTTTTTTTTATTTTTTATTTATAAAAAATCGCTAAATTTCGTCACTAAAAAGTTGAACAACAGTACTGCTGCACATGTGCAATAAAAATCACTAAATTTCGTCAATTTTTTTTGAACAACAATACTGCTGCACATGTGTATGCGTAACTTATACATGAGTGCACACAATATTTAGCTTTCTCATTTAAACCTCTCTATATATATATTGTTAGTTATTAGATAATATATATTGTTAGTTATTAGATAATTAATAAAGAGAGATAATTATTATAATTATTAGATAATTATGAAGGTGTTGAGATTAGATTACAACTATTTAGCTTTTTGTTTTAAAATAAAAGATATATATATATATATAAACATATATTTTATAATTACTTTAAATTTAATCTCAAAACAATTTTCCATTAAAAAAAATAACAACCGAATATATTCTTGTTTTGAGTGCTTTCCTGCTGGACGTTCTGACGCAACAAGGACAATTGTTCTCACTTGCAATATTTACAAACAAGATTTACAGGACACACAAAGCCTCTTGTTTCTTTTATTTTTCTTTAGATTAAGGTTTTCGTTTGAAATAATCTTAAATGAATAAATCAGATTTAATGGTCAACGATCATCTAATAAAATCGTTCGTTAAACAAATATTCTTTAATTGTATTATTAACCTTTTTAATTATAGTAAGATCACTGGTGGAATCTGTTTAGATCCGAACCTCATGTACATGTTTCCACCGTGTTCGTTTAGTTTGTTTGATATTCTACTATGAAATATTTTACAAAATGTACACGCAATTCCAACAAATGCCACATCACCAACTTCGTACAAGTTTTAAAAAGCTTGGTATATAAAAAAATGAATGTATATGAGTTTTAAAAAGCTTGCTATATAAAAAAATGAATGCATCCACTTTATACATAGAGACAAGTTATATCAGCCATTTGGGTAATAGATTTTCTTGGATCCACATATTTTGGCTTTTGAATACAACGAATGAGGGATCCAAGATTGACACAAATTGCTAATACAAGCAAACAGGGCATTGACCAATTCCTTATATTGTATCCATTTTGCACAATAAAATAACCACATGAAACAAAAAATTAAAAAAATTGAAAGAAAGCCCCTTCAACTATCAATATTCGTCACAATGTCCCTTACAATCAATTTCTCTATTATAATTTCCATCAAGCGATCCTTCCATATTCGTTTCCAAATGTCACAATATTCGTGGCAATGGGATGGTTGCACCTACGCCCTATAAAAAATAACTTCAGTTCATCGTACACCCTTTCTACATTATTATGTTTATATGAATCCGCTGATTTGGATTTTGTTCTGTCTGTAGAAGTCAGGTAAAAGAAAAAAGAAAATATGAAAGGAAAGTGGTGATATTTCTAATGCATAAACATTCTAAAGGGTTTAATTCGAAGAATTAGCTAAATTGGAATGGGGTTATGCATAAAGCCTTTTAAATAATTTATTCAAGAATCTAAATCATTGCTGAAAATAAGTTAATAAAAATCTTTAGACAGAGAGTGTTGCAATTAGGTTAATTAAGTTTTGAGCCGTTACCAACTTGCCTAATCTGTCTATTTGCCAAATTATGATCAGCATTCTTATGGATAGATCATTTAGGTTATAATCATTTAGCTATAAAGAAATTTAATAAAGCCATCTCAAGTGTCAATTTTAATGCATAACAATCCCCAAAATAACTTTTTCAAATTAATAAGGATTATTGTTCATGTGATATGTGTTATCATGCTCCAGCCAGACTACAACCCGTATAAAAAAACACCTGCTTTGACTCTTTAACCAACCCACCCAGTTTCCCAACACTTCCATCGTCGATTACAACCATTTTTAAATAATAGAAAAAGAAGGTTGACTAATGTACCGCAAGGTGCACTGTTGGTACTTCCAGGGGAATTGACCCCATTCACCACCACGAGTACACATTGACCACCCGTGACTCAACTGTTGCTGACCCAACTGTGAGAAGTTATGGGAAGAATTCATCATAGAGGATGTTGTTTCTGCATGTGAAAATGCTTGAATATGCATGTATGGAATAAAACACTAGTTAACTGGAATAGAATAAATAAAATTAGGGTTTATTATACTATGATGCAACTTACTTTCTTTCACCTTTTTATCATTGTATTTGATAAAACATGTTTTTCTTCATTGTACCACGTCATAAAAAAATGGTGTGTACTTAACAACCTATAGAAGGTAAAAATGGTGATGCACCTCATCAGATAACCATACATTGCCAAAATTAAAAGTATGTTGCATGCTAAGGGAAATACAATTTTTTTCCTTACACACGATGACGAAAAGATGAGATTAAGTTACATTTGCATGCATGTAATTAACGCGTCGTATTTGAAAAAAAGAAGATTAATGGAATGGAAAGGTGTTGACAACATATTTGAATTTGACATATGGTTCCCACTTCCCAACAAATGTTTGTTTAGGAGAAAAGGCATGACTAATTTGCATACTCTTACTGAATTCCATTTTCATGCTGTTCAATTCTAAAAAATCATTTTGAAGAAGCGGTTCATCATTGAAGAAAAAGCCAAACAAGAATGGTTTATTGCTCAAATATAAGTCAAAGATATCCTCCAATTTTTTTTTGACAAGAAGAATCACTATTCTAAATCTATTGTAGTGGACAGGATGGCAATTTCGGACCATATAGTTATGAACAGGCCCAATTAAGTTATGAACGGATCAAACCCTCCCAACCTTCCAAGTTTAGTAAACCCTAAAAAAAGTTAATTACACATATAGATCTTGTGATTTATAGCAACTTTCGCTTTTACGTACTATTTTTTTGAGGTTATGTGGTTTCATTTTTATATATGTTGGGGTACTAAGACCAACGGAGGTTAAATATTCTGTTAAATTGTGCCTAAATAACCAAAATACCCTTTAATAACTAGAGGGACAAATTATGTAATTAACTGCATTTCATTACAAGGTTCATTTTTGCCATTTACAAACTTAAAAATTAAAATTTAAAATTATAAAAACAAGCCATCTCTATCACTTAAAAATTAAAAGTTTCCAGTTGTTTCAATTTATATTCAAAATCAACGGCGTAAACGGTAAACCGGTTTACGTATGAGGTATAAGTCAAGTGCATTAAACCTACGATGGTGCATTAAACTTGCAATAGTGACAAAGATGGCTTATTTTTATAATTTTAATTTTAAGTTTGTAAATGTAAAAAAATGAACCCTGTAATGAAATATAGTTAATTATAAATGTAACATCCGTAAAAAATGGGTCTTAGAAAACCCGACTCAATTCATAAACCGAATCCGGAATGTAATAACTAAAAATGCGGATTGTAACACGACACCTATGTTACCACTTCAAACTACACCTAACTTTCAAACTACAACTAAACCACACCTCCTAAACTACATCCTATAATCCTAAGCAAGGCCCCAAACGACATCACACCTCATTTTATAAATCAAATGACATACACCTTTACCATTTAAACAATATCATTCACATCTTAAACGACGTCTTGCAAAACCAAACGACATGGCTCATTATCTAAACGACATTTCATGTCGTTTGGCAACCACTTCAAACCACACCAAGTTATTATCTCAAACGACATGTTGTTGCAACACTTCTTCCTCAATAAACGCAAACCTCAAATTTAAATCACGATCTATATCTTTTAAGAACATGAATGGGTATTTCTTTAATTCATCAAATTAGTTTATAAAAACCATATCACTCGAATACTTATCACTTTTTACCCGAATCCCCACAGCAAATTCCAAGTTCCACTCATTCTAATCCGCGAATTCAAGGCAAGAACACACACTGGGCTTGGAACTTACAAAATACGAAATACGAATTTAATTTTTTTTTGTATTTTTAGGGTTCTTAGATAGCATAATTTAAGGCTTTTGATTTAGAACATGTGTTTTGATGAAATGAAAAGTAGATTATTGTTTACTATCATGTTAGATTAGGTTGTGTAAATTTATATAATTTTTGGACAACATTTGAATTTATATCATATATTTTAATCATATTATATCATTAGGAAATAATATAAAAATATAAAAATTGTCAACATAAAAGTTCATAAATATTGTTTATGAGTTTCCAAGAAATATATAAGGTGTGGAATTTTTATGAAAAGTTTCATGCCTCTCGATAAATCATTTTGCAAGAAAATGATTTATTAAAATACAAAACAAATTAAGTCTTTTATAAATTATTGATTTTAAATCAATAATAAATTCTGATTTATAGAGTTATAAAATTAATTTTTACTTAACTTATCTAAATATATCATTTACAACATATAATAACCAAATAAATGGTTATTGTTATAATTAATCACATTATTTCGATAGTTTAATAATTACTAATATATTTTTCATATTGGATATTATTAAACTTTTAGGCTATACAAAAGTCCCCAAATCATAGGAATTAATTTTATAGTTTCGTCTATATTGTTGGTCGTTTAGAATTATGTTATTTTATATGTTTTAGGGTAATTGTTACATTTGGATTTATTCGTTTTCTTGGACGATTTCATTTTCGTGGATCGATCTTTGCAAATAGTGAGTAGATATATGACTTTGCCCTTTTTACAATTGACCTTTTTAGGATGTATCACGTGTCGCAATATCTCATATTTCATTTCACTTAATTATTAACATGCAAAGTAAATGTGGAGATTATGTACAATATATTTGTTACTTGTTAGTTTACTCGCTTTATGTCATAGTATCACATTATTTATTTACTCGCTTTGTGTCGCAGTTTCACGCGTGGATGCACTGGCTGACTAGGTTCCGCACAGTCATGGGCTCTAGCGTAGTATCGCCACCATCATTTAGATTCGCTTTTGAGGCTTAAGTCTCGTAGTATCGCATTTGGTTGGTGTTTTAATTATCATTGTGGTATTGGTTAGGATTGGATATTTATTGTGATTATTGGTTGGATTGTCTCATTAACACTTTATTTGCATGTTAATCATTTTATATATTATTTTATTTACATAAAGATTTACTTACCAACTTATATTGACAAAAAACAATTTTACACATGATATAGGTAATTAGGTTTGACGAGCATGAATGAAGAACACGTAAGAAATGCCTTAGTCAAATAATCAAAATTGTATTTTATGTTTAGAACAATTCTACACATGATATAGGAAATCAGGTTTGACGAGCATGGATGAAGAACACGTAAGAAATGCCTTAGTCAAATAATCAAAATTGTATTTTATGTTTTGTTTGATGTTTAGATTATTCGGAGTTATATGTTTATGTTTATATGACATTTTAAATTTGACATGAATAAATATTTAAAGTTTAATAGTAGTCATGAGCTTTGGACAATAATCTTGCTCCGACAGATAATCCACCATGAGTTGGGGTGTGACAGATTTGTATTAGAGCAAATGGCTATAGCGATTTAGGTTATGTTATTAGACCCTTGGACCTATACTATAGCTTGATTAGATGCCTCATGTGCCTTATGTGCTTAATTTTTGTTCTAAGCTTATAAATATTTTAATTGCACATGTTTTATATTTCCTAATGTCACACGCGCTTGCATGTGAGCACTTTTAGTGTTATATTCTAAATGTTATGTGCCTTACATGTTAATATGTGACTAATTTTTATAACATAGTGTATTTTAAATGTCACACCTGCACACACTATGCTATATAAATAATAAATTTTCCAATTATTCCATTTCTATCCCTATTTATATAAGTTTTCAAACCGAGTTAATTTTCAGTGCCTTTCAATTATTCTTGGATTATTATGTTATTCCATTTTTGTGTTTCGAATTACATTCGAGTTTTTCAATCTCGTTAAAGTGAGTTCTTGTGACAGACATGTTGTAACTAGAAGGGTTAAGTATCGGTAGTCGGGACGTCCTGTCTAGGCTGGCATTCGTATAAACCCAAATCATCCGACGGACCAGTTTGCCTACCTAGGGACTAACAATGAGAGTACAATAACGGCTAAAGCATGTCACACCAAACATCACGAGAACTAACAACACTTTGATAAGTCAACGTGTCCGTGTTAATTCATGGTGTTGGTGCATATTATGTATGTCCGGCACTGTGTGAATTGTGCTGAATATTGTATAGTTTAGTGAGAAAAATGAACACATGACACGATGGTGAGGATGAGATCACCTTCGTATAAAGGTAACACGTTCGTGCAAGGGTAACTACCTTCGTACGGAGGTAAACAAGTTCGCACGAACGTCTCATCCACACCAAACCCGTGTCTATATATAGTGTCGTCCGTTCATAGTTAGATAAGTTTTGGAGATCTCAGAGGGAAAATGCTAGAGAACTTTTGTTTCTCCAGCTTGTAAACGATGTAAACTATTTCGGTATGAATGGAAAGCTTCCGCTTCTTCTTAATAACTTTCTACCGAATTAGTGATATCCCATCCAAACATCCATCTAGACCCACCGTATCCTGGACTTACAATTGGACTTTCAATTGATATCAGAGCTACGGTACCGATTCAATCGATCTAACAGTTGATTGAATCACTTACGCTTATGAATTATGGATATTTAGGGGTTTTAGATGTAAATTATCAAATAAATGAACACATGGACAAAAATTAATATTGAAACCATAGGATTGTTTAGAAATGAATTTTGACCTAGTCTGTGAAAGATCATGATTAAAGTCTAAGAAATAAAGATTGTAGATCGAAAAATGTGATCATCATCGTTCGAACGGACGAAACCACATACGCATGAAGGCATTTTTTGATCGTGATGATGAGACGAGTGTCAAGAAAAAAATTGGTGATTGAAATTTTTTTCGAGATTTTAACGAAAAATTCGGGTTGTTCGGGGACACCGTCGGGAGCTTCAGAGAATAGATTTGATGATACGATCACTGAGGGTTGAAGATAATGGGGTAGTCACAGATACCTATGCAAAATGATTATGATTTGGAGTAGTGACTATTAATGGGACTTAAAGAAAAATCTGCGTTGATGAAAAACACACTTTTATGGACCAAAATGACACACTTTCCGCATAAGTAGAGTTTTTCAATGAAAAGAGTGAACTAAATTTGCTAAGTTTGAGTGGGAAAGTCAGTGATAAGTTTTAGAGAGGTCATTGTAAGTCCAAGAACTCCAATCAGATATCACAATACACTAATCTAAGTGCGGAAAACTAAGAAAAGTGTATTGTGATACCGGATTGGAGTTCTTGGACTTACAGTTGGTATCAGATCCTAAGAAGTCTTTCGAAAGGCTCGGTTCATCATGGGATATTGCTTGAAGTTTGAAGAAAAGAGGCTGCCTGCTGATTCGAAGATTCGAAGAAATACAAAAAAGGTTGAATCTTGTTCTATCAATTTTTTTACAAATCCTTTATCGACTGATTTTTGCCTCTTAGTGTGTTAGAAGGTTGTGAAGCTTTAAAAAACTGATCAAAGTTCCTTTGAAACCTAGATTTGTTCGTTTAAACAGTTTATAAAATTAAAATTTTTCAAAACTTAGTTTAAGAACATTCATAAAATTCCTGACGAAGTTCTTGAGGATTTCTTTAAAAACTGGGTTTTGATCTGTTTTGGAAGATTTCAAACGTGTTTACAGGTTGTTCGGGATTTTTTGGTGGAAAGAAATCAATTGAGATTTGATTTTGATCTCCTACAATCTCGGGAGTTTGTTACATCAAACAGAATTGGTTTTCCAAAATTATATCAAGTGTACGATGTGATATTTGTACATTTTTTTAGTCATTGAACAATTCCGAAACATTTTCGTATTTAATACAATCTTGTATTTTATTTGCGAGAATGTATATTTATCAATCATTATACAATCCCAAACATTTTTATTCAATAAAATCTTTTATTTTATTGGTGAGAATGCAAAAATGTCAAATTCGGTCATTTTTCGTGTTCGATACAATCTAAGTTTGCTTTATTACCAAATCCAAGTTACACATGCCTTAACGCCTTTATATAACCTAAATATTAGGTTAAGAGGGGTTAAAAATAACAAAACTTGACAATACAAGTCCAAGGGCCAAAATTGTCAAAAAAAAGTTTGCTTTATCACCAAGTTTGCCACATATCTCCAATGTTTGACACCTTACACTCATTTTGCCACACTTAATTTTGTGTTGACACATGTTAGAACACTAATCCACACTTGGTAACACTTGTCATCACCTCCTTGATCCTAAAACTTCATAAATACCTTTTGATTCATCTATTTTTTCACACCACTTCAAAACACTTTAAAGCAAAGTGTGAAGTTGTTCTTTCTATCCTTCTTAGAGCTTGTTTCTAGCATTTGGAAGCCTCCGATTTTGAGTTCAGAAAGTGTTCTTCAACACAAGTAAGTACTATTCCTAGTTCTTTCATTATTTTAGCTATTTTGAGCTAAAAGTCAAACAGTTTGGCTTCTTGTTTGACTTTCGGTTTTGACCATTTTAGTCAAGTCAAAGTTCAAATTGAACTTTACAACGTGATCGTAATCACGAAGGTATTAATCCCTTGCGATTGCACCTTCTAATTACCACGTTTAATAGGCGAGATGACGAGTCAAAGTTTACGAGTTAAAAGTAAACGTTTTCGTCGGGCGAAAACGTTTTTTTGGGTATTAAAACTTAAGGTTTTGACACCAAATCAGTTTTATAACATTATTAGACATGTTCAAACATGTCTAACTCGTCATTTATAGTTTAGTGCTTATTTCTTAGTCGTAAGTCGAGATGTTTTACTACCGCTTTGACTTTCGAATTTGACCCGTTTAGTCAATCTTAGGATTTGACCAAGCGCATTTTTATGACTATAGGAATTTAGGGAATAACCCTCTGAGGTTATACCTTATAGTCATATAGGTTGGTTAGTTATATGATGAGTCGATTTTATATACTTTTAAAATGTCGAAAACACCCTTTTGGCGCATAAAATGGTTTTAAACATGTAAGACCATAGTTTTGACATCTAAACTGATAATATAACATAATCAAACTTTTTTTTTGACATATAAGACTCATCATAGGACTTATTTAACCAGCCAAACCCATAGTTACGCTTGACACCCGTTAAAGTGGCGTAAACCATTTTAACAAGTCGTAACGAGTCAAAGCACTTAGAAACTCTTCCAAATCAGAATGTAAGGTATTATAAACCATATCATATGAGTCCCAACACCCTTTTGGTTTATAAGACCTCATTCTATCTAATCCTTCGATTAAAGTCTCGACACAGTAACATAGTATTCCGATACATTAGGACACACTTGAACTCTTTAATCCTTGAGCTTTGTTTGATCATTTGAACAAGACATTTACACAATCCCAAGTGAGTACATAGCCCCCTCTTTTACGTTTTCAAATGTTTTGGGGTGATTTATATGTGCCTATCACTACTTTCTTGTTTTCATGACATTATACATGTTTAGCTTATCTAGTACATACAGTACATGATTTCAAAGACATTTTGCTTCATATGTTGACTTAGCATACCTAGTACATGATTTCAAAGACATTTTTGCTTCGTATGTTGACTTAGCATACCTAGTACACAATTTCAAAGACATTTTTACTTCGTATGTTGACTTAGCATACCTAGTACATGATTTCAAAGACATTTTTCTTGGTAGATTGACTTGGTATGCTAAGTACAAGATTTCAAAACATTTTCATGACATTATTACATTGTTCAAGACATATTGGTTCGTTGAATATACAACGATACATTCATTAACATTGATCACGCCCACGGTAGTATGTAATGGTACCATAGGATTGACAATCCCGTTCCCGCTTCCTAGGTTTGTTTGGAAGTGACTTTAGGGAATGACAGAATAGATGAACATCTGATAAACCTTTGTCTTTATAAGGGTTTATCCGATAGTCAACAAGGCTTGAATGTATTTGCCAACAATCCATATATATATGTCTACACAATAAAAGCAATTGATTTATAAGACAAGAGTTTTTATTTAAACAAGACCTTTGTTTATTTAAAACACCTGTTTCATACAAGACATTTTGATAAGACAAGACATTTTGATTATTATACAAGACATTTATTTTTATGGTTTAAACAAGACTTTTGTTTACCATACAAGACACTGGTTTATACATAGATATTTGTTTATAAAAGACATCTGGTTTATACATGGAATTGGTTTATACATGACATTGGTTTAAACAAGACATCTCAATTGTTGACTCATGGTAAGTGATTTAAATGACGAGACGTGTGTAATGTGAAAAAAGCATGGTGGATACACCGCTGGTACTTCCTATATATAAGTGCTTTCATTATATTACATAACGTAGCGTATCTAAACCACTTCAAACAAAATACAAGACATGACATATTTTATACAAGGTACGAGTTATTTTGGTTATTAAGTTAACCATGCATCATTTTTTTAAATCATTTGATTTTCATATAATTTCATAAAAGAAACATTTTTGTAAAGGATCATGGCTGCTTTTGTAATAGTTGAACATTTCTTTTAAGTTTCAAAGCCATGAATCTTCATCACAAAACGTATGTTACTCACAGACATTTTTATGCTGACGTTTTATTTTCACATATGTTTCAGGAGCTAATGTTTGACTTTGAGCATGCTTCACATAGAGCGGACTTGCGCCTTAGTGACTTAAAATTCGCAAGACAATTGTTATGTTTTTTATTTCATTCTCCCAAGACAATATAAACAATTAAATTAAATAATACAAAACTTTATGTACCATGTGTTGTGAAACAATAGTTCTGTGACATGACTCCCCGACGTTTCCATCGTGGTTTGTTGTTTTACGCGGTCGAGGTGTTACATACGGGTGATAGTGTGCGGACAAGTGTGTGACGTGTAGTGTGCGACTTGATTATTGGTGGACTGATTACAGGCCCAATAACAAAGTGTTAGGACAAATTGGATGAGTGTGCGGTTCATCACAGTGGTGTGTGGTCAAAGAATCAGTTTGCGATCTTTAAACTGTTAAGTAATTTGGTTGAAGCCCAATTTACGTGTGCGGCCCAACAAGGCCGTGTGAGGCCTAGTAATTAATCGGTGTGCGGTCCAAGAGGAAGTTTGCAACTAAAATATCGTGTACGGATTGATATTGTGGATTGAACCTTTGGAATGTGCGACCTCATTTTGAACTGTTTTGACTTCTAGACTATGTGCCTAATTGGAACCGTTTGACTGTTGAACTGTGGGACCATAATATCACCTAGAAAAATATTACATTATTAAAATTAATTAGTATTCAATTGTTACTAATAGTTTCTTTTAAGAAATGGAATCCACTAACCGGATCCTGTTATGTGACAAAGCAACAATAAATCAGGATGTTGATAACGTCATAGGAACCAACAACAGAATTCCCAGGCTGCTATTGGGAGGATAATTTTCAGAATGGAAGTTCAGGTTTATTCAGTACATGAGGTTTAAGGATCCTAAGGCTTGGAGGTCAACTTGCAATGGACCAACTGTGATACTTACGTGATAGATGAGGAAAAAGGAACTACCGCCGTCAAGCCTACATCACAATATAGTGAAGAGGATCAGGAAAAGGTTGATATTGATGCTAAGGCTCTAGCACTGCTACACTCTGCGTTGGCGCCTGAAATTGACATTGGGGGTTAGGGAATCTACTTCTACTAAAGAGCTGTGGAATGCTCTTCTGGCAATGTATGAAGGGAATGAGGAGATGAAAGAAAGCAAGAGGGAGATGTTAATGCAAAGATATAACATGTTCAATCACTTTCCGGGAGAAACACTTGAAAATCAAATTCAAAGGTTCATCTCACTGATTAGTGAGATGAGAATGCATGACATGCCACTACAGAACTCAGTTGTCAACAAAAACTTGCTGAATGCTCCTCCAAGGAATTGGGACACAAATGTTACACTGATTAAGAGAACCAAGGATCTGACTCGCATGAGTCTTGCAGAATTGATTTCTCTGCTCAAGTCATATGACATGGACGACAAGCAGAGACTATACAATCATACCTCAAGCTACAACAATGTAGGAGTTTCAACTAACACCGCCTTCGTGTCTCGTCAAAGGGCTGGGTCATTCGAATGTTTCCTTCCAGTGTTTCCAACCACCCCAACACTCCCAACTACTCAAATGCTTTAGCTTCTGTCTTGTTTCCAGCAAACGCTTTCACCCATCCTGGTTACTCGGGCTACACACCTGCTACCCCCGTTCAATGGCTAAATCTGGTTCATTCTACACCAACTCATGCCACATCCAGTACTGCATCAAACTTCACACCTCCTTTCACGGTGTTTAAGGAATTTGAAGGCAATATGGCATTCATGGCAGGGGTTATGAATAACTATAATGCTTAGGTGTTATGGCATTCATGGCAGCCTTAGGTGTTGGTCTTGATGCAAGCTGACTGCCAACCACATCTAGGCAGATGAGCTACATGAAGTCCATCCTGATGACATCGGAGAAATGGACATCACATGGCAAATGGCCTTGGCTGTGTTTCGCGCCAAGACTTTCGTCAAGAGAACTGGCAAAAACAGCTAGGAAGCAGCAACTAAAGAACTTGGATGGAACAAATATAATCAGATGTTTCAACTGCCACGAGCTAGGGCATTTTGCTCGTGAGTGCCAACAACAAAGAAGAGAGATAGAGAGATCAAAGTCAAATGTAACCGTCATAGTCAGCTCAGCATCAAGACCAACACCTAATGCTGTCTCTACTTCAAATGTGACTGTCACTCGCCCAGCAAACAGCTCTACTTTAAACACATCTGCTAGAAACCAAAACACTGTCTCTAGATCAACTCCTGCTGCAAATCCAGGAAATGCTTTAGTGGCTCAGGAAGGGGGAGGATTTGATTGGTCAAATCAGATGGTTGACATACGAATCACTGAAGATAATGTGTTTCACACCCTCATGGCACAGATGAACAACTTCACTTCTTTTGCTACCGAGGTATGTGTAGATAATATTTGTTGTACTGATGCTTGTAAGGATAAAGTAAGTGGGTACAAAGAGTAGACTGACTCACTCATTATGCGGCTGCAATTATCCAAATCTAACTTATATCAGATTCAAAAGAAAATTAATGGATACAAGATGTGGTGGAGGCGCAAAAGCGTGATATTCGATAGTTGCAAAATGGTCCGAGACAAGAAAAAAGTAGGCATCTCCACTTCAAAGAATTGTCTGAAAAGTTAAGTATTGAACTTGATAATCTAAAATCAACTTTTGAAAATACAGAATTTAATTTTAAAAAGTTTGATCTGTCAAGTGAAAAGGTTGAGAAAATGATAAACCAACAGTTAAAACATAGTAAAAAGGAAGTTAGGAATAAGGATTGGGATTTGTATACATTCCTCCACCATACATTCACAATTACACCTCTATTCCTATGAATGAGGAGGAGATAGTCAACATGCCTGAGATGGAATATGGGCGAACGAGTGATGTGAAGGTTGCACCAATCAAGTTCAAGAAAGTCAAAATCACAAGGCCCGATAAATCTGAAATTAAGTTAGAAAACAGGCCTTAAACAAAACTCTCATAACAAATCAACATGCTTTGAGTTTGCTATGATGAATGGTTGGCTGAATTCATCAAAGAGTTTGAGTCTAGCAAACAAACTGAATCAACTACTTCGTTTGATTCGTCATGTGACTCCTCAGGAACAACTAATTGTGAAAATTTAGAATTAGTTGAACCTGCCGAGTCTAGTGATGAATCATCTGAAGAAGTTGAATCAGAATAGATAGAAGTAGAATCAGAATCCATAACAGAAACTCCTGTTGAATCCAGTGATGAATCATCAACAGAAGCCTCTGTTCAGCCACAAAATATTGTTGATTCCGAGACTGCTGAGCAAACGGTGCCACTCGAAACTGAGAGTATTCCTCCGGATTCAGTTGACACTGTTTGTGAGAGAATGAATGTTACTAACCCGGTTACTTCACATGCAGAAGAAGTGATTGTTGAAGATTGGGTAGATGATGATGAGGATGATGGTGTTAAATTGCTTGATTTAAAAATAAAAATTCAGAAAAACCATCGTTTAGCTTCTGAAAAGTCAAACAATGTTTCAATTTCTCATGATGCTTTAAATTGTGTGGGCTCTGTTTTTAAGAGCGATGAATGTTTAAATACTTGCTTTGATTTAGTTTCTGATTGCTTAAAATCAGTTGTTTTTTCAAATAAATTTGATGTATCTAAGAATCTGGTGGTAAAACAAACTAAACAGGATGGAGAAACAAAGTATATCCCACCTAAATCAAGGTCAAAAATTGTGTGTGATGATCATTTAGATACTAAAATGCAAAAACACAAGAGGTAATAAGCAATGTAGAAGTCAAAGTAAGTCTGTCTTGTCAAGACCTTAGGATCCACACAGGACTTCTAGTTCTGAAAGGGCTGATAGGTCTCCAGCTAAGCCTCATGTGAAACGTCAAATATGTTATACATGTGGCATCGCTGGTCACATTGCAAGAAATTGTCAGCATCTTCCTAAAACTCTCAATGAAGTAGAGCATCAGAAGGCTCCAAAAGGGAACAACAAACGAACTAAACAGGGGAAGATTGAAAAATCTAAACCGGCTAAGAGTTTGGATTCCAAGGTGAAGCCTTCTGATGAAGGTTGGAACAAGGCTAAGCAACTGAACGATAAAAGTCATTTGAAGTCTTCAAATTCAACATCGCAAAATACAAGAGTTTTGAAAATTAACAAGCAAATTTGGAGACCTAAAAGCCCTGTTCAAATCACTCCTTCCAACATGTCGTGTTCTGCAAATGATCCTCTCTATTCTGAAAACAACTTAGTCTGGATGCAAGTCATTTATGTGAATGAGAAGGGTTTGCCCACCGCCACTATGGCATGGGTACCCAAATCTAACGATCCTGTATAATGTGTAGGAACGACTATGGAGGGCTGTCATTAGACTTTGGGTCATTGATAGTGGTTGTTCCAGGCATATGACTAGCGACTTAGCCTAACTAAGTGATCTTGAAGAATCCAACGGTGGATTTGTTGCTTTTTGGGAGGTGAGAAAAGAAAGATCACCCAAAGAGGCATTGTGAGGAATGGTGATTTCCGTTTCAAGGAAGTAAACTACGTTCCTGAGTTGAAACATAGGCTACTGAGTGTCTCTCAAATTTGTGACTACGATTACTCAACTCATTTCACCAACAAAACACTGTCTAATTTTAAAACCAGGAATCGTTATTCCTGAGGACTGGATTTTACTAAAATCTGACAGAAAAGGAAACACTTACATAATTGACATGAACAAACCACCTACTGAAAGCGTTACCTGTTTGTTTTCAAAAATCTCTGAACATAATGCTATGTTGTAGCCCGGTCGCTTGGGACATTCAAATGTTAAAAACCTGAACTGTCTTGCTAAGTTGGGGTTGGTAATGGATCTACCCGTAAAAGACTTCATTACTTTTGAAAAATGTATCTCTTGTGCTAAGGGTAAACAAGGTAGAAAACCTCACTTTCCTAAGTCTGTAAACACAACTAACAGTGTGATGCAGCTCCTTCACATGGATCTCTTCGGTCATGTGAACATGCTCAGTATCTCAGGAAAGTCTTACTATTTGGTGATTACTGATGATTACTCATGTTTTACTTGGGTCTTCTTCTTAGCTAACAAGAGTGAGACTATAGAGCTCGTTAAACGTTTTATCATCTTTATGGAAAATCAGGCTAACAAGAAGGTGAAAGGAATTCGAAGCGATAATAGCACCGAGTTCAAGAATGCATACCAAAATTTCTTTTGTGCTCAAAGGGGAATACCTAGACAGTATAATGCTGCTAGAACTCCACAGCAGAATGGGATAGCTGAAAGAAGAAATAGAACCCTGATTGAAGCGACTCGCACTATGCTGTGTGACTCTAAACTCCCAGTCTTTTTCTAGGACGAGGCGATAAATATAGTGTGCTATGTTCAAAACAAAGTGTTAATCAACAAAGCACGCATGGAAACTCTTCACGTACCTTGAGAAGGACATGATCACCAATTTGGAATTCCAAAGGCTTGCACCATTTGTCAGGATTTTCGTGATTTTGTTTGTTTTTCTTGAAAGAGTTCAGGTCTAGTGATTTGAGCATCACCAACTTCATTCCAACAGACAGGCAAACTCCATTTTTGACCGTACAGAGCCTCGAATGGAGCCATGTTGATGCTTGAATGATAACTATTGTTATAGGAGAATTCGATCAAAGGAAGATGCGAATACCAACTACCACCAAAGTCGATCACACAGGCTCTAAGCATATCCTCAAGTGTTTGGATTGTCCTTTCAGTTTGTCCATCCGTTGAGGATGATAAGTAATGCTCATATTCAATTTGGTTCCTATGGCTGATTGCATGGTCTTCCAAAAACGAGATGAGAAATGAGCATCACGATCCGATATGATGTTCAAAGGAACACCATGACGAGATACAATCACATCGATATAGATCTTAGCAAGTTTATCAACAGTAAAATCTTCACGAATCGGCAAAAAGTATGCTGACTTAGTTAGACGATCAATGACTATCCAAATGACATCATGACCTCTAGAAGTGCGTGATAATTTAGTGATGAGATCCATAGCAATGTTCTCCCACTTCCATACCGGAATTTCTGGTTGTTCAAGCAAACCAGAAAGAAGTTGATGTTCTGCCTTGGCCTTAAGACAAGTAAGGCATTTGGATACGTACAAGGCTATGCCCTTCTTCATACTTGGCCACCAATATTGGGTACGAAGATCCATGTACATTTTGTCTGCACCAGGATGAATAGAATAATGAGACTTGTGACCCTCGTTCATTAACAGTGCATGAAGATTGTCTTAGTGTGGAACCCACAAACAGGTCAAGAAATATAGTAACCCATCATCTTTAGTTTCAAGCTGAAGCTCAAGATTATGTGGTAGTTCATTACACATCATGCCTTGGGTTACACAAGTACGTTGGGCTTGGAAAACACGTGTTTGGATATCCAATTGAAATCGAACACAATGGAGCTTGACACGTTCTTTACGACTAAGTATGTCGGCTACGACATTCGCCTTACCCGGATGGTAGCGAATTTCGCAGTCAAAGTCGTTCAGAAGTTTGACCCAACGCCATTGCCTTATGTTTACTTCCTTCTGATTGAATATATGTTGGAGACTTTTTTGGTCAGTGAAAAATACACATTTGGTACCATAAAGGTAGTGTCTTCAAATTTTGAGAGCGAAAACAACATCACCTAACTCAAGATCATGAGTTGTGTAGTTCTTTTCGTGGATTTTCATTTGTCTCGATGCATAGGCTATAACTTTGTCTCTTTGCATGAGAACACAGCCAAGGCCTAGATTTGAAGCATCACAATATACGACAAAGTCGTTGTTTCCATCGAGCAAGGATAGAATAGGAACATCACAAAGCTTTTGTTTCAAGGTTTGGAAAGCTTCTTCTTGTTTGGGTCCCCACTCAAAAGGTTTATTCTTTTGAGTCAAAGAAGTGAGGGGAACCGCAATCTGGTAGAAGTTTGATGAAGCGGCGGTAATAGCTGGCAAGACCAAGAAAAGAACAAACTTCAGTAGGAGTAGTAGGTGTACTCCAATCGCTAATCCTACTGATTTTGGCGGGATCTACATGTATACCTTGTTTATTGACAATATGACCCATGAATTGAACTTGAGTGGTTTAACCGAATCGAATTGTTTGTAGTTACAAGGAGTAGGTGCATTGTTGTTGTTATTGTTATTATTGGCTTGATTGAGTTGGGTCACAAGGTTTGGTAGTATCGCAGCCATTTGCTGAGCGATCATAGCCGCCATTTTGGCGTCTTGGGTAGCGTTGCGACGAAGAGGCATTATAAAAGAGAGGAAATTATGAGAGGAAAGGAGTGAGATTGATATTGGATAGTAAAAAAGAAATGTTTAAAAATATCGACGAAACACAAGGATTGTGATCATTTATTCGTTACTTAAACGAACAAACGACATGATGGCTGATAAAAGTAAATGGGTCTTTATAATGTATCATGAAGACATGCTTAGCCTATAAGTGGACATTCACCCCAAGAGTTCCCAAGTAAGAGTGACTGGTCAGATTAAGTGGATTTGTACAAACACTCTAGCCTAAGACAGAAAACTTAGGGTACATGCATCCATCCTTCCAGATTGCACATGTTCACATTATTAAAACCCAAACTTTAACTAGATTTTGAAAACTTAAAAGGCTTAAAAGCCTAAAAACAAATCATCTAAGGATAGATGATGATTTCTTGTAAAAAGTCTTGGAAAAATTTGACTTTTTAGATTGATTAATGGTTTTGCATTGTTTTGTAATCACGTAAGGATAGGTGATGGTATTGTATTAAGAATCTATACGCCAGTTACCTCACATTAGGGTCCTAGGAAGGTTATAATCTAGGTTAAAAGCATTACTATTAACTTAATTCCCTATAACCATGGCTCTGATACCAATCTTTATAACACCCCGACCACGTAAAACAACAAACCGCGGGGGAAACGTCAGGGAGTCACGTTATAGAAACTGTTTCAAACACATGGTATTCAAGGTTTTGTTTTATTGAATTAATAATTTGCATTGTATTTGGATAACACAAACAAAATACAAACAATTTTCTTTAAGTTTTAAAGTAAACTAAGGCCCATGTCCATCCTACGTGTAGCATCGTCGCACATTAGCACCTGAAACATATGTGAAAAAGATGGTCAACAAAGAATGTTGGGGAGTAACATAGTTTTGTATGTCAAATTCATAGCTTTGTATTAGTATTTGCAATACCTCGTCCGACTACGAGAGTCGATGAGTGAAAACCTTATATCCCAACTTGTATTAAAATGTTTGGTATTGCAATATGTTTAACCAACTATAAAAGTTGGTAGGAGCTATAAAACCTTGTAGCGATGAATCTTGACAAAAGTGTTTCTTTTGTAAAACCGTATAAGAAATCAATTTAAAAGAAATCTTTGTATGGTTTATATATCTTTAATTGAAAACCATTCGTGACTTGTCTAAAACCATTTGTCCTTGTTTTGTATAAACCAATCGTCCGTGTTATGTATAAACCATTCGTCCTTGTTTTAAATGTGTAAACTGTGGTTGTTTTGGTGAATACATTCAAGCCTGTGTTGACTGGTCTCGACTAACAGACCACCAAAGGGTCTATTAAAATATTCGACTAACAAACCACCAATGGGTTTATTAAAATACAGTTTCTGTCGTCCCCAAACTTCCCCACAAACACTGGGAATTTTGGTAACGGGATTGTCCGTCTTATGGCACCATAACATACTGCTAGTCTGCTTGGCCAAAGTTAATGAAGAATGTCATCCGTGTTATGGAAAACGCACCAACAAGTTTCCCACATTATTGATAACATATTTGTCACACCCCAACCCGCAGCGGAATAAGAGTCGGGGCATAATTGGGTTATCACCAAAGCTCATGATGTTTACTAATATGTTTCATATTTATTAAATTCAAATTACATCTCAAAGTTCCGAGTCAAATTCATACATTACAAGGAAAGGAAAAATTAACTAAAACAATCCAAAATCTAAACTGGTTTACTCTTCTAGGCCACCCGATATGTTTCTTGCTTCAACTTGATCACCTGTATCATGTGTAAAAATGGGGAATTTTGGGTCAACAAAGTTGGCGAGTGAACCTTGTTAAAAACATTTGTCATTGATTCATTATTGTAATTAATATAGGAAAATTATGCAACAATCATATATGAACAAATGTATATAAACATAACGATCACAAACCACCTTGCTTAAGTAAATAATAAGAATGACAATGTATATGTTGGCAACGTCCCGTTCACGCTCATAGGTAATGGGGAAACGGACGGCCTATGCTAATGTATGTCAGATCAAGGCTCAATCAAACGGAGCCGATCTTATGTTGGTAACGCCTGGTTCACGCTCATAGGTAATGGGGAACAGCTCACGCTCATAGGTAATGGGGAGCGGCGGCCTATGAAATGTATGTACTGAAAATGATAAATTAAATCTAAACATCAACCACGCAAACAACTGATACATATTGAATACACATTTGATCATGAACATGATGGATGCACAAGTGTTTAATTATAATAAGTAAATAGCGACACATGATACACCCCAAAATGTGATTAAAACGGGGAATTGGTTGAGATTCACTCACCTTGGGTGCGTTTGTTTGAAGGTGTTGATTTCGCACGAGTTTAGAGGATTGATCGACGAGAAATAACTAACCTAATTAATAATGAAAAGGTACGGTAAGTATGTGGATTTTATTAACTATTTTAATAGGATTTTCGGATATATTTTTGTGAGTTTAAGGCTATTTTCTAACTTTAAAAACGTTATTTTTAAGTATTTTTGATTGATTTTTAAATTAAATAAATAAATAAAAATAATAAAAAAATGTTGACTTTTGACCATGACCGTTGACCGTTGACCGGTCCGGTCGATTATATATGTGCGCTGGGTGAGACTCGAACCCGTGACCTCCCGTACGCGTGCACGCAGCTCTACCAACTGAGCTACGTGTCTAACCCGAAATAATTCTGTTTTTAATTATACTTATATACTATTTAGATTTATCCAGAAATTATTTATTTTTAAAAAGGATTTTAAATGTATCGAACCGGTGCTGACCACAGGTCTCGAACCCGGGACCTGTGGGTTAACGTGCACACAGTCCACCGCTGGACTGTGTGTCTAACCTGGTTAATAATCCGGTTTTTATTATACTTAACATGATTTTGAGAGTTAACCCGGTTCAGTTAAAAAGGCATTTTTATTTCAAGAGAGTAAGGTTGGGACAGGAATCGAACTCGCGGCATATGTGTATTTGTTTGCACACAGTCCACCGCTGGACTATGTGTCTAACCCGTTCATAAAACTGATTTTAATTGATCTTATATTATAACCCGTCTTCGTCTTCTTCGCTCAAGAACACAGACAGTGATAACTTGACTGATTTATGTCTAATTTGATTATCAAACATTATAAGTAATTGAAAGGTAATGAATGGAGAGAGTTTGGGGATAGGAGGTACCGATCCGTATCTTTCACAGAACTCCAGCAAAGGTCCGTCGGCTCTGATAGTGAAATTCGGCTGTTAGAATCAATTAACAGTTCTGTTCGATTAGTTATGAATTTGAGGTACTTAAACAAAGATTAACAGAAGTTTGAATGATCATACCGGCTCTCAGCGTGATTCTGGAAGTTTCAGAAGTTTTCCGGCGAAGGCAGGAATTCCGACAACGTCGTCTGGGATTGATTCTGGAGTGTGGATTTGTGTTAGTAACAGTCTAACAATGGATTGAAATAGAAAGAGTCGAGGGAATTACCGTGTGGATGTGAGTCTCGGTTCCGGCGAAAGTCCGGTGATGGCAGGATATTTCCGGCGAGTGAAATTTCGTCGAGAAAAGGTGCGATTTTGAGCGAAAAGGCTACAAGTGAATTGTGGGTGAATTTATAGGGAAGAATCGAGACGCATGGGGTCGGATTTCAGTCTTGATTCATGGTCAGCCGTTCTCCGACGGTTACGACTGATGTCGCGGGTTCAGACATCGGTTATAGCCGTCGTTGAGGTTAATTCTTCGGTTAAATTAGAAGAAACCGTCAATTATCGGCGAAATCGTCGGGATTTCCGACGACTGCGAATTGGGCGCGACTTTGACTGGATTTGATTTCCGTGATTCATCATTTGAATTAATTGTTTCGATATGTTATCAAATAACCAAAGTGGCGGAGTGGTTGAATGTGTGAGAGTTAAGATTTGTGGATTCCCGGCTGACCCGGGTTCGACTCCCGGCAGCCGGTTTTTCTTTTTAATTAATTTATTTTTACTTTTTAACAATTATAATTTATAACTTCTAATTTGTTTATTAATTATGTATCGTTTAAAATTAAAATAAATCATAAATAAACAACAAAAGTTTAAAACTGATTGTTCGGTTAATAAACGAAGCGGGTTTTGAAAACCCGTTTTTCGACGGATGTTACAGTATCCCCTACTTTTAGAAATTTCGTCCCGAAATTTAAGTAGTAGTAGTTACAGGAAATAGGTGTGGGTATTTCTCGCGCATTGAGTCTTCACGTTCCCAAGTAAACTCAGGTCCTCGTTTCGACTCCCAGCGTACCCTGACAATTGGGATGCGGCTTCGTCTTAAACGTTTTTCTCCGAAGTCCATAATTTCTACTGGTCTTTCAATGAAATGCATAGATTCATCGACTTGAATGTCTTCTAGAGGAATATGGAGATTTTCATCGGCGAGGCACTTCTTCAAGTTCGATACGTGGAATGTGGGATGAATTCTGTTGAGTTCCTCCGGTAGGTCAAGCTTGTACTCTTTCGAGTATCTTGAAAGGACCTACGTAGCGTGGTGCTAGCTTGCCTTTTTGGCCAAAACGAACTACTCCCTTCCACGGCGATACTTTTAAAAGTACTTGGTCACCAATGTTAAATTCCAAGGGCTTTCGTCGCTTGTCAGCATAGCTCTTTTGACGACTTTGTGCCGCTAGAAGGTCGTTTCGGATTTGATGAATCTTGTCTGTTGTTTCTTGTATTAATTCTGGACCGGTGATTTGAGCTTCTCCATTTTCGTGCCAACATATTGGTGATCGGCACTTACGACCATATAACGCTTCGAAAGGAGCCATGCCGATACTTGAATGATAGCTGTTGTTGTACGAAAATTCAACTAATGGTAGGTGAGCGTCCCAATTCCCTTTGAAGGCTATGACACATGCTCGAAGCATGTCTTCAAGAGTTTGAATGGTGCGTTCAGATTGACCATCAGTTTGGGGATGATAAGCGGTACTGAGGTCTAATCGTGTACCCAAAGCGGCTTGTACAGCTTGCCATGTTCGTGAAGTGAAACGACCATCACGATCTAAAATAATGCTTAACGGTACACCATGACGGCTTACGATTTCGCTGATGTAGATACGAGCTAGTTTCTCATTCTTAAAGTCTTCGCGAATCGGAATGAAGTGAGCTGATTTTGTAAGACGATCAATGATTACCCATATAGTGTCATACCCACCGGAGGTGCGAGGTAACCTGGTAATGAAGTCCATGGTTATGTTTTCCCACTTCCATACAGGTATTTCAGGTTGGACTAGAAGTCCTGAGGGTCTTTGATGTTCAGCTTTCACTTTAGAACAGGTAAGGCACTTGGAAACAAAAACAACAATATCCTTTTTCATGCCAGGCCACCAGTAGGTGTATCGAAGGTCTTGATACATCTTGTCGGCTCCTGGGTGTACAGAGTATCGTGTTTTGTGCGCCTCTTTCATAAGGGTATCGCGAAGGTTACTGTGATCGGGAATCCATATGCAATCTAGGTAATACAGAATGCCGTCAGATTTTGTTTCGAGTTTAAGTTCTGCTCCACAAGATAACTCATTCCGTATGTCGTATTCCGTTATGGAAACATGTTGAGCTTCTCGGATTTGATCTTTGATATCGGTTATGATTTGCGAACATAGAAGACGAATGGAGTTCGCATAACCCTTTCGACTGAGAGCATCGGCCACCACATTTGCCTTGCCGGGATGATACCGAATTTCACAGTCGTAGTCATTAAGAAGTTCGACCCATCTTCGTTGCCTCATATTTAACTCCTTTTGATTAAAGATGTGTTGGAGACTCTTGTGGTCAGTGTAAATTTCCCACTTGGTACCATAGAGGTAATGCCTCCATATCTTAAGAGCGAATACAACGGCTCCAAGTTCTAGGTCGTGGGTAGTGTAGTTCTTCTCATGAGTTTTGAGCTGCCTAGAAGCATAGGCTATCACTTTTCCCTTTTCATTAAAACACAGCCTAGTCCCTGCCCTGATGCGTCGCAATAAACTACAAAGTCATCGCAACCTTCGGGGAGTGTGAGGATAGGTGCGTCACAAAGCTTTTGCTTAAGAGTTTGGAAGGCTTCTTCTTGTTTAGGTCCCCATATGAAGGGTTTTCCTTTATGTGTCAAAGCCGTGAGTGGTACAGCGATACGAGAGAAATTTGATATGAAACGACGATAGTAACCAGCCAAACCAAGGAAAGATCTTACTTCGGTTGGTGTACGTGGCGCTTGCATTCTTGCACTGCTTTGATCTTTGAGGGGTCGACATGTATTCCCTTGTCATTGACGACATGTCCAAGGAATTGTACTTTTTTTAACCAGAATTCGCATTTGGAGAACTTAGCGTAGAGCTTTTCGGTTCTTAAGAGCGTGAGGATGAGTCGAAGGTGTCGTTCATGATCAGTCTTAGACTTTGAGTAAATGAGAATATCGTCGATGAAGACTATAACAAAGCGATCGAGATAGGGTTTGCAAACTCTGTTCATTAGATCCATGAAGACGGCTGGAGAATTGGTTAGACCAAAGGGCATGACCATGAATTCATAGTGACCATAACGAGTTCGGAAGGCGGTCTTTGGGACGTCTTCTTCATGTACTCTGAGTTGATGATAGCCGGAACGAAGGTCGATCTTTGAAAAACAAGTGGCACCCTGGAGTTGGTCTAGAAGATCATCGATACGAGGTAATGGATAGCGGTTCTTGACCGTTAATTTGTTGAGTTCTCTGTAATCGATACACATGCGAAACGTTCTGTCTTTCTTCTTCACAAACAGAACAGGTGCACCCCAAGGCGATGAGCTAGGGCGTATGAATCCTTTGTCGGTCCATTCTTGTAATTGACTGGCTAGCTCTTGCATTTCGGATGGGGCTAACCTATAAGGAGATTTCGCGACGGGTGTAGCGCCCGGTATAAGATCAATGCGGAATTCGACTTCTCTCTTGGGAGGAAGTCCTGAGATGTCGTCGGGGAAGACTTGCGGGAATTCTTTCACTACAGGTATGTCTTCGAGTTTCTTCTCCTTATTTCCCTTCTTGACAACGTGGGTTAGAAATGCTACATAATTCTTGCGGAGATATTTTCGGGCATGAAGACAGGACATCAGTTTGAGTCCTTTCGAAGGGGTCTCTCCAAAGATTCGTAGGGTTTGACCGTCTGCAAGAGGAATGCGAATGAACTTTTCGCGGCATACCACTTCAGCATGATGTTGGCTGAGCCAGTCCATGCCGATTATAATGTCAAAACTTCCCAACTTCATAGGAATGAGGTCAACAGGAAAATCGTGATCGTTTAGAGTAAGGGTACAGTTTCGGATAATGGAGTTTAATGAGACCGGTTTTCCGTCAGCAACTTCTACCGTTATGGATTCCTTAAGTTTATCACGAGTTTGGTTGAGGATGGATTCGAATTCTAAGGACACAAAACTCTTATCTGCGCCAGTATCAAATAACACGGATGCATAACTACCATTGATGAGAAACGTACCGTTAACCACGTTGTTGTCGGCCCTAGCTTGGTTGGCGTTGATGTTAAATGCTCTTCCTCTAGCAGGTGGAGGAGCTTGGTTAGCTTGGTTCACCGGGTATGCTTGAGCTTGAGCATGTATGATGTTCACCAAGCGTAGACAAGTGTTTCTAAAGTGGTTTGGGTCTCCACAATTGTAGCAAGCCCGCATGGGTTGCATCATGGGGTAGTTGGGTTGGTAGTAGGTTTGGGCCGTATGTTGTGTAGGTGGTGGTAGTAGGGGTTGTTGGGCTTGACCCATTATTTGATGGTGGGTTTGAGTTGTGGGTTGGTTGCGGTTCATTCCATGTAGTGAGCGGCAGGCTTGGATGGTGTGACCTGCACGGCCACAGCCGGTGCAATATTGACAGGGGTGTTCGGGGGAGTGATGGTATTGACAACGGGTGCATTTTGGGTAAGGGCCAGAGTATTGCCTTTTGTATGGTGCGGGTGAAGGAGCAACTTGTGTGATGGGTGCAGCAGGGATAGGGAAATTGGTTTCGGTGACAGCAAAATTTCTGGTATTTCGTTTCCTCTTGTTTGAAAATTTTGAGGAGGAGGTGGAATGGTTTGAAGTTTGGCCCTCAACGGGGGCTTTCTTTTTCTCCTCTTTGAATTTACCGTTTCTGATGCGGTTCTCGGCAAGTCGGTGGCTAATTCCATAGCAGCTTCGAGAGTTACAGGCGAAGTGCTGAGGACTGAGTCTTGAATCTTCAAGGGGAGGCCTCGAATATAGTGTTCAACCAAGCGGTATACTGGGGTGAACAAGTTAGGAACCATCTGGTTCAGCTCAAGAAATCTTTTGTTGTAGGAAGTATGGTCCCCTTCCTTTTGCTTCAGCGAGTGTAATTTGTCTTCCAACTTCTTGAGTTCGCTTCTTGGGCAGAAGCGTTTTGTCATCATTTCCCTTAACTCTTCCCAGGTTAAGGCCATCGCGTCTTCAACTCCTCTCTTACCCTTATCGGTGTTCCACCAGGTCAGGGCTACCCCAAATAATCTCCCGGTTGCGTAACGTACCTTGCGATCCTCGGGACAATCGCAATTTAGGAAGGTGTTTTCCATTTCCTCAAACCAGTGGAGGAGAGCGGTGACACCTTCGGTCCCTTCGAACTTTGGGGGATCGCAAGACTTGAAGTGCTTGTAGGAGCACTTCTTGGAGGAAGGGTTGTCGATGTTTTGATCCTCTTGATTGGGTGGGTTGACAGGATTCGCGGTGAGAGCTTGCTGGACTTGAATTACAATATCAGGAAGCACAGCGGCCATTTGTTTCGCAATCTGAGTGGCCAAGCGTTCGTTTGACCTTCCTGACTTTCGTCCTCCACGTAGCTGCCTAGCCGACATCTACAAGAACATACATAGGAAAGATTGTGAGTTTATGGAGTCTTTTTAGGTGTCATGTGTCTTAAAGAAAATGAAAATAACATAAATATCAATAATGCAACTACATCCATAGGATGTCTTGGGTTTGCTCAGGTTGGGCCTCAAATGTCCCCCATACTATCGCCGGTATAGTCATGTGGGCCCCCATGACTATTGGCTTAGTAGGAGTTACATTGGTATTGGCGGTTTAACACGCATCACCCGAATGAAAACCACGAAATATGTTTGCGAGAGGTATGGTCGGAGGGTGTCCAGGTATAGACACAATGACAACTCAAAGTGGGGTTAGTTCACACGACGTTTGGTATAGCATGCTTTGGCCTAATAGGTCCTTCGTACTCTCATCGTTAGTCCCCAGGTAGGCAAACTGGTCCTTTATTTTGGATTTATACGAATGCCAAGCCTAGACAGGACGTTCCGACTACCGGTACTCGTACCCTTCCAGTTACTACATGCCCGTCATGAGAACTCACTTTGATGTGATTTGAAAACACAAAAATCGTTGTAACAATCATATAAATTGTGAGGTGTGTGCTCCCATGGATATGATATGTTATGAGAATATGATTCATGATAGGCATTGTATAATAATATGTACTTATGAACATGCTTGCATAACATTGAATGTAACAATAAACATAAAGCATATAAACATCATGAATTTTGCATGTAACACAAAAAATTTAAAAAAATTCTAAGCAACTATAGTATAGGCTCTAAGGGTCTAATAACCTATCCTATATCCCTATAGTCATGGCTCTGATACCAATCTGTCACACCCCAACCCGCAGCGGAATAAGAGTCGGGGCATAATTGGGTTATCACCAAAGCTCATGATGTTTACTAATATGTTTCATATTTATTAAATTCAAATTACATCTCAAAGTTCCAAGTCAAATTCATACAATACAAGGAAAGGAAAAATTAACTAAAACAATCCAAAATCTAAATTGGTTTATTCTTCTAGGCCGCCCTACATGTTTCTTGCTTCAACTTGATCACATGTATCATGTGTAAAAATGGGGAATTTTGGGTCAACAAAAGTTGGCGAGTGAACCTTGTTAAAAACATTTGTCATTGATTCATTATTGTAATTAATATAGGAAAATTGTGCAACAATCATATATGAACAAATGTATATAAACATAACGATCACAAACCACCTTGCTTAAGTAAATAATAAGAATGACAATGTATATGTTGGCAACGTCCCGTTCACGCTCATAGGTAATGGGGAAACAGACGGCCTATGCTAATGTATGTGAGATCAAGGCTCAATCAAACGGAGCCGATCTTATGTTGGCAACGCCTGGTTCACGCTCATAGGTAATGGGGAACAGCTCACGCTCATAGGTAATGGGGAGCGGCGCCTATGAAATGTATGTACTGAAAATGATAAATTAAATCTAAACATCAACCACGCAAACAACTGATACATATTGAATACACATTTGATCATGAACATGATGGATGCACAAGTGTTTAATTATAATAAGTAAATAGCGACACATGATACACACCAAAATGTGATTAAAACGGGGAATTGGTAGAGATTCACTTACCTTGGGTGCGTTTGTTTGAAGGTGCTGATTTCGCACGAGTTTAAAGGATTGATCGACGAGAAATAACTAACCTAATTAATAATGAAAGGTACGGTAAGTATGTGGATTTTATTAACTATTTTAATAGGATTTTCGGATATATTTTTGTGAGTTTAAGGCTATTTTCTAACTTTAAAAACGTTATTTTTAAGTATTTTTGATTGATTTTTAAATTAAATAAATAAATAAAAATAATAATAAAAATGTTGACTTTTGACCATGACCGTTGACCGTTGACCGTTGACCGGTCCGGTCGATTATATATGTGCGCTGGGTGAGACTCGAACCCGTGACCTCCCGTACGCCTGCACGCAGCTCTACCAACTGAGCTACGTGTCTAACCCGAAATAATTCTGTTTTTAATTATACTTATATACTATTTAGATTTATCCCGAAATTATTTATTTTTAAAAAGGATTTTAAATGTATCGAACCGGTGCTGACCACAGGTCTCGAAACCGGGACCTGTGGGTTAACGTGCACACAGTCCACCGCTGGACTGTGTGTCTAACCTGGTTAATAATCCGTTTTTATTATACTTAACATGATTTTGAGAGTTAACCCGGTTCAGTTAAAAAGGCATTTTTATTTCAAGAGAGTAAGGTTGGGACAGGAATCGAACTCGCGATGTATGTGTATTTGTTTGCACACAGTCCACCCCTGGACTGTGTGTCTAACCCGTTCATAAAACTGATTTTAATTAATCTTATATTATAACCCGTCTTCGTCTTCTTCGCTCAAGAACACAGACAGTGATAACTTGACTTATTTATGTCTAATTTGATTATCAAACATTATAAGTAATTGAAAGGTAATGAAGGGAGAGAGTTTGGGGATAGGAGGTACCGATCCGTGTCTTTCACAGATCTCCGGCAAAGGTCCGTCGGCTCTGATAGTGAACTTCGGCTGTTAGAATCAATTAACAGTTCTGTTCGATTAGTTATGAAATTGAGGTACTTAAACAAAGATTAACCGAAGTTTGAATAATCATACCGGCTCTCAGTGTGATTCTGGAAGTTTCAGAAGTTTTCCGGCGAAGGCAGGAATTCCGACAACGTCGTCTGGGATTGATTCTGGATGGTGGATTTGTGTTAGTAACAGTATAACAATGGATTGAAACAGAAAGAGTCGAGGGAATTACCATGTGGATGTGAGTCTCGGTTTTCCGGCGAAAGTCCGGTGATGGCAGGATATTTCCGGCGAGTGAAATTTCGTCGAGAAAAGGTGCGATTTTGAGCGAAAAGGCTACCAGTGAATTGTGTGTGAATTTATAGGGAAGAATCGAGACGCATGGGGTCGGATTTCAGTCTTGATTCATGGTCAGCCGTTCTCCGGCGGTTACGACTGATGTTGCGGGTTCAGACATCGGTTATAACCGTCGTTGAGGTTAATTCTTCGGTTAAATTAGAAGAAACCGTCAATTATCGGCGAAATCGTCGGGATTTCCGACGACTGCGAATTGGGCGCGACTTTGACTGGATTTGATTTCCGTGATTCATTATTTGAATTAATTGTTTCGATATGTTATCAAATAACCAAAGTGGCGGAGTGGTTGAATGTGTGAGAGTTAAGATTTGTGGATTCCCGGCTGACCCGGGTTCGACTCCCGGCAGCCGGTTTTTCTTTTTAATTAATTTATTTTTACTTTTTAACAATTATAATTTATAACTTCTAATTTGTTTATTAATTATGTGTCGTTTAAAATTAAAATAAGTCATAAATAAACAACAAAAGTTAAAAACTGATTGTTCGGTTAATAAACGAAGCGGGTTTTGAAAACCCGTTTTTCGACGGATGTTACAATATTGTTATATATAAACTATATACTCGTTTTAAAATTTTGAAAATAGTTTGACACATATGAGTCACCCCAAAACATTTAGAAAACGTAAAATATGGGAGCTATGTACTCACTTGGATTGCGTAGATGTCTTGCGTAAACAAAGATCAAGTGTCCAAGCGTTTCCTAATATGTCGGATAACTAAGATTAGTGTATAATGTGACTTAATCGAGGGAACATGTAGAATAAGGTTCATAAACCAAACAAGTGGAGTATCTCGTGTAATATGGTTCATAATACCTTACATTCTGATTTGGAAGTATCTAGGAGTGTTTTGACTTGTTAAAGTGGTTTACGCCACTTTAACGGGTCGTATGTGTAACTACGTTTCGTATGGTTATATAAGTTCTATGATGAGTCTAACATGTCAAAATTAGTTTATTTATGTTGTATGATCAGTTTATAAGTTAAAAATAATAACCATACATGTTTAAAACTATTTTTTTTTGCCAAAAGAGCATTTCTGACGATTTAAAAGTATATATAGTTGACTCGTCATTTGACTAACCAAACGACATGACCATAAGGTATAACCTCAGAGGATTATTCCCTATATTACTATGGTCATATAAATGGGCTTGGTCGGATCCTAAAGTTGACCAAACGGGTTAGTTTGAAAGTCAAAGCGGAAGTCAAACCGCTTGACTTTCGACTAAGGAAAAGGCGCTAAACTAGAAATAATGTTATAAAATTGATTTGGTGTTAAAACTTTAAGTTTTAATACTCAAAAATACTTTCGTTGTAAACTGCATTTTTATGCACTTTTGACTTTTATTTCGTAAAAGTTTGACTCATCAGTTCGCCTACTAAACGTGATGATTAGAAGGTGTAATCGTGAGGGATTATTACCTTCAAGATTATGATCACGTTGCAAAGTTCAATTTGAACTTTGAATTGACCAAAATGGTTAGAACCTAAAGCCAAACAAAAAGTCAATTTGTTTGAATTTTGGCTCATAACTAGCCAACATAATGAAAATGAGACTAAGGAAAACACTTACTTGTGTTCTAGGAAGATTATGAACTTAGTAGGAGGCCTCTAATGAGAAGCAAGATCTAGAAATGAGTGATTTAGGGAAGAAAGATGGAAATGAGCAAGGAAAGTGGTTCAACATGGTGGCTATTTATACTTGCAATGTGATCACAAGATCATGCCATGTGTTAGCCATCATTTCTAGATGTAAACAAGTGTTCTATGAAGTGTTAGAACAAGGAAGAAGGTGGCAAATACGTGCTAGGTGGCATGAAATGGAAATGGTTGGCAGAACTTGGAGGCCAAGCAAAATTTCTGCAACTAGGCATTTTTTACAGACCGTATGTGGTTGGGTCTTACGGTTTGTAAGTCCTCTGAAGAACAAAAATTTCGTTTTTTGACAGTTTTGGCCCATGGACTTGTATCATCGCATTTTTTTTTTCATTTTTAACCCTTTAACCTAATATTTAGGTTATATAAAGGTGTTAAGGCATGTGTAGATTGGATTTTGTTCCGGAAGTGTTTGTGAATATCGTTTCGCTCGATCATAAGATTACGTATCTCAGAAACAAAATTTAAAATTTTATTAAATACGAAAACAATCGAAATTGTACAATGGTTGAAAATCGTGAATGATACAATAAACTCTCTAAACCTTCAACAAAATTCTGAACATCTTCTTAATCAATTAACTGAAGGGCTTCTTGAATGTGACTACATAAAAACAGAATCTTCTAGAAATCAGTCATACACTAACCCTGAAGGAAATCTAGAGCCTTCATCAGAAATCATGCAAAATGATCAGAATTCTAGAAATTCATTGGAAAATAAAGCTGAACATCAGAATTCTGATCCTCTTAAGACAACAGAGGGAACATATCAGGGGGATGCTTTAGAACCAGTTGTAACAAACAACTTCACACAACAATATCAGATAGATCAAAGGACACTCTCAATCAAACATAATTGGGAATCTAGAAGAAGGTGTTAAGAAAAGATCAACTATAGCTCATGAATGTCTATATGCTGGTTTCCTAAGCATGATAGAACCAAAGACTATCAAAGAGGCACTCCATGACTCAAAATGGGTTCAAGAAATGCAAGAAGAGCTTAACCAATTTGAAAAGAGTGAAGTATGGAATCTAGTACCTACACCAACTAACAAATCTGTTATTGAATCAAATGGATATTCAGAAACAAATCTGATGAACAAGGCATCATAACCAGGAACAAGGCAAGACTCGTGGTAAAAGGTTACCGTCAACAAGAAGGCATAGACTATGATGAAACCTTTCACAGGTTGCTAGATTGGAAGCAATAAGAATATACCTGGCTTATGTTGCATCAAAAGACTTCAAAGTTTATCAGATGAATATAAAATAAGCATTCTTAAATGGTAAGATTGAAGAAGAAGGATATGTGCAACAACCAGAAAGCTTTGTTGACCCTAAATTTCCAAAACATGTTTACAAATTAAACAAAGCCTTGTATTGGTTAAAGTAAGCTCCAAGAGCATGGTATGAAACTCTTTCAAACTTCTTAATCAATTCTAGCTTCACAAAAGGTAACATTGATACAACTCTATTTCTTAAAACTTACAAAGGACACACTTTCTTGGTTCAAATATATGTTTGACATTATCTTTGGATCAACCAATCAGAAATTTTGAAAAAGTTTGAAAAATTAATGACCAGTCATTTTGAGATGAGCATGATGGGTGAATTAAGCTTTTTCTTAAGTTTACAAGTAAAACAACAAAGTGATGCCATATTCCTGAGTCAATCAAAATATGTCAGAACAATTTTAAGAAAATATTCACTTGAAAATTGCTCAACCTCAAACTCCCATGGCCACTGGAAAACAAACTAGATTCTGATACAGATGGAAAAAGTCTTGTTATTAAAACTTACAGAGGAATGATAGGATCATCGTTGTACTTAACAACCTGTAAACCAGGCATAATGTTTTCCACATGTTTTCTGGCAAGATATCAGTATGATCCTAAAGAATCTGACCTCAAAGCTATAAAAAGAGTTTTTAAATATCTAACAGGAACATCAGATCTTGGTTTGTGGTATATCAAAGAAACAAGTTTAGAACTAATAGCATACACAGATGAAGATTATGCAGGATGCAAACTTGACAGAAAAAAGAACATATGGTGCCTGTCAAATGTTGGGAGATAAATTGGTCTGTTGGGAAAGCAAGAAACAAAATTGTGTATCCACTTCAACATCTGAATCAGAACATGTGGCAGCAGCAAGTTGTTGTTCTAAAATGCTATAGATGCAAAATAAGCTGAGAGACTATGGAGTAAATCTGACAAAGATTCCTATATTATGTGATTCAAAGAGTGCAATTGCCATAACAGAATATGTTGTGCACCACTCAAGAACAAAACACATTGATTTCAGATGTCACTTGATAAAAGATCATGTAGAGAAAGGTAACATTGAAATGTACAGGGATTATGGGCCTCCGAGATGTGCGTTCAAAGTGGATATCCAAAAAGCTTATGATACTGTTGATTGGAAGTTTCTTAAGGATGTTCTTATAGGCTTCGGATTTAATATTAGAATGGTGGATTGGATTATGACTTGTGTGTCAACTACGTCATACTCTATTAGTGTGAATGGGAATGTGCATGGTTATTTCAAGGGTGGTCGTGGCTTAAGACAAGGAGAACCATTATCTCCGTCTTTATTCACTCTTGTCATTGAAATCCTGACATGCATTTTGAAGAGGGATGCTCGTCTTGATACCTCTTATAGATTTCACAATAGGTGTGAAAGACAACATATTATTAATCTTTGTTTTGCCGATGACTTGTTTTTGTTTGCCCGTGGTGATGTTTCATCTGCTCGTTGTATCATGTCGGCGCTGGCTAGTTTCACGGACATGTCTGGTTTGGTCCCTAGTATCCAAAAAAGTACTGCCTTCTTCTGTAATGTTCCACCCAATGTTAAAAACGAGATTCTACAGATTTTGCGGTTTGAGGAGGGCTTGTTGCCGGTCAAATATCTGGGTGTTCCGCTTATTTCTTCTCGGCTCCTCTCTACAGATTGTAGTGTTTTAGTTGAAAAGATGGAGCAGCGTATTCTAAATTGGAGAAATAGATTTTTATCCTCTGCAGGAAGGTTGCAGCTTATCAACTCGGTGCTTTCAGCTTCGCATGTTTATTAGTCCGCAGTTTTTATTTTGCCAGCACAAATTATTAAGGATCTTGAAGCTAAATTACGGAATTTACTGTGGGCGCAGAAGGGTAATTTTCATAGAGGAAAAGCTAAAGTCTCATGGAATTCTATCTGTGTCCCTAAGTATGAGGGGGGCCTGGGTATTAGGCGGCTTGGAGATTCAAATAAAGCTCTTATGGCGACACATATTTGGAGCATTCTTAATAAGAGGGAGTCCTTGTGGGTTAGCTGGATTTACTCTTACAGGTTAAAAGGCCGCAGTTTCTGGGTATGTAAGGAAGGTACGAATTGTAGCTGGAGCTGGAGAAAGCTTCTTCAGATGCGGCCTAGTATCAGGGATCACGTGTGGTCTAGATTGGGTGTGGGACTAATACGTCAGCTTGGTATGATAACTGGAGTCATCTTGGTCCGTTATCTAATCTTCTGTCTCCTAGGACCATTTCGAATGCGGGTTTTAGACTTCATGCTATGGTTGCGGATATCCATAATCAAGGTACTTGGGCTTGGCCCTCGGCTTAGAGGGATTTGTTTCAAGTGTTGATTCAATTGTATTAGGTTTACTTGGACCCAAATAAGGCGGATCAGATTTGCTGGAAGGATGGGGATGATATACTTGATTTCTCTTCTTCAAGCGTATGACATTCGATTCGGATTATGGAGCCGGAAGTGGATTGGGTTAAAGTAGTCTGGTTCAATCAGTGCATCCCTAGGCATGCTTTCTTTATGTGGTTGATTATTCGGTGAAAATTGCTTACTCAGGATAAAATTCTCCAATGGGACATCTCGAGAAGGAAAAACATGAACATGATGTGCTGTTTGTTGTGCTATGAGAATGTTGACTCCCATGACCATCTTTTCTTTGAATGTACGTTTTCTGAACAGGTTTGGAACAAGACTATAGATAAGGTGGGTATGTCTACGGTTGTTTCCAGATGGAGTGACATTATGGCCTGGCTTCTGGCTCATGCTCGATCGAAAACAACGGCGCATTATATAAGTAGAGTGTTTGTTGCCTGTGCAGCATACATAATATGGCAAGAACGTAATGCGAGATTGTTCAAGAATCAAGCTAGGCCACCGGATACCATTTGTGAACAAATATTGAAGACATTTCGGTACAAGCTGATGGGGTTAAGTTCAAAAATTGTGCGAATGTTAGGAGGCTGCTAGGTGAATGGAAGATAAATGGCAACTACCTATCAGATAATGGAGGCTGATTAATGTGTTTTTTGTGTGATTAAGTTTTCTGGATTTTTAGTCTAGTGATGTACTTTTGTTTTGGTGGTTGTTTTGTGTTGTTTGCTTGGCTTACTTTCATGAGGTGTGTCTCATGATTGAACTAGTGGGAGATTATCCTCACTACTTGTTTTCTTTGGTTGTTTAATATATAGAATCACTGGGGTAACCCATTACCCAAAAAAACATTGAAATGTATTTTGTTCCAACAGATAACCAAATTGCTGACATTTTTACTAAACCTTTTTATGAAAAGAGACATAATTTTTTGGTTAGTAAGTTAGGCATGGTCAACATGAGATATGAGGAAACTTCAGAAAACTCTTTGTCACAAAAACAAGAAAATTTAGAATCACTAGAAGATAATCAGAATTCTGATAAAAATTCTGATAATTTAGAGAAACATTTATCAGAAAATATGGTGATTTATCTAAGTCAACAGAAAATCCGACTCTTCTTCTGTTTTATTTAAATTCTTATTTCTCAAAAATGAATGTACATTCCATACGTCTGCACCATGAACACAATTTTACACATATTTCTGTCATTTCTCTTTCATTTTTTTTATTTCTTACTTTAAAAAAAAAAATCCAAAATTTAAGCTTAGGGAGGTTTGCATTACAAAGTACAATTTTCGAACAAAAACTCAATGCACACTCTAACTCTCTCTTAACATTCATTGCTTACTCATCAATACTTAGAGAGAAAAAAGGTGGCATCTGGACAGATGATGATAATTTCTCAGATAATAGCCACCTAGATCATAAATGAAGAGAAATTTTTATCCCTCATTATTCTATTATACCTCTGACAAAGGATCTTAGCAATAAAGAAAAACAAAGATAAAAATCTAAGTTGGTAGGAGCCATTATGGAAAAAGTTGACTTTCACTTATAAATAGCTACCACTTGCAAATTATCTTCGTCTCACATGTCACTTGCATCTTCTTGTTTGCTTAGAAACCCTAAAAACCTCTTCATCTTCCAAACACTAACGAATGGCTCATCATGATATCTCACTATTCCCACTTACATTTCACCAAACACACAACCTGAGGATTCGAAGGAATCTTGATGGTCCAACATGGGAAGATTGAGGTGTAATCCTTGGCATGCTGCAAAATAGTACTCTGGCATATGCCTTAACTTCTTATATCTAGATCCATCCAGATACATTGCAAGAGTTCTAGCATAATGCCCAACTTATCTTCCATGGAAGAAGTATTAGCATTAGCAGTAAAGTGATGGGGAGGGCCATAGTCCGGAGAGAGCAAATCATCAGAGAGGTTTTAAATCTCAATGATAACAACAACGTTACAACCTTTACTCGCAAGGAACTCAACAACACCCTAACCCAAATGGGATATGACGTGGAGAACCATGCAAGGGGAGTTAGCAAGTCCGGGTTCATCAAACCCTGGCAGTTCTTAGTCACTCAGCTTGGTGTGTTTATCAAGAAAGTTTGCAAACTTTCATGAAGTCTCATACAAGTTGATGGAACTTGTGCATGCCATAGTGCAAGAAGTTACATACAACTTCTCTTAATACCTGATGAGAGATTTTGTGACCAACTTGCACTCTCACAGACTATTTTTGATCTATCCTCATTTTTTAACGAGGGTAATCACTCATTAGCTAGACTTCGGAGGAGTTCCAGTCTGGTATCCTAGAGCTGAGATGAATCTCAAGAAAATCTTCACAATGCTCATCTTGTGCCCACTGCCAACAATACAGGATTTGTGACCCTTATCTAGGTTTTTTCTGATCTTATCTTTAACGTATATTATTTTTTTGTTTTTGTTTAAATCTATAAAAGGCCATCTATATATATATTGTGTGTGTGTGTGTATGCAAATATGTGAATAGGTTTCGTTAACAAAATAAGGGAAAACAAAAAGGTAAAAATCGGTAACTAACAAAATCAACCAAAACTCTAATATTCTAAAAAAGGGGGTCACAAGGAGAAACAAATTTTCTGGTATAACAATAACTATTCTAATAAGATTTAATCAAATATTCATCAGATCTGAAACATTTTCTGTTCAATTTAAAAAAAAGATCTGATGAAATTTGGTCACTTAAAGAAGCAAAAATCTGATATATCAGAAACAACAGTTTTTGGGGTTTTTGAGAGAAAATGATTGTGAATTTGAAAGAGATCAAAATCTTTATGGAAAATACATACAAAAAAGGAATCTTTCAATATGATCTCTAGTTACTCTCTTTCAAAGTTTTTTTCTTTACATTATCACAAGATGGAAAATGAGTTACACGAGAAATCGATATGTAAGTATCTCTTCTGATACTCTACTCATTCCCTCTCATAATAAAAAAAACCTCCATCGAGGGGGAACATTCATTTCTAATAACTTTTGAATGAAAGATAAAACCAGAAAATCAAGTTTCAATACATCCGAATATTGGACATATTTTCTGATGATGTAACTAAAAGGAATTTTGCCTTTCAAAAATGGGGAAGAATGTCAGTTTCTAGAAATAATATCAGTGGACCTTCTCTCTGAAAAAAAAGGGTCCCACAAGAGGTAAAAGGTACAACATGGACATTAGTAATCACAATCAAAATTTATCTTCAAAATAAAATTATAGATATATCAAAAAGAATTGGAGATACATAAAAAATGGGAGATATATCAAAAGTTCAAAAATGGTTCGGATAAAGTTAAAACATCATTAACTTGTCATTAACCATTTTAAACACTAACCAACCCATGATCTCTGTCCCCACAAATGTTATAGACACCTAATTCAAAAGGATAAGAGTTTCACCTTCATCCTCAGAACTCACAAAGCCCTAAAGACCCTTTTAGTTTTTGAAAAGAAAAATTCACCTTCAAACTCACCATGGCCACACCAAACATTGTTAACCTCAATATCCCAACAGTTGAACATGAAGTCCCCTTCATCAGGGATGATGAATTCCTACCAATGAAGAGAACAACCTTAAATTAACGTTGAACACTCAAAATATGATGAAAATGTCAAATTTTGGTTGAATTTATGCTAAAGTGTCCGATTGGTCAAGCATGACAAAAACCAGAGAATTACTGGAAAATATCCTACAACAACTTGTTCATACACTCAAGGAAACTGAAAAAGACCAAGTCATAGCTCACCTTTGGGGAAGTATTTCTGTAGTTATCACTCCAAAGAAAACAGGGAATGCATGGAACTCCCAATCAATTGTAACTATGTTGAAGCACCAAAGAAGGAGGAATTGATGGAGCAGTTTATAGAGCTAGGGTACAAGAAAAGAATCACAAAAATTGGAGAATTCAAGAGAAACGAGCTAGCTGCCTTCTAAGCTGATGGAACATCACTTGGTTCAATCACTTGGTTCAATATTGATTATGGAACAAAAATCTTTAATCTAATGAAAATATATCTTTTTACCAAGTTTGGTAGAATTACTTCCCATCTACCCTACCCTAGATTTTGGTCAATTATCATTGCTGAGACATTCAAAGAAAGGAATGTGGAGCTTCTTGCATAAGAAAACATCTGGAAATTACCTGTTATGAAGCCTCGGTGTGCAACACAAGGTTGGACATCTAACAAAGATGTGCCAATTCTACTAGAAAGTATGTTGTGTCTAATAGTAGAAGACTCACCATACAGGAAGTTACATGAAGAGATTCTGAAAAGAAAAGAAAAAAACACAAAAGTATTTGACAACAACTCTTCACCAGATGATGATGATCAGGGATCCGGAGCACCAAAAATTGATGAAACAGACGAGGTTCAGCACCAGAACATCAGAACTTCACTAGAACCAATGGAAGTTGATGATCAAGTGCAGCAGAACCAAGAACAGAAGTACATCATCCAGAAGAGTCACATGTAGCAGAATGAGGTGCTTAGGTTAATACTTTATTACTTATTACAAGAAATTCAATAGATTCCGATTTTGAGGAATCTGTTCAAGTAAGTTATAAATTTTTAGCTAGAAATACTGATACAATGAATGAAGATATAATCAGTCACATACATCTTGACTCCAAATCAATTGGTGAGGAGGAGATTGAGACAACAACAGGTGGAGATCAGATTTCTGATCAAGGAAACCTGGAAGAAGAAAATAGGCTTTTCTCAAGGAAGTGAGGAAATTCCAGATGTGAATATGTTGGTGAAGAATGTCTATAGCCTACGTCTTAGGGTTATGTCGTGTATGTAACAGCGCTTAAATGTTAGATTTTGTGTTGATTTGTATGTAATAGAACACCCTTATGCGAAGCTATCATGTCTATAAGTAGCTGAGAAGGGGTGTTGAGTCCTTAGCTATTTTCCAGATTGTAAGGCAAAGCCCTGTCAGTTTTGTCTCTGATTTATACATGTTTATCAAGATTAATGAAGTAGAGGCATTGAAATAGTATATCTTATCATTGTCAACTAGTTAATGATGAATTCCACACACGTTAATTAGCTCAAGTCGGGTCCTATGCTTTCGGAGGAGAGTCGATCTTGCCACAAGTGGTATCAGAGCCTGGAGGCCTGATTTGAAGACCATTGATCAAGTTTCAATCATTAAAGACTTCTTATTCTACTCTTTCTTCATATCTTTATCAGATCTAAATGAATTCATGGACCAATTGGACTAATTTTCAAGTATAAACATTCAAATCAATTTAAACAAGCCATTGAAAGTTTCAGATCTAAAAACAACCGAATTCATGTCGAAAATTGCAAAAAACGTGAAACTTTGAATACACTTCATACGAATTGTTAATATCACTTCGCACGAAGGGACAAGCCACTTCGTACGAAGTGACATCTCACACAAAAGTCATTTAAAATTGGTGTTTATCACTTCGCACGAAGTGTGTACCAGCTCGTACAAAGTGACCAAAATTGTTTTGGGCAAAATATGTGCCCACTTTGCATGAAGTGTCACATCGTATGAAACCCACTTCGCACCAAACAAGTATTAAACAAATTTTTGGATAAAAAATGGAAGAAGCTTTTATAACGCGTTTGCTACATCCGCAGTTACAACCGCAGCCGCCCAGAATTTAAACCTAGATAATGAAATGGGCACTATGGCTAAGCTATCAAAATTAATGTATCTTGAAGATTATAAAGGTTGACATAAACGGTTTATAAATTGGGTACAGGAGAACTATCTTGAAAACCGGTACACAATTGAGGAAGGTTATAAGATTCCAGTTGGAGAAAACGGTCTTGAGAAAGGGTTAATGCAATACAACGATCAAGAGAAGGATTTAGTCAAACGTGAGAAAAAGATGATGAACATATTTCAACTGGGCATTAAAGAAGATATATTCACTTTGTTACAAAATGATAACACCACTCAAACCATCTAGAATGCTTTAAAAGTCAAATTTCAAGGAAGTAAGTAGATGATCAAGAGCAAACAATCACTGCTAAAAAGAATTCGATATCTTTCATGCATTGAAGGGGTAAACGATGAAAAAGCTCATAGAGAGGTACTGTCACCTCATGGTGGAAATGAGGCGTTTGGGTGTTAACAAAGATGATAAAGATCTGGTAGAGAAATTGGCAGACGCTTTGCCAAAGGGTGAGTGGTTAACGTATCTTACAAATATCAAGAATAGTCCAGACTACAACAGCAGTACGATGGCCTTAGCAAAATTCATTAAAAAGCTTGAGGCTCACGAACTAGAATTGCAAAAGATGGCGAAATCTAGAGGAGCGCATGCACAGTAGGATATTAATTTGTACTGCAAGGGATGTACACCTTCCAACATTCAAAGCCCGAGGATACAAAAGTCCTTTAGTGCTAACAACTTGGTGAATGTTTCAAATCAATAAAGCAACAATACTAATTTTACCTCATTTCAAAGTTATGATCCGAATAATCTAGCTACCCCACAAGCATCCTAAAGCTCTAACTTCAACAATAGCCAAAACAACCAGTCGAATCCTACTAAGAGAATTCTTCAGTGTAACATAGCTGTCAACTTGGAAAATGAACAGAACTTCAATGAACAAACAATTGTACAACACATGGTTCTACTCACATCAGTGCTTGAATAATATGAGATCCTGGTGGCCGGTAAGATTGGGAATCCGAACATGACCAAAGAGGATTACAATCAAATCGACCCCAAAGAATTAGAACTGATAGACATCAAATGGTGCATGGCCAATATAGTTAGAAGAGCTCAGTGTTTCATGGAGATAACAGGGCGTAACAGTTTGGGAGGTTTGGATGGAAAGTTGGATTTTGATAAGTTAAAGGTAACTTGTTTTAAATGCCAAGAGAAAGGACACTTTAAAGAGAGTGCCCGAACCGAAGTGCTGGGTAATCATAATCCTTTTGGTGATGATTACTATAAGAAAGCGATAAAACTTCTCCTTCTTAGACATCAACTAGGATGGTTGCAATTGAGGCCAGTTCGGCCAAATCAAAAGCACCCATGGTGGCTCAGGAGGACGAGGGTTTTTAACTAGAATGGCTATATTCCTAAGAAGGAAAGTTTAGCACTGCTTGCTAAAATTGTTGAAGAACCAGTGTTTGATGAAGTGGTTGAGGAGAGTTCGATTGAAGAAAGTGAGATAGTGTTTGATGAAACATCTGACCTTACTATTGAAGAGTGTGCTGAGGCGATTTACTATGAATAGTGTGCCGTGGAAGATTTAATTCAACATGCATATAAAACTATGATGCCTTTTGATGTCTATAATTCTTTTGCATGTTTCTTCGGAGAATCAAGTCAATACCAGCGTGTACCAAAACCAGAAGAATCTGAGAAGCCAGTTGGAGAAATTATCGATGTTACGAAGGAGATGAATGCATAAAATTTGAAGAAAATAGCCGACAAAGAAATGATGGCTAAGCTGCAAGAGGTAGTTCTTGAATAGAGTAAAGAATGAATGAAGGAGTCGGTCATTGAGTCAGTCAAAGAGGTCCAGGTTATGATTAAATAAATTAAAAAACCATGCACGAAATGCTTGGAGCCATGCAAGGAATGCTCAGAAAAGGAATTAAAATATAAAGAACTCAAAAATATACTGACAATCTTTCAAGTTGCCGGATGAACCAACAGATGAAGAACTTGTGTTGTTATATCAACAACATCAAGCGTCTAATAAAGAGCAATTTTCTAGACCGTTGGTAATTTCACAACCTCAAGATGGCGCAAATGCATCTGAAGTAGGTCCGAGCAATTCTCACAAGAACCCGTCGTCGAACTAGCTGTAAAAAACACAACATCTTTCGATCAGTCAGATGATTCAAATCCTGATAAAGAGCCTACTTATGACAATGCGTGATCCAACTCCGATGAAGGATCAGAACAGATTCAAAGACTTCTAAACAATCAACCTGGTGAATCAAGTGCTGGGAATGATGTTGCTGCTACAGAACAGGTTGCTGAACAAAATATTACAAATCTGGAAAGTGAACTGAATGTCTCTAATGAAGTGATGCCAAGAATTATTCATACCATCCGTCAGAGAATATTATCGGAGAGTTGCAAGATGGAATAAAAACGAGACATCAGATCAATAAGGATCTAAGTTGTTTTTACACTAAAGTTGCACCACTTCAAGATACCATTTCTTATAGTTGTTTCATTTCACAGGTTGAACCGAAGACATATAAGGAAGCTCTTCAAGAGGAAAGCTGGGTCGAAGCAATAAAGGAAGAGTTGTTACAATTGAAAAGCTTGGAGTCTAGAAGCTTGTTGATGTACTCGATGACATAAGAAAATCAGTACTCGGTGGGTTTTCAAGTGCAAACAAAATGATAGAGGGATTGTAGTTAGAAACAAAGCTCGGCTCCTAGTCCAAGGTTTTCATCAGCAAGAGGGGATAGACTACACTGAGGTCTATGCTCCGATCGCACGTCTAGAAGCTATTCGCATATTCCTGGCCTTTGCGTCATGGAAAGGATTTAAGGTGTAACAGTTGGATGTGAAATTTGCCTTTCTGTATGGAAAAGTTAAAGAAGAAGTGTATGTTGGCCAACCACCTGGGTTTGTCGATCCGATACATAAAATAAGGTTTACCGATAAGGCGCTCTATGGTTTACACTAGGCCTCGAGAGCCTGGTATGAGAAACTTTCTCAACACCTTCTGGGAAACGGTTTCACCAGAGGAATAGTAACAGTACCCTCTTTACCAGAGAAGTGGATGAAAATCTGATTATCGTACAAATCTTTGTGGATGATATCATCTTTGGTTCGACAAATGAATCTCTATGTAAAGACTTTGAAGATGTCATGAAAAGAAATTCGAGATGAGTGCGATGAGGGAGATGAAGTTCTTCTTGGGACTTCAGGTCGATCAGTTGCCTGATGGTATCTTTATCCATTAGATGAAGTATGTTCACGATATGTTGTAGAAATTCGATATGACGGGAACATCTCTAGCATCAGCCCCGTTGGCCATCAATCATGGCATTTGTCCTGATAATCATAGAGTCAAGATCGACAAAACATTATATTGCTCTATGATCGGATCTTTGATGTATCTTAAAGCTTCAAGGCTAGATATCATGTATCCGACATGCCTTTGCACCCGATATCAGTCAAATCCCAGGGACTCACATTTGCTGATCGTCAAGAGAATAATGGGCTATCTAAAGGGTTGCCCAAGAACCGGCTTGTGGTACCCATGGAACGATGATTTTAGTCTTGCGGGATACTCAGATTCTGAATTCGGTTGGTGCAAACTTAATGCCAAATCTACAACGGCTGGTTGCCAATTCTTCGGAACACGATTAGTAACATGGCAATGCAAGAAATAGACCACAATCTCGCTCTCTACTTGTGAAGCTGAATACGTTTCAGCATCCAATTGTTGTTCCTAAATTTTGTGGACACAACAACATATGAGAGACTTTGGACTGCAATTTCTTGATACGCCTATATACATAGATAACAAGGCAGCCATTGATATAACAAAAAATCCGGTTTAACACTCAAAACTAAACATATAGAAATTCAACACCACTTTATCCGTAATTGCTACGAGAAAAAGTTGGTTCGATTTGAAAAGATCCACACTGATGTCCAAAAGGCAGATTTTTACAATAAAGCTTTTGATCTGAACAAAATTCAAAAGGCTTTTGAAAATAAACGGTTTAAAAAATCTAACATCAGGGGATGAAAATGAGGTTGACTTCGAGATGGACGATGAATTGACGTGATTTTCATTGGTATGTCTTTATTATTTTTTAACAGTTTCTTTCTTTAAAAAACAACCAAAAAAATCAAAAAATATGTTTTTGATTTTAGGGGGAGAAATAGTTGTGGAAAATACAAAAAACATTATAAAAATTAACAAAGTACAAAAAACATGAAAAAAGACAAAAAGAGTTTTCATGTAAAAAAGGAAATGATAGTACATCAGTGGACTATCACAGTATGCTAAAGAAATGTGATGTTAAAAAGTGGTTAAACAGGTCTTACTAATGATGTGTCAGTAGGCTTAACATCTCTTGGATATATGGACTTAATACTCTGAAATTTCGTTTGAGAGAATGCCAGATTCTGAGATACTAGGTCTTTATATTTAATTGATATCTGGGGTATTATATAAGTTCTTTAGATTTTGCGTTAGCAATGGCCTAGAATTTGTATAATACTTTAGCATTAAAAGCCCTAAAGCTGCATCAAAATTGAAAATATCGAAAGTACGATAATTGCAGTACAAAAGATTCCAAATTTGGAACACTACCTATAAGTCGAGCCTTCATCTCTTTGTTTGTATGGTAGTACTAACCTGAGCTCTCATAGTCTCGCATTACCCAGATACAGATATCAGTTAGATATATTCACCTGTGAGATGAAATCTAGGGAATCTCGATATGGGAGGTATATTCTGAGGTGGGAAACACAGGTAAGTCATGATCCTAAAATTACCTAACGTATCTTGAAACAATTGAGAAATGTGTAGAGGTTTAAGTGGATCGGTATACTGACAATCTATGTAAATCTGTTTTAACTTAAAGTTTTATAAAGATCAACGGTACTTTTAATATGTATCCAAAACTGATATGATCCTTTAACACAAACTCACAAAAATATGTTGGTAAATACGTTTGTAAAGAGTTTACATTTATTTCAGAAAAGCGCAAAAAGATTTTAAGTGTGTTTTACCATTAACTTTGGAGAATACAAAAAGATTTTATTTCTATCTTAGTTTCGTCTACCGATGATGGAAAGCTGATCTTCAAAGTCCGAAGCGATAGTTGCTGGATGAGAACTAAAGTACTATGGGTTGGGAGCTGATCTGAAATGATAAAAATTTCATTAATTTGAAACTTAAAATTGACGAAAAACATCAGTTTGGTCGTAAAGTTTCAACCAAGGTCATTAACTTGGACTTGGTAGACAAATTGGTTAATAGGGGTCATTAACTTAGACTTAGTCAACTGAGTGGGTCGTTAAAACTGAAAAATTGGTCGAAAAAGTTGAAAATTTGAAGTTTTTGGGCCACCTCATACGAGTTGGAGTCCACTTCGTACGAGTTGGCCATATCGCACAAATCAGAAGCCACTTCGTACGAAGTGAACTAGGCGCTATATAAAGAAACCACCTCATACGAAGCGGTCATCACTGCTTGTACGATATGGAGAGAAGCCTTTGTGCGAGTTGATTATTTTGAGCGATTAACAACGAAGTGTTGCCTAAATACACCTTGGGGTGGTTGATCTACGAACCTCTTACAATGGTTAAGGTAGTTGACCGTGATTTAACCGTTAAAAACGTGTTTTTGGCATTTCACACATAGACACTCTTCTAGGAAAAACGAATTGGCCAAAATTAAAATTGAACATATATTTGTGTTAATCGGCGCTAGTACTATCATATTGAGCCATCAATTGCATAAAAATCACAAGTTTAAACTTTGGTGTTAATAACTGTTGATTTTGTGCGGAGTGAGTCACTTCGTATGAAGTGGATATCCACTTTGTACGAAATGACTAAAGCCAAAATGTTTAGAAAATATATACACTTCGTACGAAGTGCATATGTGCACTCCACACCAAGTGCACCTCGCATCAAGTGTTGTGTAATTTTTTGTCAAAATTTTCTAAGTGTTGAACTCTTTTGTGTTTACAGGAAAAGAAGACGTCGTTCGAGCCTATTCATAATATTTGCTCTCTTCTTGAAGATAAGATCCTAGAAATCATTCCTTTCAAAGATATTCTAGAGTATATGGGACGATTATCGGTAACAAAGGCTACCGATCTCATATTGAACGTTTTTGGAGTGCTGCAAGAAGTGAGGAAAATCCAAAAGATATTATTTCTACTGTAAGATCAACGAGTTTGAAGTTAAAATCACAGAGGAGTTGATACGTAGAGTGTTGGGCTTCAAATACAAAGAAGGTAATCCAACGGGCTACCCAGAAAGAATGGTTTAGGGATGTTTTACCGTATGGGTTACAAAGGCTACGTAAATGCCACAAATTTCAAGAAAACAAACCTTGACAGGCCTTACAAATTCTTTGTGCACTTTATCATACACGCGCTTAGTCATAGAAAAGGAGGTTTGGACGACATTGTTGATTATCAGATGTGTATGATCACTGCTCTAGTACTAAACTTTCCATACAACTTCACGAATTTAATTTATGATCAAATGGTGCTGAACATTACAAGGGAGAAATTTTTGCAATATCTGAGATTTTTGTAGATGATGCTAGATGATCTGTTCCCTAACTTGGCAAAGGAAGAAGATGATGAGCTTGTGTTAGAGCATATGGATAGAGAGACGTTGGTCTGATTGAATCTATACTTAAAGCAGGAATCTGAGCCTGTTGCTAAGCTCGTCTTTGGAGCTATCAAGGATAAACATTATGTGGCACCTCCAAAGGGGAAGTGGAGAAAATATACGAGTGGAGATGAAAAGGATGAAGTTGCTTGTCTAGAAGGATTTGTCTAAAAAAGAAGCAGTTGGTATGAGAAGGAAGAAACTAAGAAACGTAGATGAGGAACTCCTAAGAAACAAGCTGCTAAAACCTCATCATCAACACAACGAAGAAAACGTGCAGCAGTTAGAACTTTATGGGTGGATGAACCTGAGGAAACACCTGCAATGAACAAGTAGTGAACTAGTAACTGAAACAACACACGAAGATGTATTCTCTGCTACTTCTGATAATTAAGAGGTGAATGTGAATAAAGTTGCAGCTGAAGCTGAGAAGGCAGTTGAAGGTGATAGTGGAGAGGCTACAAATGATAGTTTTGATTTACGAATAGCAGCTGCTAAGAAAGAAGAAAGAGAACGAATGGAACAAAAAAAGGGAAGTGGTGGGAGACGATGATAAACCATATGTTCCATTTGAACAAGAGATTGAAGAATCTACAGAAAGGCCTTCTAAGAAAGTCTGAAGAGTTAAGAGCAAGCAAGAAACACAGAAAAAGACAACAGGATCTCCTATGGCCAGAAGAGCACATCCAAAGTACAAAAGGGTCAGGAATACACCTGAAGTGGTTGCTTCAACTATTAATGTTGAGACAGTTGTTCTTCCATCACTATACGACCACCACAACAACCACCGCAAACACCTACTCCACCATCACCACCACCACAACCTTCACCAAAACATACAACACCACCACAACATCAAACAACACCTCAACAACGTTCAACACCACAATCTGCTCAACGAAGATCTTTATCTCTATGTTTTCCTAGAGATTTCAGAGAGATTACATTCATAGAAGGATTGATGCTGGAAACTTTGATACTGATTTACTCAACGATAGCAAGATTGAAGAATTGGAACGAAAGATCAAGGAGCATGAAAGAAAAATCAAACAACTCGAGACGGAGAACATGACTTTAGTATCATTACTCACAGAACTTACTGCTGGAAATGAAAAATTACACAGAGTAGTAAAAGATCTTGAAGTTGAGAAGACAGCCAATGCTGAGAAGTTTGACATGATATTCCAAGTGATAGAAAAGAGATTCAGCATAAACTTCAACTTTGAATATGAAGATAAAAGTTGAAGAGATAAGAGCAAAAGCTGCAGAACGTGCAAAAAGAGATGAAGCTGAGGCAGCTGGATTCAGAAAAGGAAAAGGGAAAATTGATGAGATACCTGTGATCGTTTAAACTGAGCCAGAAGCTGAATATGCGCTAGTTACAGAAACTCAAGTTGAAGAGAATGTTGAGAACGAAGATGAGAGAGTGAAGTTCGTACTTGTTGGTGAACCGGTTGATGTGTCTGACATGACATTTAGACAAAAAATCTTGGAAAGAAAATAGACGTACAAAGAGATTGATGCTGAGATTGACGCATACGAAGAGAATGATGATGATGCTAATGATGATGATGGTGATAAAGATGATGAGAAAAAGGATGACGATAAGAAAGACGATAATGATCAGGGCAACAATGATGATAATGATCAGGGGGAACAGGGTTGATTGTTGAAACTGTGAAGATTAATGAATCCCTTGATTGCAATGCTTTTTTAAATGATTCAGTTAATCAAGAAGATGACGCGTAAAGACAGGAGGAGAGGAAGGACCCTGTGAATGAAGTTGAGCAGTCAGGAATCCTCACAGCTATTCCTACATATGTTGTTCCTAACGTGCAAACATCAAGGGTTTTCAATCTGGAACATGATGTAGAAGAGGGTGAATTCGTTCTTGGCTACACTATGGAAGAAATTGCCAAAATGTTAGGTGTAGGCGAAGAATCCTTTGAATTTGATTTTGAAGATGAATTAAACAACATTAGTGCTTCACAACCTAATGATTATCTTTATAGATTATGACAGGGTTGTCATGGAGGATGATTCTGATGATGAGGCTACTATTAAATATTATGGTGAAGGAACAGATGACTTCCCAACCTTTGAAGAGTTGTTTTCTGAAGCAAATGATGATTTGTTGAGAAGAAAGGTCGAGGAAACTATGAAAGAAGGAAATGTGCCTAAACGTTTATCTAAAGAAGAGATAGCTGCAACAAAGAAGTATTAGTTCAAGGAGATGCCACAAGAAAGAAAGTTCAAACGTCCACTGGCTTTCTTTACTCGTGATCTAGACAAATCTTTGGGAGATATACCTAGTTGGGGATGGATGGAAGAGCTGAATGTTTATGCAATAAAGAGAGAGTTCGGTGTTCAGTACTTCAAGTACTTGAGTGACATCAAGACGTTGCCATTTTGGGATATTGAAGAGTTAGTTCAGATGAAAAGTATTAATCTCAAGATGAAGTTTCATAATCAACGTCAATGGAAATTGATAAAGTTTGAAGCTGCACATGGCTTTAGATACTGGAAGCCACATATTCCATGAAGAATTATCAAGTTTGATCCAGTAACAAAACAGAAAGATGTCAGCTGATTGTGAAACGACGTGTTATGAAAATATGCCGCTGATGAAGATTGAACAAGATTTCCATAAACTATTCAAGTGGTGGCATTATGACTCTAAAACAGGAGAAGAAGTGATTTGTGTACAGTACGATGATGAGAATTGTCTGAAGCTGTGATTACGCACAAAAAATATATGGTTTATGGAGAGGAATTCGAATACTAGACCCGATGTGGCTAGTAAACTGCTCGAAGAAGGATATTGAATGTCTATTCTACAGCAAGATTAGCTTTGAAGAGAAAGATAAAGTGCAGGCGTTGCAGTTCTAGAAGCTTATCAATGTTTGTTATGCTAACGATATTAATTCAGAAAGATATGGAATTCGGATTGAAGAAAGCTGGAAGGCAAAGAGCAACGGAAGAAAGAGCGAAATGAAGCAAGAATTGCTGAAAAGGTTAGAAAGGCATCATTGAAAAGATTTCAGTATGGAGATACCTATAATAGGCCTACTCCCATAGATCAAATGCCTATTCCATCTGAGGAACGTCGAAGACCAAGAAAGCATTTCTTTGGGCGATAATTGTTAGAGCTTTTGAAGATTTTGAAGACTGACCAAGACTGCGGCAATATCCTAGGGGGAGTTTGTTGGTGTAGAATGTCTATAGCCTACGTCTTAGGGTCATGTTATATATGTAACATGGCTTAAATGTTAGATTTTGTGTTGATTTGTATGTAATAGAGCCACTTCATACGAAGTGTTGCTCACCTCGTACGAAGTGATAGATGTCACTTCGTATGAAGTGCATTTCATAAGAGTGCACTTTGTACGATGTGGCAGAACACCCTTGTGCGAAGTTGTCATGTCTATAAATAACTGAGCAAGGGTGTTGAGTCCTTAGCTGTTTTTCTAATTATAAGGCGAGCCCTGTCAGTTTTGTCTCTGATTTTACACGTTTATCAGATTAATGAAGCAGAGGCATTGAAACAGTATATCTTATCATTGTCAGCTAGTTAATGATGAATTCTGCGCATGTTAATTAGCTCAAGTCGGGTCCAGTGCTTTCGGAGGAGAGCCGATCTTCCCACAGAATGACTTTCGCAAATCTGGTAAAGGTGTACAAGATTGGTCTTTGACCAATTTAACCTTTTAACAACAGCAGCAAGTGTGTCCTTTGCTGGTTTGGTAGCCGGCACATCGGTTGTTCCAATTTTACCCAGTGAAACACCTCTTATTTCAAAAGAAGAGCTTGACAATGTCTTGGACAATGTCATTAGTGTTTGTGAATACATAACAACCAAGGAAACAAGGTCACATGTTCTTTCTGTGCTACCCATTCCTTCACTAGTTTTTCAAGAGCATCTGTCAGACTATTGTGCTTGCTCTTAAACTGCTAATTTCTTCCAGAATTTTACCAGAACTTGTTGACTCTCTTATTTCAACAACTTGCTTCATCTGAGATTTGATGTTCTCCATTTCTTCAAACATTCTTTTGAAGTCAGTTGTGAATCTGTTGCTTTCTAGTGCACTTTCTGATGACTACTACATGGTTTCTAGAGCTTCAATATTTTTCTATGTTTGACTTCTGATGGCTTCCACTGATTCTAACAAAACCTTCATATTAAAATTTTGACTGCTTATTTCCTTTAGCAACGTATCCCATTTTGCTTCAATTGGTGACCTTGTTTCTTTGCGTGTAGTGTCTGCACAAACTCTAATGACCTTGTTTAGGACATTGTCCTGTTGTTCTTTTGAGATGACATGTATTTAAGTGGTGAGGGTGGTAGAACAACAGATGTTCCTGCTACCAAACCAGCAGAAGACACACTTGTTTCTATTGTTAAAGGGTTAAATTGGTCAAAAGACCAATCTTGTACACCTTCACCAGAGTTGTGAAACTTACTCACACCTAGGATTTCTCACTTCTTTGAACCATTCTAGAGAATGATCCTCTGTGAGTGTTGAGAAAAGCTTGTTTTTCTCTTCTAGATTTTCTTGATCAATAAGCTGATCTCCATCAGTTGCTCTCTCAACCTCCTCCTCATCAATTGATTTGGAGTCAAGATGTATGGAACTTGTGATCTCTTCATTTAATGTTTTTTGTTTTCTATATACCATTTTATAACTACCTCTAACAGATTCTTCTGAGTCAGAATCTGTTGAGTTTCTAATAGTAAATAAAGAAGGATTAGCTTGAGCACCTGATTCTGCCATATGGGATTTTGCTACATGATGTTCTTCTGTTTCCAGGTTCTGCTGCATTTGAACATCAACCTCCATTAGTTCTGGTGAAATTTTGATGTTTTGGTGCTGAACCTTCTCTGTTTCAACAACTTGTGGTGCCACAGATCCTTGATCATCATTTTCTAGTGAAGAACTTCTATCGAATACCTCAGTGTGCTCTTCTCTTCTGTTCAGAATTTCTTCATGTAGTATCCAATATGGTGAATTTTCTACTATCAAACTTAGCATGCTTTCTAGTAAAATGGGTACATCTCTGTTAGATTTCCAGCCTTATGTTGCACACTAGGACTTCGTAATAGGTGATTTCTAGACGTTTTCTAATGCAGGAAGTTCCACATTCCTCTCTTCAAATGTCTCAACAATGATGATTGACCAAAATCTAGGGTAAGGTAGATGGGAAGTAATTCTACCAGATTTGGTCAAAACAGATCTCTTCATCATATTAAAGATCTCTGTTCCATAACCAATGTTGTACCAGTAATGAGTTCATACATGATTATTAGAATAGTTTGGTTTTTCTGATCAGTGCCCCCTATCTTTGAAGTTAAGCATTTAGTTAGGGTTTCCATCATGACTTGCCAGAAGGCAGGTAGCTCGTTCCTATTGAATTCTCCAATCTTAGTGATCCTCCACTTGTATCCCAGTTCTATAAAATGCTCCATCAGATCCTCCTTCTTAGGTGCTTCAACATAGTTTCCATTAATTGGGAGTTCTAGACATTCCCTGATTTTCCTTAGGGTAATGGTAACTGTGATGCTTCCCCAAAGGTGAGCTGTAGCTTCATTTTTCATGGTTTCTTCAAGTGTGTGAACAGGTTGTTGCAATATGTTCTTCGGCACATCTCTGGTTTTTTTCATAGCTTGAGCAATCAGGCACTTGAGCAGAAATTCAACTAAAATTTGACATTTTTCATTGTATTTCGCGTGGTCAGTGTTCATCAGGAGGTTATTTTCTTTCAGTGGCTGGAATTCATCCTCTCTGATAAATGGAACAACATGTTCGACAACTGGGATGTTGAGGTTGACAAGGTTTGGTGCGGCCATGGAGAGTTTTGAGACGAATTTTGCTTTTCAAAAACTAAAAGGGTTTTTAGGGCTTTGTGGATTTTGAGATTGTAGGTGAAGTTCTCGTCCTTTTGAATTGAGTATTTATAGGGTTTGTGGGACAAAGATCGTTGGTTGGTTAGTATTTAAGATGGTTAATGACAAGTTAATGATGTTTTAACTTTATCCGAACCTTTTTCGAACTTTTGATGTATCTCCAATTTTTTATGTATCTCCAATTTCTTTTGATGTATCTCTGAAAAATTTTGAAGATATAGATTTTGATTGGTGAATACTAATGGCTATGTTGTACCTTTTACCTCTTGTGGGACCCTTTTGTAGAGAGAATGTCCAGTAATATGTCTTCTAGAAGCTGACATTTTTCCCCCTTTTTGAAAGGCAAAAATCTTTCTGATGACGAGATCAGAAAATATGTCCATCTTTCTGATGTAGTGAAACTTTGAATTTCTAGTCATATTTTCTATCAGAAAATCATCCGAAATGAGAGTTCCCCCAGGATATCTTTCTGATGTAGTGAAACTCTGATGTAGTGTATTATTTTTTTGCTTTTTTAGATGAGAAGGAATGAGTAGGGCATCAGAAAAGATATTTACAGCTTGCAGTCTTGAAGGGCTCTGTGCCTTTCCTTTCTTTAAAATAATTCTGATTTGTTTTAGAGAAGAAGGTTTTGACCCCTTTAAGAATATCAACAAAAAAGTTCATGGGTTTTGACTCTTTAGAACAAGAAACCATCAGTTTCTTTCTTTTTTTTTGTTTGTGTAAGTTTTCATCAGAACTAAAGTATTCCTTATGAGATTTTTATTCATATTCAAACTTCAGTTAAGATGTGTCTATCAGAAATTTTAATTTTTTTATCAGATTTTCATTAGAATTGACACTTTTTTACCATATTTTATTGTGGCCCATTAGATTTTGCTTGATCTTTTCTTTTGTAATTTACCCATTTTCTTCCCCCAAATTTTACTATGCTTTCCCTTTTTTGATAAAGAATATATATATATATATATATATATATATATATCTTTACTAATAAAAGAAAGGAAAACTTAAAAAAAGAAAAAAAATTAATCTACATTAAATATAAGTTCAATAAAAGCCTAGAGCAAGGTCACAATCCTGTGTTGTTGGCAGTTGGCACTAGGTTTGCATTATGGAGATTCTCTTGAAGAATCATCTCTGCTCTAGGGTACCAGACAAGAACTCCTCCAAAGTCTAGTTGTCATGTGATTACCCTCATCAAGAAACGAGGGAAGAGCAGAAATGGTCTGTGAGAGTGCAAGTTTGTGACACTCGGCAAAATACCGGTAATTCTGTACAACATAACAATTATTATATGATTTATTTTCTCATTTTTAACTTGATTTTATTAAGTCTTAAAAGTCTAGGAATGAAAAATATCATAACTTAGTATGATAACAAATCCGCCACAATTAGAAACAGTACAAAACTATGTCCTAGACTGGCGGCGGAAATACGAACACACTATTTATGTCAGGACTAGTCAAGGTACAGTCCGACATGGCAAAAACGAGACATAAAAATATGTCCGCAACAAATATTACATAGAAACATTAGTTGGGAACAACTAACAAATAATACTTTCAAGCAAAATGATATAAATACTAAATTATCTTCTCCGCAGACAAATTCAGCAATTCTGCAGAAATGTACAGCACTCCGCAGAACAAAACAGCAAATGTCCGAAATCCAAAAATAAATATTATTTATCATAAACAATATATAGGGTATTGAAAACGACACAAAAATCCCTGTATAAACATTACCGGTTAAAGCCACACAACTCATTCGGTAGCTACCCGATAACAAAGCCGGTACAAAAACTATGACCAAAATAACAACTTTACAAGTCCAACGAACTAGTTATTGAATTTTATAAAACTTGTAATCTTGTTTAAATTTTTTTATAAAACATGTAATGTATAGATTTATATATAAATCATGTTATAAAAATAAAGTCTTGAAATATGTAAACCAAGTTTACATAAGATTTTGTATAACCAAAAAGGTTACATGAACATTTAAGTAAAAGTATAGATTTACATCTATTTTCAATCAAATAACTAACAACTCCACCTCCTTCTTCTCTCCTCCCTTGAAATCGGCCAAGCAACACCACAACCATCTTCATTTTTTAAAACTCAAACTACTAGAAATTCATACAAACATGGAGGTTCAAAGATGATCCAAGGCATTTGCAAGACTTAGAAGCACTCTTGAAGCATTTTCTCAAGCTTGGAAGCTCTTGGATCTTCATCTTTTCATCATCTTTTCTAGTTGTTCATCCCTAGCCAAGTGCTAGTAGTAAGCTTTAAATCTTGTACTTACATTTCTCATATTATGATCTAGCACAAATGTACAAGTAATCATCTTGAAGCTTATCTAAAAATCATATGAAACACTAACAAAAACTAAACAAACTAATATGGTTATATGTTATTTTTGACGATTCTTGATAATCTATGAAGTTGTGTTTATGTAGTAAACTTGATCTTGCAAAATCATGTTTAAAAGTATGATCTAAACAAATGCATGTTTAGATCTTGCAAGATCCATTAATATGAATATTATCAACTAGTAATCGTGTTTAAAAATGTTTTTTATAAAACATGTAATATATAGATTTATATAAAAATCATGTTATAAAAATAAAGTCTTAGAAATATGTAAACCAATTTTACATAAGATTTTGTATAACCAAAAAGGTTACATGAACATGTATGTAAAAGTAAAGATGAAACATACATCAAACATGATTTTTGAACTAAACAAGATTACATACAAGTTCATAATGCTTCATATTAAGATTTTTAGTTTATATTGTTATTATTGGAAGATTGGAAAATTATTGATTTGAAAAATTATATAAAATCATGTTTATAAAACATGAGAAAAGTCCATAGTTTAGGGGAAACTACGGTAAAATTTTATAAAATTTAATCATGCTTAAAGTATGTTTAAACTAAAGATTATTTGATTAAAATGATTAGAAACTTTAATCATGATTATACAAGTTCTGGATGAAAAATATTTAAGATTAAAGATCACTAGACTTTTCTTAAACTAAAAAAATGTTAAATATATATATTTAGGATGAAATATATATTTAAATTACCAAAAATTATGTGTATTAATTTGTATGTATTTATATAACTTTAGGAAATACATACTAGTTTAAATACTTACAAAATACAAACATAAATATACTTGAATTTGACAAGTATAACATATATTGTCCAAACTTGGACAAAACAAATAAATCGGACAAAATATACAAAATGGACGAAACGAACGACACAGACAAAACAAATGACGCGAACGAAATGAATGATGCAAACAAATCGAATGACACGAACGAAACAGTCGAAGCGAACATACGAACCGTCACACGAAATATATATATATATATATATATATATATATATATATATATATTTATTTATTTATTTATATACACATCTATATATATATATATAGGTGTATATATATATATATACTAAAGTTTATATATTCTAGAATTTATAAAAATAAGTTATTTAAAATATTTAACAGTTTTTATAATCTTAAACATGGGCCAAGCCCATTTACATAAACAGTAGGCTAAGCCCACTTTAATAAAAACTCAAGAGTTAGGCCCACTTTTGTTTATCAACTTGGGCTAGTCCCACTTTTATAAACTCAATTAAGCTAGGCCCACTTTTATAAACTCAATTGGGTTACGCCCACTATTATAAACCAATTGGGCAAGGCCCACTTTTATGAACCAATTGGGCTAGACCCACTTTTATAAATCATTTGGATAGGCTCACTCTTATATAATTCATTTGGGCTAGACTTACTTATATAATTAAATGGGCTAGGCCATATATATTATATGTATATATATACAAACAAGGAAAAGCAAACAAATACAAGTCTAATTACGAACTCAAGATGAAAGACTTGTACGGAAACAAACATAAACCAAAGTGTCTAACGACAATTGAACACTTGTAGGTTGAGACACGAACGAAGAATCAGATATCGCCTAGAGATTTGCACAGGACGCAAATATGTGAGTTCATGTTTCCCCTTTTTATTTAAACGTTTTATAGTTTTAATGCTCGGAGAAGTATACATGTTACAATTGGTTTAATCAAGTTAGAAAATGAAAATATTTTAGATCACATGCGGATAGGATAATATAAAGGGGCCATTAATGAATAATCAAGTACCGAGGAACGAAAGTGACAGATCTATTGGGTTTTGGCGAGCCCCACTCTTAAATACAACAAAAACAGATCGTTAAGAGTGATTTTGTGTCTAAAACGAGTGTCTCAGACACAAATTATCGTCAAGGTTTGGTTGCCTCCTATTTCGGCATACATATTAGTGTCCTTGCAAAACGTTAATGATCTTACAAGTTTCATTTATGCTATACATACCGGATTTGGAAAACAAGTCCGTGTTGTAAGGAAGTCAAGCTTTAGATGTCATCCAGTTTTAGTTAATATGTTTTGTAAACTTGTATTTAAACTTTAAATAATGGTGTTTGAAGTTGTTGTTGTCTTTAAAACAAGATGTAGGCTGTAAACGTACTTTTTAAATAATGTATATGGATGAACATCTTACTATCTTTTATATTTGTTGTTTACTTGATTGAATGCAACGATTACCGCTCTGGTCACATCTCCCACTTCTACAACGTTAAAATTCGGGTGTGACAAAGTTGGTCACAAAATTTCTCATCAAGTATTGAGAGAGGTTGTATGGAACTTCTTACATAATTGCATGCACAAGTTCCATTAACTTCTATGAGATCTCATGAAAGTTTACAAACTTTGTTGAGAAAAATACCCTAAGTTGAGTGACCAAAAACTGCCATGGCTTATTGTCATCATTGAGATTTAAGACCTTTATGATGATTTCCTCGTTTAGAACAATGTTCCTCCCCATCACTTGACTTTCAATGCTGACATTTCTTCCATGGAAGATGACATGAGCATTAAGTGAGAACTCTTGTAGTATATCTGGATGGATCTAGATATAAGCAGTTATGGCATATGCCAAAGGGTTGTTTAGCAGCATGCCGAGGATTATGTGGCAACCCTCCCATCCAGTCCATCAAGGTTCCTTCGAACCCTTAAGTTGTGTGTCTAGAGAAGTGGGAGTGGGAAAAGTGAAGAATCATGGTGTGCCATTTTTAGGGTTTGGAAGTTGAAAAGCTTCTTAGGGTTTCTGAGTAAAAAGAAGATGAAATGACAGGTGAGAAGAAGATAATCTCCAAGTGATAGTTATCTATAAGTTAAAGTGATGGTTTTCCCATAAATGGCTCCTACCAACTTAGGTTTTTATCCCTGTCATTCTTTATTATCAAGATCCTTAACTTCATCAGATTTTCTGTTAAATGTTGAACCATTAACAGATTGTTTGTTATATGAGAGATGTTGAAATTTCAACACACATGTAGTCTATCTTGTCAGAATTTTTTGACAGGATTGATTATGATGGAAGATTAGCAGAATTTTGGGTGAATTTTATTTTTCAATTGATGTTTGTTTTGATCCATGCCTTTTTTCCTTTTGAGTTTTGTTTTGGTGGTGAGCAAAAACTGTCAGAACTCATTGATTTGCATGACTCAGCATCAAATTATGATGATATTTTATCAGAATTCTGATCTGATGCCTTCATAAAGGTGGTGGGTTTTCTGATGTTTATCTTGACATATCCCAAAACTTCACCTCTGTTTTTAGGTGTTGTTTCAATAAAGTTTATAAACTCTTTTGCGTGTTGAAAACCTTTTACATTAACTTCTTTGTTATGAATTTTTGTGTGTAACTCTTTTCTCTCATTTTCATAAAATTCAATTTTAGCTTCTTTAGTCAAGCTCTCCTCAATTAGTAATTGGTTTTCAAGTATTACTTTATTAAACAATTTTTGTAAATCAGCAGATTTCTTGTTTTCAAATTCTGTTTTTCTTGTAGGTTCACAAAATCTGACCTAAGCTTGTTTAATTGTTGTTCATGATCAAGATTATTTGTGTTTACCTTATGTTCTGAAGATTCAGATTCTACATCAGAAAGTTTTGCCATCAGACAAAAATTGGCCATTTCTTCTTCTTCATCATCAGAAGAGTCATCGGTTAGCCAGGTATCTGTACCTGCAATTAGACTGACCTGTTGTTGCTTTTTACCTTCCTCAAGCTTTTTCTCATAATAGGCAACATCTTTAAGCCTTTTGTTTTTGCAATCTGATGCGTAATTCCCTTTTTGCTTACATTTATAACACACAACTTCTACTTTTGCTTTATCTCTTGATTTTCCTTCCATCTTTCCTCTATCATTTTCTAGTATTATTACTTCTACCTCTTATCCTCTGCTTGAAAGTCTTGGTGAGCAATCCAATTTCCTTAGCAAATGCAGAAAAATCTGATAAGGTATCAGAATTTTCTAGGTTTTGGCAATAAGAGTTTTGTGAATAAGAATTGGTTGCCCTTGGGGTATTTGAAATAAGGGCAATTGGTCTTCCTCTTTGGTTTGAGTTTTCATATATTTCTTCTTCCCTTGGAACAAGAATACTATATAGATCATGTAAACTCATGTTTCCCAACTCTAGAGCGGAAGCTAAATGATTCATTGTTAGACTTATCCATTCCCTTGGTAGAGCAACTAGAAATTTTACATTTATGTCATCATTGGATTTCTCAACATCAAATTTTTTGAGGTCATTTAGAATTTTGAAAAATCTATTATATTTTTCAGAACGACTATCATTTGAAAGACTCTTAAATCTTTCTTAAGAAGAGACACAATTTGTATGTTTGTTTCTTTTCAATCTTTCTCTTCATTCACAAAGATTTTCCAAGTGATTCCATATCTCTTTAATAGAAGCACATGCATTTACTTGAGAGAATATGTCGTTTGGAAGTGCCATAATCAAAAGTGATTTGGCCCTTTCATCGGCTTTCACCTTTTCCTTGTCCTCTTTGCTCCAGAAACTTTCTTTTTTTGGAGCCCAAGAGACAGGTAATTCTAATGTATGCTCAGTTGCTGGAACACTTGGTATTTTAACCATGGGTATATGTGGGCACTCTCAATGGATTGAAACAAAGCTCGATCATGTCCATTTAGAAAATTGATCATGCTGATTCTCCACAGTGCCAGTCCTGAGGATTCAAATACCTTGTACGAACCGAAAAAAAGTGTCCTAACGAATTATATAAACTATTTTTATAGGACGATTAACGTTATAACAGTAATTATAGCAAATTCATAGTATTAAAATGATATACCGTGTAATGTATACTAAAAAGGAAAAATTAATCTTTAAAAAGAAAAGATAGAAATCAAATTGATTTTGTTTGGAAAGCAAGGCTAAATTATAAAAAAGGAGTACTTTGCAAGAAGGTATGAGACCTCAACAAAGAGTACAAGCAGTAGACAAAAAAAGGAAACAAAACAACCGTTAAAAAATTGTAAGGCATAAAGAAGGTTGTGCAATCCAATTATCTCCGTAGAAATCAAATAGATCTATATAATTTGATGAGTTAAAAAAATTGTTTAAGGTGGGAATCGAACCCAATGACCATTAAATAAAAAAATTGTTTAAGGTGGCTATGTGTTTTTTGTAACTGAGTGTTACGTGTCTTGTCGAGTGACGTGTTTTTTTAAATTGGTGTTTAGGGTCCGTAGGATGATTGCTTGTTGTACTCTAGTATGGCATGTCATACTTGAGAACTGAGGTTGTTGTCTGCCTCACTTGTTTGTTTTTTTGGTTGATTGATATAATATTTACCGGGTTTACCCTTTACCCAAAAAAAAACCAACACATCAATTTGTTATTGTTTTAGAAATAAATGATGGTTATCAAATACACTACAAAAAACTAAAAAAATTAAGAAAACGCCAAGAATCGAACCGGGTACCGAGCGTTTAAAAGGAGAAGCGCCTACCACTGCACTGTAATTGGTATAGTGCCATAAACATTATAGGATATATACACAGACACACTAAATTTAAGGCCCTCGAGAAAAACGGGCCTCGGCCAAGGGAGCGGCTCGCCCACCCTCAGGGCTGGCCCTGATTCTCCATTGGGGGTACTACTCTTTGACCAAGGTCAGAGACTTTGACATAGACCCAATATTGAAAGCATTGTTCCATGTTTGCCAGTTTGCCATATTTAGATAAAAGGATGTTAAAAAATGAGCAATTGATCGTTCAAAAATAATTTATTCAATCTGCTCTGATACCAATTGTTTGTCCAAGATAAACAATGCTCTTTTAACTTAATATGGCAAGTGATTTCAACATATATGAAATAATGTACGGAAATGGAAATCAAAGTTTCAAGAAACACAACTTACAGAATTTCAAGTTTATATCACTTTGAAACAAAATAGTTTACAAAGTGATTATAAAGTTATTGACTATTACAAACGAATACTTTAAAAATTCTGTAGTGAAGGGCAATGGAATTTTTGTTGTATGTATTGAATGCTTGGCTTAACTCATTATCCTTTAGAGGTTACTTTTCTATTTATAGAGAGTCTTCTACATGAATAACTATTTGTTTATTCATGCACTTGCATTGCATATAGCTTTTTGGCATATTCATTGAATCTATCAAGGTTAACTTGCTACTTTACAAAATGTGGCAGAACCTTATCTTTTAGACAAGTTGGCTCATCAGAATTCTGATTAGCCAGCCCATCAGAAAATCTGTTGAACAGATCATCAGATTTTCTGATGATCAGAGTTTACAAGATTCTGATGATAATCATCAGAATTACCATAAGACTCATCAGATTGGCCCTTTCTGATCGTCTTCATTCACTTGTGATATGTTTCTGATAAATGTTGAAGATGTACACATTAGTTGGAAACCAGACATAAAAATATGCCCGCAACAAATATTACATATAAACATTAGTTGGAAACAACTAACAAATAATACTTTCTAGAAAAATGATATAAACACTAAATTGTCTTGTCCGCAGACAAATCAGCAATTCTACAGAAATGTACAACACTCCGCAGATGAAAACAACAAATGTCTGAAATCCAAAAATAAATATTATTTATCATAAAAATATATAGGGTATTGAAAACGACACAAAAATCCCTATATAAACATTACCCATTAAAGCTACACAACTCATTTGGTAGCTACCCGATAACAAAGCCGGTACAAAAAGTATGACCAAAATAACAAATTTACTAGTCCAACGAACTAGTTAATGACTTTTATAAAACTTGTAATCTTGTTTAAATTTTTTTCTAAAACATGTAATGTATAGATATATATAACAATCATGTTATAAAAATAAAGTCTTAAAATATGTAAACCAAGTTTACATAATATTTTGTATAACTAAAAACGTTACATGAACATGTAAGTATGAAACATACATTCAAACATGATTTTTGAACTAGACAAGATTACATACAAGTTCATAATGCTTCATATTAAGATTTTTAGTTTATATTGTTATTATTGGAAGATTGGAAAATTGTTGATTTGAAAAAGTATATAAAATCATGTTTATAAAACATGGGAAAAGTCCATAGTCTAGGGGAAATGATGGCAAAAGTTTTATAAAATTTAATCATGGTTAAAGTATGTTTAAACTAAAGATTATTTTGATTAAAAATGATTAGAAACTTTAATCATGATTATACAAGTTCTGGGTGAAAAATATTTAAGATTAAAGACCACTACTCTTTTCTTAAACCAAAAATATGTTAGTATATATTTAGGATGAAATGTATATTTAAATTTCCAAAAATTATGTGTATGTAAATGTGTGTATTTATTTGTATGTATTTATAAAAGTTTAGAAAATACATATTAATTTAAATACTTACAAAATACAAACATAAATATACTTGAAATTTGACAAGTATAACATAAACTGTCCAAACTTGGACAAAACAAATAAATCAGACAATTCGGACAAATCGGACAAAATATACATAATGGACGAAACGAACCACACGGACAAAACAAACGACGCGAACGAAACAAACGATGCGAACGAAATGAACGACGCAAACGAAACGGACGACACGAACGAAATGGTCGAAACGAACATACAAACAGTCACACGAATATATATATATACACACTAAAGTTTATATATTCTAGAACTTATAAAAATAAGTTATATAAAATATTTAAAAGTTTTTATAAAAACTAGATTTTTATAAAAATACAAGTAATCTTAAACATGGACCAAGCCCATTTACATAGACATTGGCTAAGCCCACTTTTATAGAAACTCAATTGGGCTAGGCCCACTTTTATAAATCAACTTGGGCTAGGCCCACTATTATAAATTAAATTGGACTAAGCCCACTTTTATAAACCAATTTGGCTAGGCCCACTTTTTTAAACTCAATTGGGCTAGACCCACTTTTATAAACCAATTGGCTAGGCCCACTTTTATATCATTTGGGATAGGCCCACTCTTATAAAATTCATTTGGGCTAGACTTACTTATATAATTAAATGGGCTAGGTCTACACATATAAATTCAATTGGGCTAGGCCCATACATACAAAACATATGAATTGGGCTTTTACACTTAACTTCTGGGCTAGGCCCATTCAAGAGAAGAGAATATATACATATATATACATATACAAACAAAGAAAAAAAAACAAATACAAGTCTAAGTACGAATTCAAGATGAAAGACTTGTACAAAAACAAACATAAACCTAAGTGTCTAACGAGAATAGCACACTTGTAGGTTGAGACACGAACGCTGAATCAGACATCACCTAGAGATTTGCGTAGAACGCAAATATGTGAGTTCATGTTTCCCCTTTTTATTTAAGCGTTTTATAGTTTTAAATGCTCGGGGAAGTATACATGTTACAATTGATATGATCAAGCTAGAAAATGAAAATATTTTAGATCACATGCGAATAGGATAATATAAAGGGACCATTAATGAATAATTAAGTACCGAGGAACGAAAGTGATAGATCTATTGGGTTTTGGTGAGCCCCACTCTTAAAGGCAACACAAACAGATCGTTAAGAGTGCTTTTGTGTCTAAAACTAGTGTCTCAGACATAAATTACGGTCATGGTTTGGTTGCCTCTTATTCGGCATACATATTAGTGTTCTTGCAAAACAATAATGATCTTACAAGTTTCATTTATGCTATATGTCACACCCCCTGAAATCCCTTCACATCAGAGCGGGGCGTGAACTAAACCTGTATCTTCATCGCACAACGGAAGCAAACGTGAGTGCTAAGATTTCTAGTAAATGAACGCCCGCTAAGTACTCGAATCCCCATGGGTTCCACTATTCCAACCGTGCCATACTTGATATCATAACCTGAGAAAGAACATGCGAAAAGTCAACATAAAGTTGGCGAGTTCAGGGTTTGTTTGTTTTCGTTTCAAATAAATCTTAAAACATTTGAAAATCTTGCATTCGATAAACCAGTTTGTGGGATCATAGTATCCCAAAGCATTTAAAATGTCATGTCTGTATAACACTATTGAAATGTTTCCCATGTTGTTTGCAACTCCATGCATATAAATGTTATGTTTATAAACCGGTGATAAAATGTTTTCAATTGTATCTGTAAACCGGCATTGAAATGTTTTCTGTTATGTCTGTAAACCGATATCGAAATCTGTCATATTTGTAAACCGGTATTGAAATCACAGTACGTAGTACGCCTATGGAATCTAAGGATCTGTCAGTGTGTAGCTAATACACTGACTTATGTGCCATAAGTAAGTAACCAACCCGAGACAATTCTGACATCTTGGGATCACAAAAGCACTCCTAACCGGTTAACTTACCAGTAGTGGAGCGTGTCTCAAACTCGATAGATCTATACCTTTTGCACCTTGGTCACTACGTGATTAATGGTTACCATTGTCATCATCCTTCTTACGCACAGTGATCTGTTATCATCTAATCCCATAGCTACATACCAGTTGTTATAAATCTGTTATCCGTGTTATTGGGCCTAGCCCATGTTTTCTTGTCATTAGGCCTAGCCCATGTTTTCTTGTCATTGGGCCTAGCCCATGTTATAAATAAAATTGGGGCTTCGCCCCCTAGTTGTGATTATGACAATCCCGACACTAGTCATAAAACTCATGCATGTTTATAGCTGTGAAAACCGGTAAGTTTAGCATAAACCTTTCGTAAACCATTTGAGTTCGTTGAAATCTGTTTGTAACATGGTTTAGAAATATATGATTTTCGTTCATCGAAATGTTGTATGCTTTCGCAAAACTTGCATGTCTTTCCACCCCCGAAAACATTTACAAAAATGTAAAACGGTAAAAAGTGGGGGTTATGAACTCACCTTGATATCCTTGGCAAAGCTAGCTTAATGTGATTTCCATAGTGTTGTCTCCACAACTTGACTTGCTAGCATGCAATCTAGTGTATTCCTAAAACAGAATAACTTGTAAGTTTCGAAAAATGACGTAGCTATACTACGTGTCACCAAACTCTACCGAATCGTTACTCATATGATTCTATGAAATTGTCATTATCTTAACTCAGTTAACCAGCCTTTGGTTTTCTTAGAAACGATTCTACTTTTCGAGCGACTTGAAATATATGTTTACATATAAACATAACTATCCTTCATGAAATCATATTTTGTCGTCATGTACGTCGACGGATAATAGTATGACTCTTCGTAGTTTTCGTAAGATATAATGTATATATACTCGAAAATATATCCATATAGATAATACATTTCGTATTCGCGCGATAGTCTTGCGGTATCGTGTCGCACTTCGTTTAGGCGTTGAAATCGCATATAATCAATATATATAATTGTTATAAAATCCTTCAAAGTATTCGAGTCGTCGACGTTTGAAATAAATATAACTATATTTATTTTATGAAGTATTCAAGTATTGACATTCGAATATATATAATTATATTCGTGTTATACGATTTCTGAATTATGTCGTTTGAAACAATACGCGCATTGTACTTGTCTTGTAAAAGCGTTCGGAAATCTTGGCATTCGAAACAAATATAAACGTTATATAAAAATATTCAGATGAGTTATCGATGTTTCAAATTTAATTATCCGAATTTCAGACGTTTTGAAGTAATTTTAAGTAATTATATTTACTTCATAATCGATTGCCGAATGTTTATTATCTTGAAATTACGCTTATTATACGTTATCGGATCGATGTTGAAAGTTTTAATAGCGTCGACAAAATAAATATATCTATATTTATTTTATAACAATCGTTTGAATTCGGACGTTTTGTCTTTGAAATGTAACGCGTTTCGTATTGCGTATTTTACAAAAATTAGGCAGAGTTTCCTCTGTTTTCGGACGATCCCGACAATACTAGTTGTCAATTTATTTATCAAAACGCAATTGTTAATATAACAACATATATAACTTCTCGTCGTATCAAACATAACGTTTCGCCAATTATAATTTCCGATTTATATATTTAACGACATCGGTTTGATTTTAACTAATGACTTTTACACGAATATTGTACGTCGGATCTATTGTTATTTTTTATAATTTTGGCGATATCGAATTGTTAACGGGTCGGTTTTGAGCTCGGTTTCGCGATAACTATTAATAATATTTATAAACTAATATAATTAAATTTCGCGTTGTAATTAAATTTTTACCGAGTCTTGATTGACCCATTGACCTGATAGTTGACCGGGTTTGACCAGTTGCTTGCGTTGACTAGCGTGACCAGATTTGACCGAGTTGACTCGGTGTTGACCGGGTCGAATTGAACACCGCACCGAGACACGAATCCCGAACCTGAAAATGAGAGTCAAACATAACCCGAACCAAAACGAAACTGAAATATCTAAACTGAACCGAAAAGAACATAACTAAACCAAATCTTGAATCGAACCCGAATCGAGGTTGACTGAACCCGAGCCTGAGATGAATTGGAACTGAACTGAGTTTGAACTGTGTTGAACCGGAGACCCAAAACGCCACTCCCGCTACTGCCGCCGACAATTGCCACCGCGCGGCGGCTTTGTTCGTCGGTCATCAACGCCTAAATCGAACCTGGAACAAACCCATTCTGAAGCATCCAAACTGAACTGAAAACATTTTCGAACCAATCATCGCCACTGCCGTCTTTTACCGCTCCGAGCCGTGAGATCCGCCGCCGCCACTATTCTCTCTCTACCGATCTCTCTCTCACACAATTCTCTCTCTCTGTCTGTATGTATGAGGTGTGTGTGCATGGCTGCCGAAGAAGACGACCGGAGTCACCGCTGGGAAGACGATCGGAGCAGAGGGGGTGTGTGTGCGTCGGAGGGGTGACCGGAGTCACCGGCCGGTTTCGTCGTTGGAGCAAATCCGGTGACCGGATTAGAGAGAGCAGAGGGTTGTCTTGTGTGCTAGGATTTAGTTTTTGAAGAAATGAAAGAGAAGGGTGTGTGTTTAAATAGGTAGGGTTTGTTTAAATGGGTCGGGCCCAAGGCCCATTAGCGTGTTCAAGCCCAAACCTACCCATGGCCCGTTTTCAATCCCTAGTTTTTGTAAAATGTCATTATACGTTAAATTGGAGTTGAAACACCAAAAATCATGTCGGTGTTTGACGTGTCAACCCGTTCGTTACGTTAAAGTTGCTACTTTGCTACGGTCACCGTTTTTATCCGTTTTTCGATCCGGTTTCTACCGGAATAATAAAATTCAATTATGAAGCTAAATATATCATAATATATTAATATCAAGGCGTAACTCGAGTCCGTTGCTTCCGTTTCGTTGTCGGTATGTTCCGGTTTTCGCGTAACTTCCGCGTTATACTTTACGACGTTTAACGATCCAAATTTATCGCATAATTATAACTGTATGAGAAATACAAGTACAAAATTCTTATTTTTAGGCGTTGTCAGTATTTGTTCGGCAATAGTTTGCTTATCGTTCAAATTCGCGTTTAGTGTTCTCGGTATTGCCAAATCGCTTAACGTGAATCAAGTAGACGTTCCTAGGCTCTCCAGGGGCCTGATTGAGTTAATTTACGTCTAATTATGTTGTTTATGATGGTATTACTATTTGATATACGCTTAATTACAACCGGAAATTGCCGGTTGTCATATTCTTCCCTTGTTATAAAAATTTCGTCCTCGAAATTTAAGTTATGTTATCTCCTTAGATTTTTGTCATGCGTAGATAGGTATTAATACTACCCAGGTAAATGACCATGTAATCGCATCAAGACTTGTTTGGATTATATGAATAACAATGACTTACTACAACAACATGAACCCACTGGTTCAACTGAATATGTTTACATAATCGATGTCAAGTGAACGAAACGTAATGACATAATCACCAATGTGACTGAGTTTACATGGGTCATACAAATGAAAATCTCGACAATAAATTTCCAAGACGTTCACAATCTGTAAATGAATTTCATAAACAATAGAAGTCTCTACCAACGGAAACTAGCGTTGGTTGTTGAATCGGTAAGACTTAGAATCAACAAGCTCAACTGAATTAGAAACATGAAGATGATCTGTTAATGTTTCGAACCATAAGTTAACACTATTGAATTGCAAGGATACACCGAATTACAACCGAAGTTAGTCTATCATTGTCTTAATACATAGCTGCATTAAGACCACTTTCAGTGATTAGCCCAAGCTACAAGTTTATACCGACGCCACAAGGCGTCATAGCCATTGAAATAATTCAATAATAATGGTGACCGCACAAATTCACCGTGTTTACAATTTAATGAAAGGTTCAATCAAGTAAGTCTGAATATTTGTTCCAAATAATCTCATAGGATTTTCAACTGAAATGAAAGAACAAATAAATATAAATTTTTCGGTCGCTAGTGGAAGAACAATAAATATCCCAAAATTTTCGACCGATGATGAAAGAACCGTTACGAGGTACACTGAAATAGATCATAAATTTGCGTACCTTTTTCTTAATACACGATTGTATTAAGAATATTTTAAGAAAATGATCCAACAAGGGGATTTAGAAAAGTGAATAAATAATCAAGTAATTAAATCCATACATGAATTGTGAAAACGATGTTAGCGCAAGCTTCAACTAGTGAAAACGCCACCACAAGGTGTCGTAACCAATAAATGACTTAATAAGGGTGCAGACTAAACCAATCTACTATGGTTCGAAACAAATGAATTGCTTGTTGATATTACTTGAATATGACGGCCTCAATCCATCATATGAAATCCTTGAATTGACTTTGTATACAGTGAGCAAGTTCAAGCAATTGAACTTGGTTTGACACAATCCAATAATAAATTATATGATTCAACCAAGACGTTTTGATATGGTTACTACAAAAATCCCATGTATGCAACTAGGAAAGAAAATGAAATTTCAAGAATTCGTTGACTCGATATCAAGGAGTCAATATTCACAATAGAGCAGGTCATCTAGATCACAAAGCAAAAATTTTGAGTATACCGAACCGACCTTTGAACGACTGAGGAAATGACCATTCGAAGTGAAGACCCTGATGGCCTCCACGTATCAAGTTCACCACTTGCGTAGCAAACAAAGCATGCGTATCGTATAAGTTTGTCAAGAATGATGCAATATGCGTTCGCTAATCAAGAAAGAATTTCCCGTGACACAATGACCGTTATGAGAAGTAGAGGTGTGCAAACCTACTCAATATATGCAAAGTTGAAATTTCAACAAAAGGAATTCGAGGACTTTACCTGGTATTTCCTGTGATGACTTATTGTTTCGTGACATTACCATCGAATGTCGTATATGGCGTAGTTGCAATTAATGAATTAGGGGGAATGCGAAGACATGTGACTTCTTTTGCAGCGCCATTTGTTGTGATTATCAATGTAATAAGTACCGACTGTTATGTAATCTTGTTTGGATGTACCTCAGCGTGCTTCGTGTCGCTTACAGGACCACTTGACAAATTGCCGCAATCTTGTCGGTAGTTCTCCCGCTGACTAGATTAGCATCATTGTCGTAATGTTGTGTTTTCTCAAGGCTGCGCCTCGAAAGTCGTATGTGATGTACTTCAACATCCATTGTCGTATCGTTTAACTTTCACGTATATTTGCACACTAGTGTTTCGCTTTGCATAGGTTACCTTCTCGGGTAAATAAAATAGCATCGACAATATATGTAATGTGTTTGCCCGAGTTAATAATCGTGGTTCCTACGTGATGACCTTTAATGGATATTGACATAAGTTTTCCAAAGGTCCTAAATGCATGTTGCCAAAACTCTCAAAGTTTTGCTTACGGTATGTAATGTTTTCGTGTACCGTGTATCAAACACAACACTAGTGTATGATTAAAATCATAATGTTGACTCATTGTTTTCAGCCACGGTTGGAACCCATATTCGAGTGCTAGGCGCTTGGTGTGTATTCAAGTCTTATTGATCTAATGTCCACAAAGGAAGGTGAGGTTAAAGCCTAGGTATCTCCACAAAAAGCTAATTCGCTGAAACCTATGTCACACCCTGGTCGTAGCGGAAGCGCAAGTGTGTGACTATTAGGTAATCTTGCACCCAATATAGTAAACATTATAATTTAACAACGATGCATGCCATTCATAAGTTTCACTTCATATTTACAACCATCAAAAGGTAAAGTCACATTGTTATCAGTTTCAGATCACAATTTCAAACATAGTTTAAAAGACATTTTTCAAAATATGATAGTATTTTCATCACAAATTCATGTTGAGGCTTTGATCTCTATATACCCAAACGAAGTTGGGATATAAAAGGCAAACCCTCCAAAAGACAATACATCATTGTCTTAACAGTTCCCAAACCCGGATCCCATCACCAGCTCAAGTTCTGCGTCCTGAAACACATGTAATTTTAAAAAAGTCAACATAAAGTTGGCGAGTTCATGTAGTTTAATGGTTTCGTATCAAAATGTTATCCTTGAAAACCTGTATTGAAATCCAAGTATGTTATTAGCATAAAATGAGTTAATTTTGGGATCTATCAGTGTGTCGCGAGCACCCTGACATACTAGTGCCATAAGTAAGTAACCAAACCGAGACTACTTTGACTTCATTGAGATCACAAAAGCACTCCAAAGGGTATACCAACAAGGAGTGGATCGGGTCTCAAACTCAATAGATCTACTTCTTTTGCACCTTGGTCACTAAGTCATTAATGGTTACTATTGTTATCCTCATACTTACGCACAGTGATCTGTTATCTGCTAACCCATAGCTAACATATTGTTTTGACATGACATGTATTTCCCCTCGATAGTTTAGAACAAAATTTGAAATAAGTGAAAGGAGGGACATGAAATTCACAGTTTTTGCGTTCCTTTAAGTCGTATTGTTTAACTTTTGGTGTCCACAATGTATTGTAACCTACATGCGTATTGGTTTCATTAGACACCTAGGTCTTAATGGACCTTGTATCGTTGTTCATCTTGAATTCTTGTTATTTATTTACTTGTTATGATTGAACAACTTATAATGTTATTATTGTGTTGGTAGTTTGTTTGTTTGATGAATATCGTTATATATATTTCTTAATATATATTTCTTAATATATATATACATATATATATATATACATATATATATATACATATATATATATATATATATTTATAATTATTGTTTTCAAACAATGTGTGTACTGGGCCTTGTCCTTCACATGTTATTGGGCCTAGCCCATGTTTTCTTGTCATTGGGCCTAGCCTACGTTTTCTTGTCATTGGGCCTAGCCCATGTAATTTATATATTTGGCCTAGCCCATGTATTTTATGTCTTTGGGCCTAGCCCATGTTTTTATGTCATTGGGCCTAGCCCACGTATTTTATGTCTTTGGGCCTAGCCCATGTTTTTGTGTCATTGGGCCTAGCCCATGTATTTTATGTCTTTTGGCCTAGACCATGTTTTTGTGTCTTTGGGTCTAGCCCATGTATTTTTATATGTTTTTGGGCCTTTATTAGTTTTGGGTCTCATTCATAACTATTAATGAATTTGGGCGCAATATATGATTTTCACAATTTGGGCCTAGCCCAAATGTATATATCTATGTAAGCCCATTTTTATTTTAAGTGTTTACTTATAGTTTTTCTAACTTTTTAATACACTTAACTTTCCGGATTTTTCATTTCGATAACATATATATATTGAATGCCTAAATGTATATTTAGACTTGTCGTCGGCGTTGTTTATTACATGTTTGTTTTCGTCGAGAATCGTCCGTTGTCGTCGACGTGAAGGTGAAATCTTGAATGTCCGCCTATTGTTCGCATTTGTTTTAATTGTCTAATTTATTGTTTCGACGCATTGTGAGAATGTATTTATTCTGTCACCCATACTTGGTACATTGTTTGAGTGTTTGCATTTTGTATAAGATTGGGTATTTTCTTGTGTACACCCTAAGTTTCTAATACATACATATACAATACACATGTATACATATTATTTATTAGCAACAAGTATTTATACAAACACTTGTATTAAATTCCATATAAGAATATATATATATATATATATTTGTAAAAGTATTTATTTTTCTTATAAATATATATTTGTGACTTTATTTAAACACTTAGTTATTTAGGGATAACCCTTGTCATTAAAGTCCATTTAATGACGTTTTAAGTTACTAATCACGTTTAGTCCCACTAATCACCCCACTAATATTGCTTTAATCGCGATTAGATTTTTAGAAAATTTCGCCATAGTTTCCCCTAAACTATGGCATTTTCCATGTTTTAAAAACGTATTTAAAACTTGTTTAAACTCATAATCATCATCAACAAACCATCTACTATTTATTTAACATAATCTACATATCATCATCCATGACTTTTGTTGTTAAAAACCCTAGTAAATCAGAAGGGTTTTTAATGTTTATTATCCTTCTTAAAACAATACTTTATCATGTTGTTTAAACAAGTTCATGCATGTAACCCTTTGATTACTACACATTTTCAATGTGATTACAACTTAAATACATATGTTTACTTCTTACAAAAATCATTCTTATGTATAAAAATTATTCTGAAGTTGTAGTATTTTACATGGATGATGTGAGTTATGATCTTGTTTAGATTTAAACCTTATCATGTTTAAATCCTTATTTTTATACTAAATCACACAAGATCATCTTTATTTTATCTCATAACATCAACATAAACAACTTCAATATACAATCTAACATTCATATAAGCATGAAATCAACACAAAATAATCAATATTTATTGTTATTATTATGTTGTGTTTTAGGGTTTTTGATGTATCTTTTCTTGATTTTCAAGATGATCAACTTGTACACTAATAATCTAAGCATAAAAATAAATTAGATTATGGAGGAGATTAGCTCACAATGGGTGCACAAGTTCCTTGAAGATTTAGAAGAAAAGTAAGCTCCTTAGAAGGCCCTAATGAGCTCCATCCATGCAAGCTTCCTTAGAGGTCTTGATTAAGCTTCAAAGGGTGTATAAAGTGGTGTTCTAAGGTAGCACAATGGTGGTGTGTGGTGGATGTATGGTAGCCGTGGGATACGGGAAGAAGAATGAGAGGAACGTATTGAAATTTTGGTGAATAAAATGATAAGTATCCTTATGGTATTATTATATAATCACATCATATCTTCAAGTCCATCACATATCCTAAGCACCATGCTTGTAATCTTTGATTTTCAACAAAATCAAGTGGGCATGGGGCCCACTTGAACCGTCCATGACAAGGATCTGTTAATGTGTAGCTAATACACTGACCTATGTGCCATAAGTAAGTAACCAACCCGAGACAACTCTGACATCATTGGGATCACAAAGGCACTCCTAACCGGTTAACTTACCAGGAGTGGAGCGTGTCTCAAACTCGATAGATCTATACCTTTTGCACCTTGGTCACTACGTGATTAATGGTTACTATTGTCATCATCCTACTTACGCACATTGATCTGTTATCATCTAATCCCATAGCTACATACCAATTGTTATAAATCTGTTATCCGTGTTATTGGGCCTAGCCCATGTTTTCTTGTTATTAGGCCTAGCCCATGTTTTCTTGTCATTGGGCCTAGCCCATGTTATAAATAAAATTGGGGCTTCGCCCCCTAGTTGGGACTATGACAATCCCGTCACTAGCCATAAAACTCATGCATGTTTCGAAAAGCTTTGTATAGCTGTGAAAACCGGTAAGTTTAGCATAAACCTTTCGTAAACCATTTGAGTTCGTTGAAATCTGTTTGTAACATGGTTTAGAAATATATGATTTTTGTTCATCGAAACATTGTATGCTTTCGCAAAACTTGCATGTCTTTCCACCCCCGAAAACATTTACAAAAATGTAAAACCGTAAAAAGTGGGGGTTATGAACTCACCTTGATATCATTGTGCAATGCTAGCTTAATGTGATTTCCATAGTGTTGCCCCTACAACTTGACTTGCTAGCGTGCAATCTAGTGTATTCCTAAAACGGAATAACTTGTAAGTTTCTAAAAATGACGTAGCTATACTACGTGTCACCGAGCTCTACCAAATCGTTACTCATACGATTCTATGAAATTGTCATTATCTTAACTCGGTTAACCAGCCTATGGTTTTCTTAGAAACGATTCTGTTTTTCGAGCGACTTGAATATATGTTTACATATAAACATAACTATCCTTCATGAAATCATATTTAGTCGTCATGTACGTCGACGGATAATAGTACGACTTTTCGTAGTTTTCGTAAGATATAATGTATATATACTCGAAAATATATCCGTATAGATAATACATTTCGTATTCGCGCGATAGTCTTGCGGTATCGTGTCACACTTCGTTTAGGCGTTGAAATCGCATATAATCAATATATATTATTGTTATAAAATCCTTCAGAGTATTCAAGTCGTCGACATTTGAAATAAATATAACTATATTTATTTTATGAAGTATTCAAGTCTCGACATTCGAATATATATAATTATATTCGTGTTATACGATTTCCGAATTCAGTTGTTTGAAGTAACACGCGCATTGTACTTGTCTTGTAAAAGCGTTCGGAAATCTTGGCGTTCGAAAAAAACATAAACATTATATTATTCTATATAAAAACATTCGGATGAGTTATCGATGTTTCAAATTTAATTATCCGAATTTCAGACGTTCGAAGTAATTTTAAGTAATTATATTTACTTCATAATCGATTGCCGAAAGTTTGTTAACTTGAAATTACGCTTACTGTACGTTATCGGCTCAATGTTGAAAGTTTTACTAGCGTCGACAAAATAAATATATCTATATTTATTTTATAACAATCGTTTGAATTCGGACGTTTCGTCTTTGAAATGTAACGCGTTTCGTATTGCGTATTTTACAAAAATCGGGCAGAGTTTCCTCTGTTTTCGGACGATCCCGACAATACTAGTTGTCGATTTATTTATCAAAACGCAATTGTCAATATAACAACATATATACTTCTCGTCGTATCAAATATAACGTTTCGCCGAATATAATTTTCGATTTATATATTTAACGACGTCGGTTTGATTTTAACTAATGACTTTTACGCGAATATTTTACGTCGGATTTATTGTTATTTTTTTATAATTTTGGCGATATCGAATTGTTAACGGGTCGGTTCTGAGCTCGGTTTCGCTATAACTATTAATAATATTTATAAACTAATATAATTAAATTTCGCGTTGTAATTAAATTTTTACCGAGTCTTGATTGACCCATTGACCCGATAGTTGACCTGGTTTGACCAGTTGACTGCGTTGACTAGCGTGACCAGGTTTGACCGTGTTGACCGGGTCGAACTGAACACCGCACCGAGACACCAATCCAGAACCTGAAAACAAGAGTCAAACATAACCCGAACCAAAACGAAACTGAAATATCTAAACTGAACCGAAATGAACATAACTACACCAAATCTTGAATCGAACCCGAATCTAGGTTGACTGAACCCGAGCCGGAGCCGGAACTGAACTAAGTTTGAACTGTGTTGATCCGAAGACCCAAAACGCCAATCCCGCTACTGCCGTCGGTGGATGCCACCGTGCGGCGGCTTCGTTCATCCGTCATCAACGCCGAAATCAAAACCGGAACAAACCCAAACTGAAGCATCCAAACTGAACTGAAAACATTTTCGAATCAATCATCGCCCCTACCGTCTTTTACCGCTCCTGGCCATGAGATCCGCCGCCGCTGTGAGCGGTGCCGCCGCTGCTCCCCTTTCTCTCACTGTTCTCTCTCTACCAATCTCTCTCTCTCACAGTTCTCTCTCTCTGTCTGTATGTATGCGGTGTGTGTACGTGGCTGCCGGAGAAGACGACCGGAGTCACCGCCGGGAAGACAATCAGAGAAGAGGGGGTGTGTGTGCGTTGGAGGGGTGACCGGAGTCACCGGCCAGTTTCGTCGCCGGAGCAAATCCAGTGACCGGATTAGAGATAGCAGAGGGTTGTCTTGTGTGCTAGGGTTTAGTTTTTGAAGAAACGAAAGAGAAGGGTGTGTGTTTAAATAGGTAGGGTTTGTTTAAATGGGTCGGGCCCAAGGCCCATTAGCGTGTTCAAGCCCAAACCTACCCATGGCGCGTTTTCAATCCCTAGTTTTTGTAAAATGTCATTATACGTTAAATTGGAGTTGAAACACCAAAAATCATGTCGGTGTTTGACGTGTCAACCCGTTCGTTACGTTAAAGTTGCTACTTTGCTACGGTCACCGTTTTTATCCGTTTTTCGATCCGGTTTCTACCGCGAATAATAAAATTCAATTATGAAGCTAAATATATCATAATATATTAATATCGAGGCGTAACTCGAGTCCGTTGCTTCCGTTTCGTTGTCGGTATGTTCCGGTTTTCGCTAACTTCCGCGTTGTACTTTGCAACGTTTAACGATCCAAATTTATCGCATAATTATAACTGTATGACAAATACAAGTACAAAATTCGTATTTTTAGGCGTTGTCAATATTTATTCGGCATCAGTTTGCTTATCGTTCAAATTCGCGTTTAGTCTTCTCGATATCGCCAAATCGCGTAACGTGAATCAAGTAGACGTTCCTAGGCTCTCCAGGGGCCTGATCGAGTTAATTTACGTCTAATTATGTTGTTTATGATGGTATTACTGTTTGATATGCGCTTAATTACAACCAGAAACTTCCGGTTGTCACACTACATATACCGGATTTTAATACTTCTAGTGTTTTGAGAATTCATTTGATACAAAAACTAGCTACATGAATTCACCAGCTTTTGTTGACGATTTTCAAACCTAACATGTATCACAGATAACTAGTGGACAGCTTTGGAAAACAAGTCCATGTTGTCATGAAGTTAAGCTTTAGATGTCATCCAATTTAGTTAATATGTTTGGTAAACTTGTGTTTAAACTTTAAATGATGGTGTTTGATGTTGTAGTTGTCTTTAAAACAAGATGTTGGTTGTAAACGTAGTTTTTAAATACTGTCTATGGATGAACATCTTACCATCTTTTATATTTGTTGTTTACTTGATTGAAGACGGCGAGTACCGCTCTGGTCACATCTTGCGCTTCCGCAACGTTAAAATTCGGGTGTGACAGACTTTTTATCAGAGCTTCGATTGTAGTGAACTAAGATTCTTTTGAGTCTAGTCTACAATTTCAAGATGATCCTTTTTATAAAAATCTTTTTTAAACCATTTACGAAAATATAACAAGTGTTTTCATTTCATTTTTACAAAAGATCCACTAGTACCAAACTATAATTCAAAACAATAATGCAAGGACATTATACTGGCTAGTTTTTGAGGATTAGACACAATAACAATAAGTTGATCCAAACAATACATATAGGATAACATACAATGAAACCAAATATAATTGCCCAAAAAATTATTGTAAGTAATAATTGTTTACATATAAGTTGTACGGATTGTTTTGTCAGGACCATGTCTACTGATAGCAGTTCAGATACTGATTCTATGGGTATTACCTTAGATACTGATTGTATACCATCAGACGATCACATTGCACCTATCATCATCTCTGATGATGATCTTTCTAATGATGAGTGGATGAACATCGATTTTCAGCCTTTCTCCCTTCCTGATCATATTCATGCATATTCCTGTAGAGGATGACGTATTAGCTGTCCCACATTTTCATGACATGATTATATATGGTCACCCAAATGGTGAACATGTTGTAGAGTACTTTCCTATACCACTTAATGTGGTAGGTCCATTTGTTGATGATATTGATGCTGACGGTGATGCCATTCCTCCCGTCATTGACGATGATGATGATGATATCATTCCTGTTGTTCACGTCGACCACCTCGATGACGACCTTGGTATCGGGCATGATTTCGATATAGCGATTTTGGAGTTAGCTCCACTCGAGATCACAGTCATTGACATCTCATCCTTTGCCCCTTCTACCCGAGAGACACCACCTCCCGTACTTTTACCTAATACTATTTTACCACCATCCTTATATGCTTTACCTGTTCATGTCGATCTTGTTTCATCTGATACACTCACTTTCGATCATACATCTGGATCTGTACCACCTCAGTACCCATCAGGAGATACTACACACCCCACTTATTACCCGAGCTCTCCTTCATTTACTAGACCATCCGATTATACTCTTAGAGGTACTTCCTAGTCTGTTGAGCACCTAATACCTCATCCTCTCGTCAGACCATCACCTACTGTCTCTGCACTGACTCTCGACCTTTACCAGTCTCCATATGCAGTTGGACACTCACATGTCATTCCTACTAACTCCAGTCACTCTACGACTGAATATCATCCTTATATCCGACCCCCCACTGTTGGAGATTCATCTCATCCCCCACCTTTCATGCATAGTACCGTTACTTATCCTTCACCTTACTATTCAGATTCACATGTTCAACCACCACCACTGTGAATAAGCCCATCAGATCTTTATCACCCTAGTCACATGCCACTTTACCTTTACCGAGATTCAACTCGGTATTCTGTTCAGTCGTTTTCATGAACTTAGTGCTCAGGTTTCTGCTATTCGAGCATCTCTGAGTGCTCCACCATCATCATCATCTCAACCACCATTACCCATATGGTCACCTCCACCACTACATCACTTCCGACATCTCCACCACCACACCACTTCCGACATCTCCACCACCATCTCCATCTTTACCTTCACTTCCACCACCTCATATTAGTCCTTCATCTCATGAGGGGCGTATCAGAACTCTCGAGGAGGAGATTGCTTACATCCATGGTGTGATATGCGCGCTTCACCCACACCCCCACCATAAGTGTAATCATGGTGTATTATCATCTTTTGTGGGTAGGTACCCATACCCGTTTTTGTAGAAGACCGAGGACGTTTTGGAGATATATAATCAACTTGAAGACCGTTGAAGAACAACGTGAAGAAAGTGTCTACTTTGTTTTGTGTATTGTATATAGCTTGTATATCGGAGTGATGTAACTCCGAATTATTTTTGTTTCTTCAAAAAAATGATGTATCAAGTTGACAATATATATATATATATATAAGTTGGTATCTTTTCTTATATTGTGCATTGTTATTATTCATCATGCACATATTATGATGATTATAATACAGATGCTTTATGTGAGGGATGATTTGATTTATCTGACCTTTATATATTAGTATTATATAATGACAAACATTATTCAATTTGAGTCCATGAATGAAAATATTTATTTTAAATATTTGTCTAATCACTTCCATATGTTACATATGTGAAGATCCTGGAACCAAAAAGAAAAAATATACGCCAAATTCAACAAACCCCTCTACCTGCATCACAAGCTGAACTTGATGCTCTGCTGAACTAGTGAATCGCTGAAGCGATCGCACAACACGAAACAAATTGTACCAACCAGGATAACGAAGCTAGAATTCAAACCCCACCGAGAGTTCTAAATCTTGCTAATTGTTGGTTATTCATAACCTTACCAAAGGAAATTTCATTAATATTTATTTGCAAAAACTTATATTTTTTACAATTTTTGAGAACAAACATTTCAGGGTGCACGTACAAGCAATTCTTGGATTGCAAGCCACTAAACTGTGATGGCACTAGCGGTGTTGTGGCATTTGTACGATGGACTGAAAAGACGGACTCTGTAATCCATATGAGCAACTGTTCTCCCAATTAGAGGGTTATGTATGTTTCGGGTTTGTTCATTGACGAAGTTGTTTCATGGTGGAATCTACAAGTACAAACACTAGGAGATGCAGCTGCTTATGCTATTTTGTGGGGAAGATTGAAAGAGATGATGGAAGCAAAGTATTGTTCAACAGCGGAACTACAAAAGTTAGGGACGGAATTTTGGAATCTGACTATATTCGGAGCCGACATTTACGGCTAGACTAAGCGTTTTCATGATCTCTCACGGGTTGTTCCATACATGGTGACTCCCGAGTTCAAAAGAATTGAACATTACATTTGGGGATGTTGGGCTTAGATTGCTAAAGGTTTACTCATTAGGGATTATTTTGGGCTTTGGTTTGTTTTGTGTGCTTCCTAACCTGGGGTTTTTGATGCATACAAGTATTTTTGTTGGAACATTGATACATAACTAATGGAATCCTTAGAGTATCCCCATTACCTGATAAAAGGATCTTGTCAGTATCGGTATAAAAAATCTTTCCTTCGTGTTCGGCTATAGCAAGAGCCCTGAATCTAGAGCCGCTTGGCCTTCCAATCCAGTTCCAACAATGCACTCTCGGACTGAGAAAGAGGGACTGCTTGACGTTGCATATTAGAACTCATTAAAGCCCGATTCGCATCATTATGCTCGATAAAAGGAATGAGGGAAGCTCCAATAGAAAAATATTGGAAGGCAAAAATACTTCGAAGCTGAACCTGTTCCCATGCAATAGTCAGGAATTCTTGACGATACCTAGCTGGAACAACCTGTTCTTCCTGAATACCCTGATTCAAGGCCAAAGAATTTCCTGCCGCTACCATATAATATTCATCTCTACCCGGTGATAAATAAAGCATCTGTGACCCTTTTGATCTCTCAGAAATTTGATAAAACGGACTTTCTAGAGACCCCCAACGGCCAATCCTCGCATGAATTGCTAAGAATCCAATAAGTCCAACAATTATTCCTTCAGATGTGTCAATTGGGCAAATACGCCCATAGTGACTAGGATGAATATCTCGTATTGGAAAAGTAGCAGTTCGCGCAGTCAATCCCCCCGGGCCGAAATAACTCAATTTTCTCCCATGAACTATTTGTGTTAATGGATTAGTTCGATCCAAAACTTGAGATAATGGGTGTAAACGGAAAAAAACTTTATAAGTATCTGTTAATGGAGTTGAATTTACCATGTTTTGAGGAGTTGGTGTCCAGTTATGATTAAGTGCTGCATATATGTTTCCTCGAGCCATATTTTCTAAACGAACCAAGGCCAATCCAAATTGCTCTTGTAAAAGATCTGCTACAGAACGAATACATTTATTTTGCAAATGATTCATATCGTCAAGTGTACCCATTCCAAATTTTATTCGAATCAAACGATCCGTGGCTGCCAATATATCTCGCGGTAACAAAAATGTATTGTTATGGGGTATATCAAGGTTTAGTCTCCGATTCATATTTCGTCGACCAATCCCTCCCAATTCACATCTTTGTTGAAAGAATTTTTTTTTGTGAATCCTTAGATAAGGATTCAAAAAATACCGGATCTCCCTCTACACAAGCAAATTGTTAATAAAATTCCAAAATAGCATTTTCTTTTGACCCTATGTTTTTATTATTCAGAAAAGACAAAAATAGTTTAGGATAGCAAACGTTCTCTAGAATTTCTCTTATATTCAACCCTATTGCTAATAATAGAACTAGAATAGATAGTTTTTGTTGCCTACTCACACAAACCCATATCCTTGCTTTTCTATCAATTTCTAATTCTAATCTTCCTCCCCAATCTGATATTATGGTGCCGGTATACCCCGAAATTACGTTATCGTTTAATTCTGACTGGTAATAAATACCGGGATTTTGCAATATTTGATTGATAACAATTCTATAGATTCCATTTACCATAAAAGCTCCCAGAGAAGTCATTATAGGGATCTTTCCTATCAAAATTGTTTCTTCTTGGATATACCTACGCCTATCGTTTTTCCAAATGAGTCTCGCGGATACATATAATTCAGAAGAATATGTGAGTGATTCATACACAGCATCTCTTTCATTTATCAGGGGTTCTACCAATTGATATCTTTCCAAAAAGAATTCAAAGTCAATTTCTTGATTTGTATCTTCACTTTTTGGAAACTTAGAAAGCTCTTCTGCCAAACCCTGATCAATGAACCTACAAATCCTTCAAACTGTATCTGATTAAATCCAGGTATTGTGGACATTGCGTCTATACTGGATTATTTAGAAATTGTATTTATATTCATCCATATCGAATTCTAAAAAAAAAAAAGAAATACCATTTTGGCTGGCTCATTATCCATCAAAGAAAATCCTATAGGTCTAGCAATGATGGAATTTCGATTCTATGAATCTTTGACTGGAATCTATGAGATAGGTGAAATTGAAAATGGATACTGAACTTATTTTAAGAAATGCAACCGGAACGGAATTGATAAAACAGTCCTAGAAATAGAATTCTACCATTTAGGCTTACTCTGCTTTGGGATTTTTTTTAGAATATAAAAATTGATTCAGTTTATTATTCAGTTTCTTATATTATAATGTGTAACGGTATTGAAATTCTAATCTACTTGAATATTGAATACCATAAAACTATATGAATGTTGTATTTATTAACTTAACATTAACGCGCGGATGTACCTAATCTATATTTCCGTCTTCTCTCTTCTTTATTGCCCTCCTGTCCTGTCGTCAATTGACAGTATGATGTAGGGCGCAATATAATTGAAGTGGTCAAATCCTATTTTGGTAAAGCAAGCACCTTGAAGTAAAGGATCTTGGATCCAGACCCTTTTGTGAAAGAGAAAGATAAAGACGATAAAGACCAATGAAATCAAGTTTTCAGATTGTAAATGGTAAAGTTTGATTACCATTAACCTCCAGAATATTTAACGAGTTTTTCGGTTTGATTCATCTCCTAAGGGCGGCTCTCGCCCTGAGTTATTTTAAGTTAAGAAGTTAAGGCGGCCTTAGGCATTAATTTATGGTATTCTTCTTATTACCTATTGTATTTCTAGTGCTTTTTTATTAGAGGTGGCCGGGACCTATTATTTCGAGTTTCTTTTTGAATCAAGGTGGCCGTAGGACCCTATGGTCCAGCGGTTATGACCTCTCTTTTTCACGGAGACGAGGGTTCAAGTCCCTCTGGGGGTATACTAAGACTCAAGACAATAGGAGTGGGATTTTCTATCAAGTGATCTATATTTGTCAAGTCCTTTTACTAGTCTACTCAGTGGGACTTTGTATTTTAGATCAAGTGATATGTATTTGTCAAATCTGCCTGGGAGACAATATTGTGGAACGTCTAAAATAAATTAGGCGTTGGGTCGATGCCCGAGTGGTTAATGGGGACGGATTGTAAATTCGTTGACAATATGTCTACGCTGGTTCAAATCCAGCTCGGCCCAACAATTTGTCAATCTACGTAGAACATTCTTGTTCTTAATAAATACCTGATACGTGAGAATAAAAAGGAATCCAAAATTTATGCTAGATCTCTTCTTATTTCCCTGGGATTGTAGTTCAATAGGCAAGAGCACCGCCCTGTCAAGGCGGACGTTGCGGGTTCGAGCCCCGTCAGTCCCGACGGATCTAATAAGTACATCAATTGAATTCCGAAGGGGTTTCCCTTCTTTTTTTCAGGATTCTATCGAAGAAAGAACAAACCCTAAACTAAAATGAAAATAACTAAAATAGTGAAGTTGATAGAATATTCCATCTTTTCTCCTGTGACTCATCTTTCTCATACTTCCTTGTCTTCCAAAGAAATTTAGATCATTAAAAGTTAGAACCTAATTCCTCTCTTTTTCCACTTCGTTTGTATTGTTTATTGGGGTTTTGTAGTTCGGACGGGTGGTTAGATTTCGTTTCGTTTGATGGTTCTATAAGGAAGACCTAAGGTAGGTTATAGAAAAGAAAGAACAGAAAAGAAGGATACAGAAAGTAAAGCAACTTTTGATTGGTCCGGGAATCCAAGATTGGATTTGGTATGGATAAAAGATGTCAGTATGCTATACTATTCAATTCTCGACGACGAATTAATTTAATTGCTCAGATATTGTTATTCATGATATTGATCCGATTCAAGATCATCGATAGGTAATGCATTCATTGAATTGATAGGTGAAAGATTTATCATCTCTATGGGATTAAATCCCGAGTTATTGTGAAATATAAAAAACGATGAGATTATGGAAGTAAATATTCTTGCATTTATTTCTACAACACTGTTCATTTTAGTTCCTACTAACAGTCAGTCAAAACAATTAATTACTTTAAATGAAACTTGACTTCTGAATTCTTATCAATCAATAGTTGAAGAAATCAAATGAAAAGTATTCTATTTTTATGTCTTAAATGAAATCAACGGGCTATCATCGGCGGTCTTCTATGAGATCCGAGAGTATGGTAAGTAAGAAATTTATTTCTTACTTACCATACTCTCTATTAGTGTTATAATAGTGTATAAAATTGTTTCTAATAAAGTTGGTATACTATATTAGCTTCTATCTTCAATAGATGTAGTTATTAATCCATATATGTAATTGACGTAGGACCCAATTCTAGCTCGTTTGATACATCTATTTATTCCGATGAATCTGAAATAATTGTTTTACTGTTATAGAATATATTTCTCCACTAGAATCCAATGGAATTTGAAAATGAAGATATATTGATTTGAAAATGATTTCAATTCAAATAAAAAATGCGTTGCAGAACGATCTATAAAACAATTGATACCGTTTCATTCCTCAACTAAATTAGGAGTGCTTCTAAAGTCCACTTCTTCCCTATACTACGAGTGAAAGGGAAAATGTAAAGACTACCATTAAAGCAGCCCAAGCGAGACTTACTATATCCATGTGAATTATGTCCCTTATCTCTATGATA